>CM067564.1:66445450-66455450 GCA_034336665.1 Luscinia megarhynchos | reverse complement strand
GGGCTATAGTAATGCACTTTAGCAGGCTTTTGCCATTCTCCTGTGTGTAAAGTACATATTTTACAGTCCTGTACACACTACTCATACAGATAACACCGGCCTTCATAGGGATTTTTTTCCTAGCAAGTGAAAATAAATAGCAGGTGGAAATTAATTAGACTTTCCTTGCTGTTTTGGGAAGTGAACTGTTGTTTAATAATCACATGAGTGTGACAACATACTCCTCAATTTTAGAACGCAGATAAATTACTGTGCCCCAAACTGACCTTCTATTTTTATTAGTCCAGAAGAATTGAGATGGTGTGAAAGGAAAAGATACAGCCTTTAAAATGCAGGTTAGCTTTTAGTTAAGATTGAATATGATATTCTACCTTCAATACCTTTATCTGACTGTTGGTGCCAGTCAGTTAAAAGGATGTTCATTTAAACATCTGATAGATAAACCATAGTACACAGACAGTAGGAAAAATTGTTTATAGTGGAGAGATAAATATTTTAGACAATGCTTGTTTTTTCAGTAGCAGTTTAGCACAAATCAATTAATCTGATTTCTTAATGCTTCCTCATGCCAGCTAAGTGCACCTGTTAAGATAACACTGCAGGAAGGATGCATGTTTTCTTCACCAGAAACCGTGTGTGGATGGGGATGCTGAACTGCTGGTTCTTGTCTCAAGTAAAATAAATCTCATCCGTGGTAATTTGCAAAATCCAGTTGTAAATTTTATTATAAATCTGTGTTCAAAAAGGCCTTCAGAGGCCCACCATACGAGTGTCCACTTAAAAGTTGTGTACTACAGCTTGAATTCTTCAGAGAGCTCTTGCTTTCTCTGTTGGGATCAGGACACTGTTGTCCCACTGCTGCCTATTTTATCTATTTTTGAACTTTTTACTTTACTCACAACTAACGTCTTCAATAGTGAGAATATTGTAAATAGTAAAACAATGATGTCAGTTGGAATAGATGATTTTTTTAACCATGAAATTGTTTTTTTTTTCCCGTGAAAGATGCTGATTTTGATCACTGATGCAGATGATAATCCTTTCTGATTAATCTATGTCCTGTAATTTACAACTGGAAGCTCTGTTTTTTTGAAAGAACTTCCAGCACAAGGTGTTTGGGCATATTTCACATTTTTACAGGGAAAACTTATTTGAGCAGTTATTTATTTTACACCTAATAATACAAATACTTTATTTTACAGCATTACAATGGTGTTTGACCTAATTAGTGTTTTAAACATATTAAGAAATTATGCAGTGACTTGTCTCTGCTTACCTCAAGCTTTGAAAGCAGTTTTAGATAAAGTAAGAGAAAAGAAACCAAAACACCTTTACAAATGTTCTCTTAGCTTTCCAAATTTTTTGTTCTCATACATTCAGCTATGTTCTTAATATTTGGCATTTTGATTTATTAAGCAAATCTTAAGTATTAAAGGTTTTTAGCGTACTCCAGCGCAAGACTTCAGATGCATTGTGCCTCGTGTCAATGATGAATTAATTCCAGCAGAGCACAAAAGTTACTATTATTTAAGCCTAGCTCCTCACCTCTGCTTTTACATCACAGTCCAGTTTCAAAAGGCTGCAGACTGGGCTGCCTCTTACGGAGGGATGCGAGGCAAAGGCGGGTGTGTCACATCTGTGGATGACCCAGCGTGGGCACCCTACGGCCAGGGCAGGGCACCGGGCCCGGAGCGGGGCTCCCCAGGCAGGGCAGGGCACCAGGCCCGGAGCGGGGCTCCCCGGGCGAGCCAGGGCAGGGCAGCCGGCCCGGTGCGGAGCTCCCCGGACCAGGGCAGCGGGCCCGGAGCGGAGCTCCCCGGACCAGGGCAGGGCAGCAGGCCCGGAGCGGGGCTCCCCGGACCAGGGAGCAGGGCAGCAGGCCCGGAGCGGGGCTCCCCGGACCAGGAGCAGGGCAGGGCAGCCGGCCCGGAGCGGGGCTCCCCGGGCCAGTGCCAGGGCAGCAGGCCCGGTGTGGTGCTCCCTGGGCAGGGCAGCGGGCCCGGTGCGGGAGCTCCCCGGATCAGTGCCAGGGCAGCGGGCCCGGAGCGGGAGCTCCCCGGACCAGGGCAGGGCAGCAGGCCCGGAGCGGGGCACCCCGGGCCGGGGCAGTGCAGGGCAGGGCAGCAGGGCAGAGCAGGGCAGCGGGCCCGGAGCGGGGCTCCCCGGGCGAGGGCGGGCAGGGCAGCGGGCCCGGTGTGGCGGCCCCCCGGGGCTGGCAGCGCGGGCGCGCCTCGCGTGAGCGGCACGTGCGGGGCACGCCGAGGCCGAGGCGCCCCCTGGCGGCCGCGCGGGCGCCGCTGCCGCAGCTGCCCCGGGCCGGGCCTGGGCCGAGCTTAGGCCGAGCCTAGGCCGAGCCTAGGCCGCACCGCCCGGGCCGGCCGCGCTTGGGCCGGGCTGGGCACCGCAGACCCCGCGAGCTGGGCATGACACACACCCTGTTATAAACCGAGGAGGTTTCATTGCGGCACCGCGCGCTATCCTGCTATTTGTACAAATAAAAGACCCCGTCTTGGTGCAAAATAAACACAAAAGCACTGTTGTGACTATAACAGGGAGTCATATACTAATTTCTATAATAAGTGGTTGTGCACGCTTTATTCAAGATTATGGCTGCAAGAAATGGCATGAATTGCTGGGTGTGTTTAATGCTGGATTATAGCAATTTGAAACATGTCAAACACATGGCTAATGCCTCATGCTTCACTCATTCTTGCGTAAACCTGCATAGCCACCATCCATTATACCCTTGGTAACAACACAATTCTGCAAGTAAATATTGTTACACTAAGTAACCTTTCAATTCAAGTTGTTTAGGAAGAGAAAATGCAATCTTGTGCAGTCAGTTCCAGTGTCAGTTTAATGTTTCAAAAGGGAAGTGGTGTAGAGAATAAGTATCTGTACAGTGACTTGCTGGCTTAAAACACACACGCGTGCACGTGTGGGCACACGGGCACATGGAGAGCGTCCAGTTCGCTGCAGGGGAGGAAAGTAAAACTGTACCTTCTAACTCAACAAGGTGGAGTATTTCTGTTTTTTGGTATGGGTGAGAGCTTGGCTACGCTGGCAGGATCAGGTATTCAACCTGCAGTACAACCACGCTCTAAAACTACAGTTCTACAATTTCACTCTCTCTTGCAGACAGCAGCAAATATTTTCCCCATACCTTTGTTTAAAATACTGGGTAGCAAAGCTTATATCCCACCTTTGGCCCCGAGAGTTACGGAATCACAGCAGAAGTAGGTGCTGGTGAATGTCTGTGAATGTGGGTGCGTGTGTGCCTGTGTAGGCATGCTCATGACTGACAGCGAGTGTGACAGCAAGAGAAAAGAGAAGGATTAGAAAGTATGGATGTGTATAAATGCATGTAAACAGGGACTGGTATATTTTTTTCTTGTCCTGTTTAAATTACCAAACTTACAGCCTTAGTATCTGGCTGATACCCATCTATTTCCTTTGTGTTTATTTATGCTTATTTTGGTAACAATCTGCATTACTGTTGTAAAAACAAGATAAAAAAAGTGCATTAGTTTGCTCAGTGAGATGTTGCAGGTTCAAATTATTTTGCTACCAATAACTCAAATTACTGATACAGAGACATCAGAAATGATCCTTGTTTAGATGCGTAGTGTGTGGAGATTTAGAGTTGATAGTACATACACACACGAGTGTGTAGACTTACGTATTATGCATGTCTATGCAAGAGAAAAGAAGGGAAAAGAAAATGATTGTATGCTCTTGCTTTCTCCAGCAGCCCTTTTTCAGTTGCCGACAGTGAGGAGGGGGCTGGGGACGACCAACACAGTGCATTACTCTAGCCAAAGTTTTAGTGTTGTTTTTTAAAATATCGTTTTAAAACTAGAGAAACACCCTTCACACTTCATTTTTAACATAAAATTGTAGGGTCTCTTTTTTCTTCATAAAAATAGTTCAGTGTTTCTTCACTCAAAATAAATTGTCTATTCTAGTATTGTTTGTATTTCATTCTGTCTGTACCCAGCTGTTGGATCGGATTTGTTGTTTTCCATTGCCAGAGTAGTGTTACTGGTCAGGTTACGCTAAAGCCGATTCTGCTGGCTCACAAGCACTTTAACTGTAGAGCCTGAACTACACTCTGGGGCTTTGCAAGGATACAAAATCCACAAGGCATAAAACCCTTTGGTTAATATGACCTGGAAGACGTTTAACCCTTCTTTGTTAATTGTAATGAAACAGTCAGAGAGATGTAAAAACAGGAGGGATGATGTATTTATTTATTACGTTTCTGGGTGTTTTGTAATGTGTTGATTATCTAACATTTACACCCCTTTGCCCTTTTAATGTGCCTGGCTAAATATACCACTGTTATTGTCTAACGTTTGAATTTGTAAAAGATGAACCTGTCTGTTGGTTAAATCTTTGTTTGACTAAAAGAGGATTAACATTTGAATTTCCCAAATTTCCAAATCCTTGTAACGATACAGCTGATGAAGTTTTAAATAAATTTCCTCTCTGATATACATGTCCTTTTATTGAAAGTAAATATTGTAAAAATCAGAAAGGGCTGTCTGCTTCCACAGTTGTGGCATATCCACATTAGAATTTTCATATAACTACTAAGGGCAATCAGACCCTTTTCTCTGAATATTTTAAACATTGTACATGTAAAATTTATGCCTAATTTGAATACTTATTAGCTGCCTAATCTCAGAAAAGAGTATTAGCTTTGTTTTTGCCTTGTAAAATTCATCACTGCTTGTATCACATTTTCCATTTCTATTATTTTTCTTCACTGATGTTCATAAGTGTTTTAGAAGGACTGTTTCTTCATAAACACATCTGGTGCTGCTGTTGTTTACTGGGCTGTAACAGCTGCCCTCCTTTATGTTAACTGTGTTTGTGTTTAGGTTTTTTGCATCCTGTTTATTTCTGACCAGACAATCCTTAAATAACTCATCTTTTGCTATTTTAACATTTTTTAAAACAATATATACTTTTACTATATCTTGTAGGAGCTTATTTGTGGTAATTCATACTGCATTTTAATTAATATCCCATGCACATAGTTGAAGTTGTAATGATTCTTTTCCTGCTTTTTTTTTAATTTTATTTTTTTAAAGGAAAGGCAGTTGCTCATATTTTGCAAAGAACAAAATAACTGAGTTAAATAATTAGCTATACAGCAAGCTTTGTCTCCTTTCCCGAGTTTGCTTACACATCCCTCTCCCTTCAGAGGTGTTTTTTAAAATCACAGCTCAGCCAGGTTGTTGTGAGGACTCTTGTCAGTAGGTCGGGAGTGAGGATGAAGGAAGGGAGCTCCATTCTGACCCTGCAAGAGTGGGAGAGGACTTTGGTGGCTCTGAGAAGAGACGCTGACCTTTCCATATTACAGATACAAAATGCGCCTTGAAATTCTGGTTTGTAAGGGCACGTTGGTTCTTTATTTACTGCAAAGATTTCAACTGATCTTGGCAGGACATCTCATTGCTATCCTGAAAGTACAGTATATTTATGCAGTGAAAATGATAAAACATTTATTACTGTAGAGAAGGTAATATGCATAATTTATGCTGTTTTTAGCACAATCATTAGTGATATTCTTGATAGATTTTATTTCCAGCTTTCATATCTAATACATGCCTGGAAAATTAATTTTATATCTTTCATTTATTTGCCTATGTTAAAATTGAGTTTTAAGTCATCTTCAAGTGAACAGTTTGATTGCTGCTCATGCATAAGCTTAATTACTTCCCAGGAAGGACAGTATTAAATGTTTTAAATGTCAGAAAAATAAATGAATATCAGGCGTTTGATTAAAAAAATAGGCAATATCTGACGTGTTTGCAGCAGGAGCTTTTTCTTAAAATGCCTCCGAGGCAAAATTTTATTTAGTCACAAAAAAGGAGAAGCCCATTATACTATTTATCATTGGTTGATACCATATGATTTGTAACACCCTTACAAAATTTTAATTTTGTATGATTAGCTGTGCATCATTAAACAACAGCCTTGCATAAGATATGCTGTAAAATTCTGACAGAATCAAGATAGTGAATATTTTAAATAAGGCTGTATAGTCATCCATGGTTGTCAAAGCTAGATAATAGGAAATATAGAGCAGTGTGTGAAATCGTGCCTTCACTTAAACTGGTTTTATAGGTAGACTTTAAAACGTAGTCGTTCATAAATGCTATTGACCATGCTGCGTGCATGGTGTGTTATTTTGGCCGTTAAATGTAAGCACACAAAGCTTGCTTATAGAAATCATAATTCCAGTGATTAGCAGCTGTATGAAAGCAGAGTTTGCATTGCATTTCTTGGTAAACGGCTCTGCGAGGCTTTTTTCTTCTTCTAAAGATGCTGTCTGTGTAATTGGCAGAGAGGGACATCTTGATAATGGAAGTGTGAAGGTGTAACGCGTGTGTTAATTGATACTTCTTAATCACTTTTAGGTATTAAGTCATGATGCAGGAATCTGCGACAGAGACAATAAGCAACAGTTCAATGAATCAAAATGGAATGAGCACTCTAAGCAGCCAATTAGATGCTGGCAGCAGAGATGGAAGATCAAGTGGTGACACGAGCACTGAAGTAAGCACAGTAGAACTGCTGCATCTGCAACAACAGCAGGTAAGTTTGTTTTGTTTCCTGTTTGTTTTTAAACAAATAAAGGGCTGTTTTCAGAGGGGCACCTTTTTGGAGACCCTCGGTGTGTGCTGAATGTGGAGTGTCGTGGAAGTGAAGAGCGTGGGGCATTATTTGTTGTTGTTTTAGTGCACGATAATGCTGGAACGGAAGGATCCCGTTCTTGTGGCAGCAACATCTTGCTGCTATGGCTGCATGCCACCAGGCTTGCCTGGTGATTAAAACCCCGCTGCGTATTTATGAAAGTTGTGCCGAAGCCTTGCAGTGCATGTTTTCAGGAGCTGTTAGTTTACTGTGCGATCCGGGCGTGCAGGACATGGTGCGGGGTTTTCCACCAGAGGGCCACATTAGTTGAGACTTTGCTTCGCTTGCAGTGAATTGTGCCAAAGTCGGAGCTGGGCAGTGAAGGGACCCTAGTGAAGGGACCAGAGTGACTTTTCTCAATAAAGATACTGTGCTGTCATAGGTGCAATTAAAAAATGTTGGTTAGTTCAAAAGCACTGAAATAAAAAAGGCAGTGTTCCTATCTGTGTGCGCTTGCGTGTGTGAGAGTTGTAATATGAATGTGTAATTTTGAAAACATGGGAAGGGAGAAAAAGCAGCTTTTCTGCAGGTCTGTTTTCATTCTCATTTTGAAAACATATTTTTTAAGTTTGTCTGTTTGTGCTCACAAGTTAATGGAGAGCTGCTGTTATGTCTAAAACTGTAAAATTCTACCGTCCTCTAGCTGCTGACACCACCTAATTACAGGATGCAATCCATTAATTTTTGTCACTGTAAGATTTCTCTTCCTTTTAAAACCTGAACAAACAAAACTATTTTGTCTGCCTAAGAAGCTGCCTCTCCATCAGGGAACACAGACTGTACTATTCACTGCATTATGCAGTGAAGCCCAAAGTGTTTGGTAAACAATCTGATTTTGGGGTCTGATTCTGTAGAGTGCTCAGTACCTGCTTCAAACTCCTGAAAGTCTTCACTCCCTCATCCTTTCATTTGCTGAGCCCACTCAGCACTGTTGGAGTTCAAACCTTTAATTTTAAGTGCTGAGGTTTTTCATTGCAATGTCAGGTAATACATTAATGGAAGGAAAGTTGTCTTCTGTTAGGTAAAATATTATAAAAACGCTGTTTTATAGAAACATGTTTTAACATGTGTTAACATTGCATGTGTACGGGCCTCTGAAATAACAGGTCATAATAGCTCTTGAAATTGAATAATTTTTAGTGCTGAATTAAGCAGTGTACACTAGCTACGTTTATAGTTAAATATTTTAAATGGTGAAAGAAAATGTTGAAGAAGGAAATAGTTGTAGATTGAAATATGAGAAGTTGTTAAGGCTTAAATCCGTGCCTTGTTTCAAATTCAAGTATATTCTGTTTTAACAATTGAGCACTTACAGTATGACAGCCTGAAGAAATACAGGTTTCAGTGTCTTCATTATGTTCTTAGCAGATTTTTACCTCTCTAGATATATGTGATTATATATATACCTTATGTTTTTAAGCTCTTTTCATATAAAATTGTATACATACAAGTAAATATACAAATTTAATATTGTTTTCATTGAAAATCATGCCATCATCTTTATTCAGGTGTTCAGATTATAACAGAATTTTAAAATCTTTGTTGAGAAACAGTGTATCAAACTGGTGAATATGTTTAGAAAACGAAATTTAAGGGAAGTAGTTTAAAACACAAAAATGCTAATAGTATAATGTGCCACTTACATGTTTCTCAAAGTAGCAGTCCTAGGCATGTGTAGCCAATTTGTCCATGCAGGCAGAGATTCCAGTAGATAGCATTTGCAAAGACCACAGAGAATTACAGCTGAAGATGAAAATATCCAGTTGAGTACTAATAACAGACAGGTTCTGAGGGGACAGGCTTAGAAGTGACAATCTTTTCTTCAAAACTGTGATTAGATCTTAAATAAGCAGACAGGCAAAGTAAAACCATGGGTACAGTTAATAGGACTCAAGAGGCATTTTATGGTAGGGTCTGCACCATAGGATTTAAATACAACTTGAGTTAGGCATATGAATCCTTCTATAAAATATGTTGATGTGAAACATAAACACTAGTAAACATACAGTAGGATGTCTTTCAGGTAACAGGCATAGCTTTGTACTACTTTTGTTTTTCTTCCTCCTTTTTCTGTTTCTTTCCTTGTTTTTGACCAGATGCCTTTCGGAATATGAATTCAGAGGAAAATGCTGACTGCTTTTATTATTGTCGCTGTATGAACTCTCTAAAATTATATTTGTAGTATGTGACTTGTCTGGAAAACTTTGATACACAGAAGAACAGAGGAAACCCTAAAAATTATTTTTAAGGTTTTTTTATTGTTAAAATATGTGCAAGATGTACTCATGGTTAAACATTCTGTATTTGGCTTCTCTGAATCATTTCATTTTGAGTCTTCAAATAGATAAATGGAGTTTTTTATGGCTTTTTCTAAAGGAAGCAAGTAAATGATTACTGGTTTTAATAATTTCCTTCAACTGGGCATCTATGTAAAGGGATGCTAATGCTTAAGAATAGGTTTATCAGCTGAGTAAAATCACAAAATAAGTTTTTACTGTGGCATGAATATTTACTGGGGAAAGTTAAACAAGAAAACATTTAGGCTATATAGAAGACCAACTAGGCTAAGTTAATTTTTCAGAGTTATATATGTATGGATTTATAGAAAGTAAATAAGATAAAACAGATTTTATTATGTTCTTGTAGGCAGCCATGGAGCTTGGACACTCCTTTTATTTTCTTGATGAACTATGTTGTTGTGGTCTTTGTATACAAATAAAAAGTTCTACTTAAATCGGGGAGCTATTCCTTACCCATGTAAGAAGAGAGAATGACAGTATTCTATAATATATTGTAATATATACTTGGTGAGAAATGGATTGGGTGCTGTCACAAGTCATCAGGTCGGCTTTGAAGATGTATGACTAGGATGTAAGCAACTTCTTATCTTGCTGTTGATATTTATAAATTTATAAATATTGCTAAAGCGAATGTAGAATTTTATTTTAAAAATATGATGCAAACTGTAATCTGCCAAGACTTGTTTCTTCTGCTTTTTTTGGCTTACGGTGAGCATTCTGTCTTGTATGTGTACATTCAGACACTTCTGAGCTTTTCAATTCTATTTTTTTCCTCGTATGTTAAAATCAGTTTTAGATACTAGAATGTATAATACATTAAAAAAAGCATATCCTTGATTAAATACATTGACAGATTATTCTGCATTAGATGTAGAATTTTATTTTTATATTAAGTTTGTAGAATTAATTGTTTGTGTCACTAAGGTCAAAATAGTTGCTAAAAAACCATGATTGCTTTACAGGGTAGATTTGAGCTTGCATTTTGAGCATTCATT
>CM067564.1:66407950-66440450 GCA_034336665.1 Luscinia megarhynchos | reverse complement strand
TACACAAAATTGAAATTCTCAGGTATGTATGTAAGTGGGATGTAATGACGTACTTACTTTAATAATTTCCTTTATAATCATTATGAATGCAGACATGAGAGTATTCTGCTTGCTCTGCCTCCTAAAAGCCAAGAATAGGGTTGAGGAGTATGTGGCATTTACTGACAGGTTTTTAAGCTAGAGAAGACAAAATTATGAAGCAAGTGTCAAAAGGAGTGAGGCCAAAGTACCCTTCTCTAGACTTGGTTCATCATCTATTAACTTCAAAGTACTTGTAAGGACATTCACAGATGTGAGAATTATGGGAAAGGACCAAAAGTTCAGGGTCAAAGATGATAAAATGGACAATGAAGTCAAATAGGCAGAGGACATAGCTGAAAGGAGATAATTCTAAAGTTATATCTGAGGGGTCTCTGCCAGTGAGAAGCATTTCTCACTTTCAGTCAGGTCAAAGAAAGATCTAAATAACCTTAGCAAAACAGAAATGCTCGATAGGAACATTAGCAGTGCCGGAAGATCTAGGTTATTGAAAATAATTTGATTTAAATATTATCTTTGAGGACAAGAGTGAAGCTAAGATAACCAAAGTGAATATTAAAGAAAGCTGGAGTATAGCTTAACTTCTCACAAAGTTTCACAGTGGGAAATCTCATGTTGATGAGAAGGAAGTGTTATCATACAGCTTTGCCTGTGGAACTTGAGGACAACATAGCATATAGCACCATATATATACAATGTAGTGTAAATCTATGAATGACAGATGTCATCTAATCAACTCACTGGAAGAAGATGAGGAAGATGATGTAAAAGGAACCAAAAATGTTCCCCAACCAAACATACTTGTATTTATAAATACATATGATTTTATATGAAATAATGAAATTGATTTTAGTGTGAAATTAGTTTGGTTAAATGTATAAGTGGAAAAATAGTTATTTTAAATTGATCATACAAGAAGTACAAGAGGTACTATTTGGTACAAGAGAGATTTCTGTCTTAATTAATGTATTTATTTCCAGAAGTAATTGCTTTTATCTGCATAGAGAATGTAATCAGTATGATTTGGTTTTTCTTTAGCGATCGTAGAACACAAAGAAGCAGAACTTGCATGTATGTAACTGTCTAAAGAGGGCCCTGCAAGGTATGTAATTAGTTTTAGGAAGCATAGTGTGTCACCAATTCTGTACAGTGGGCATCAAACTAATCTACAAAGAAGCAGTCGATTGTATTGAAAATTTAAAGTATCCCACAGTTTGCCAGTCAGTCAAAGAAACAAATGCCCTGTACCTCCTCTCCAACACAACTGTGCAAATATTTTAAGATATCACAATACAGTCTGAAGATCCTTTTGAAGCTAAGTGTCATTTGTTGGAATTAGATTGGGCAGCTTCTCTTCGTAAGAGAATCTGAATAGGTGGATTTTACATTTCTGAGTGTGCATATTAGGCTGGAAATTACTTTGTAGTCACTTTGCATTACTTTGTGTAGTGTCTTTGCAGTCATTGGGCTGTTTAAGCCTCAACAAAATGTATTATTATTATGATATTGGATGTTATGATTTGTTTACATATTGCCATTTATAATAATTCAAGTTTTATGTTAGATTTAGAGATAAAAGAGAAACTAATATGTCCTGCCTTGAAGGGATAGTAGCAATAAAACATTGCTCAGAGTAGACTGCTTTAAATAAGAGGCCAGGGATGCTTCTAATACTGACCTCTGAATTATTATTTGTTTTGTTGCTGTGAGAATTTCTTTTATGTCTGTAAACTGATTTTCTCTTCTTATTCTCAGTGAATTTTTCCACCTGCTGGCTTTGGCTTTTCCTTCATGGGGTCTCCTTTCTCTCATCCTTGCTGCTTGCTTTGTGTCTGTCATTGTGAGCTCTGTTTATCGTTGTGCTCCCTTCACCTTTACCATTACTCATCTGTCTACCTCACAAGCTTCTGCTTCTGTGGGTTTTTCTCCATCAAGCTTAATTCCTGTGCATACCAATCTTTCCATCTCTAGCAAAGTGAATCTGTCTGTGGCTGTTCTAGTTTTATAAAGGAAATGTTTTGAGTAGATGGATGCTTTGATCTTAGAACAGTGTGTAATTATGTACAAAATACTTGTAAATGCAGTCTTAAGACACAGAATTAGCAGGCAAGTCCCAATCCCATTGAAATTCTTACCAAAAATATTTGTCTAGCCAAGGTGTAGATAACAATTTTGTAGAAACCAAATGTTGCCACTGAAGTCTGTACTATTAAACTGTGGCCAAGAAATCTGGGGATAGAAGGACTCATGAGTTGCTGCCCACATCCAAGGAGCTCAGCATCATGTCATGTTCCATCGAAATGGGTATATGTCTGCTCAAAATCAAAGACTGAATATGGCAATATTAAGTCATTTTCAGCAGGAACTTCAACAAAATAGATTGACCCATGGAAGAATTTCACTTTTAAGACTAAGATGTAGGTTGTGATGTAAAGCCTGTCTTCTTTGGTTTGCCTAGAAGGGATACAGTCAAGAAGATGTAACTTCCTTGTGAAGCTGGTTTTTCTCATCTAACTTTAAACTAGCCTCCCTGTGTGCTCCTTGTGTTCTATCTCCAGTGTTGTAGAGCACAGTAAAATCTCAACTACCTGAATATTTACCTGCCTTCTTTAACTTTGTAGTTTGCCCTGAGCTATGCTTGTCAGTACCAGCAGTATCCACTAACCTAGTTAAAACTTAGCTTAGGTAAGTTTGTCTGCTTGTGCCACAGTCACAGCAATGAGTACGTTATACATGTGTTCCCTTATGCATGGAGGCTAGAGTTACTCATTTTTTCATTGCATTTTTTGTGGAATTCTCTGTATTATGCACCTAATCAAAATTGTTCAAATCACTAGGTGTTTAGGATGATGTAATGTCAACCTGTCAGTGTGTGGTTTGCAACATGTATGTGTGACATCTGTCCATATGGGTCAGACATAAGTACATGTGATTTTAGAATATGCTACTTTTATAAATCAAGCCCAAAACGTTTAACCTGGTTGATGTTTGTCAAGGTACACAGATCAATTCCAGGAGAATCCATGCATTTTTTTTGTTGTTGCTCTTTTTGGGCTGTATGATCTTTCTATATACTTATATTCTTAAAGTTCTTGTTAAGGTTCATCAGTTGCCTCTCTCCAAACTGAGCAAGAGTATGACTGTGCTTTAAACTGTCCTGACAGTTTTCACATTTGAAAGTGTTCCACCTGTAAAGTTAATTTGTTATCTAAGAGTGTTCTTTCTTTGAAATTATTTTATCAAAATGTAAAAAGGATGGAAAGACAGCTCTTCCCTGTCTGTCATATATCTAAGTGCCCTATAAATAATAAACTGTGTTTTGTTTCATTAATCCTTTTAACTATATCCTAAAGTACAGAAAATTCTAGCAAAGCTTTCCAGTAAATAAGAAGGCTTTCCTTTCACAAGTTATTTTTCCAGGTGCAGCATCAGTCCATCCTTTGGTGCCCTCCAAACCTGTGCACTGTATTATGTTTTGTACTGCACACGTCCAATACGTGTCAGAAACTGTTGGTTATTGCTTCTTTGGTTTTGTTTTTTTTATCTAAAAGTTGCTTGGGTTTTTTTTTCAAGTGATTTTATGCTTTCAGATTTCTTTTTCATTCTTCTATAGATTGTTTTGTAGAAGGCTTTGCTATCAGTTTTCTCAGGAGAAATTGTAAAGAACAGCCTATCTTCTCTTTCTCTTGAATCATACAGGCCATAAGGAACCACCCAGCCCCAGACTTCAAGATTTGGATTTGCAAGTAAATAAAGTTTGCAATAGAACCTGTGATCTGATATAGGCAGCATTAATGCAAGCAGAGGTCTTGTGCTGGTGGGTCTGAGATACAAGACACGCCAAAAATTCTGTTTAAAACTGTCCTAATTTATAAATTGATTGTTTCTAATAGTCCTTTATCTCAGTTAGTTCTCCTTTAGGGTAGTAATGGTCAAAAATGAAGAAAATGCAGGAAGCAAAATAGAGGGAGTATGAAAGGTGTGTCAGGGTTACTATGAAACACTGCTTCATACAAGATGCTGTCTGTGTGATATAAATAGAGAACTTGGTAAAGAAAGGAATAGGAGCCCCAGTATACTTGAGTTGTTATTTCTAACACTAAAGAGAAAAACAATTTGAATGTTATTATCTGATGTTCCAATGCAGAGATCTTACAAGTGAGTGTATGTGTTTGTCCTAAATCAGACCATCTCCCAGGTATTTTCAGATATGGAAGAACTAACACATTATGAAGCAGAAATTCTTTGAAAGAAGGAATGTGTTTGCTTCTTTCATAACAAGAAAGCGTCTCTAGTGTCCTGAATGTTCACATCTTTGTTCTGACATGACAGCAATCATGTTAGGAAATTTTCAGTCTGAAATGAAGGATAGATCCTGTGTAAGATTTTCTGCTCTTTACTTTGTTCATAGCCTGGACTTTCAGGAGAGTGACTGGCAATGCTACAGAAGTGAGTGTAGCTCCATCTGTGGAAGTTAATATCGTCTTATTTTATATCCTTGGAATAACTGATGTGCAGTAAATGCCCCATTAATATTAACTGTGATACATTTGGGTATTTTTTTAATCATGTCTGAGGTATTTATCAAAAATCCTAAGAAAATGGAAACATTTATGGATTTAATGGAATTTTAAGCGTACACAAAAAATAGGTGAAACTTTGTGAAACAGTTACTTATGGAATTTATAAAATTTGGCATATAGGTACAGTTTTTTCATTGGCATCAGGAAGATTGTAGATGTATCTAAATTTTATTTACTAATGAGATACACAAAAAAGACTTTTTTTCTTTTAGAAATGTATTTAATATTAACCTTTATCCTTTCACAGTTTTATATGTTTCTCAAAGTTTTAAGATGATGCATTAATTAGAAACATGCTGCCATACTCACAGATGCCCATTGAAGGTTCATAGATAGAACAAACCCTGAAATATTACATGAAACCTGTCCTACAGAATATATTCTAAAACATTCACTTAACACAGAAAACAAAGAAAATGGGTAAGTTGATGTATTATCTTATCCCTCTCCACTTGGTATGAATCCTTAAAATTCTATTAAGTCACTCAAACACTGTAAGGTGTGCACTGCATACCTGGTAAGTATGAAAATGCAGAGGAAACACGTCTATGTAAAATGTCCTTATGGCTTTCAGTGGCAATCAATATTAATGTTTCTTAAATTTGTTTTAGTGGGTTAACATTATGAAAATCCCAGGTTTTAAATTATTTTCTGTAATTTATAGAGAGAGAAAGAATAGCATTCCTATTAGGTATATGGAAGAGGTATTTGGGAGCAAAAGAGAAGGCAGCAGTGGGTTATTGGAAAGGACTAGGAGCTGTGAATTGTAATGGATGCTCAACTTGGCAGAGACCAGAGAAGGAAGATGGATTGTGGAGTGGGATCTGAAGGTTAAGAAGCTCTGGATCCCTTGGAACAGAAGAGACTTGCATTGGGAGCATGCACACTTCTTGTAAGCCTGGCAGATTTTTGTGGCCCGTGATGTATCCAGGGCCATCGTTCCCACAGATGCTGCTCTGTCTCCCTTCCATTTCTTGGATCTCCTCCACATTACACCACATTCTCTCTCAAATTACTCTCCCCACTTCTTTACAGCCTCCACCCATTCATCCTTCTTGAAACACTGTTTTTACAGTTGCAGCTTCCCCATTTTACAGCCTTCATTCCTGTTGATGCTTGCCTTGTTCTTTTTTCCACCTCTGACCACTGACACCTTTCTCACTGCAGCTGCTGGGCTCTTTACAGAAGGAGAAAGCATCTTGTTTTCTGGCATGGTATAGATACTGCACTTACAAATTATCTGCAAAAAAATGGTGTTAACATGCCTGCCTTCCCTATTACTCTAAATGAACCTAAAGGGATCAATTAAATGTAGGAGTCTGAGAACAAAATTATTCTTCCTCAAATTTGATCGTAATGCCTAGCCTAAAGTCTCTTATTTTTAACCTCCATCTCAATCAACATTGACATCATAAAATATAGTTTAGAAAGCATATTCTGTGCGATTTCTGTTGCAGTAGAACTCTGAGAAATGCAAGATAAGCAAAACTAAATTTTATCAAGTCCAGAAATGTATACTGAATGCAGAATTTTAATTTGTGTTATTTAAACTCTGTGATACAGATTACGTGAAGTACTTGCAATAAAAAGGTATGAACAGTGCTCCCAGACCTTAAAAATTTAATTGTCAATTTTTTAAGCATTCAATTATGTCTAGTGTTGTGAAAAACGAAGGTAATAACATGTTCAAGATAAATACCTTGGCACCATGGATTTGTTTTGTGTTTGGCCAGTAATCTCTAAGATTAGAGTTTGGTAGCTAGTGTCAGCTAACACTAAATATTATAACACATTTGGGATTGTGCCATACAGCAGAAACAGTAGGAGATGCATAGCAGTAGAAACAAGGAAAACATAAATTTACATTGAAAGTGCTTTAGGGAGCAAGCCTACTTAATTGAAGAGGACATAAGCACATGTTTAGCTGCTGTGTTTAATAGACAATGTGTAATACATTCCTAAAAATAAGCGTATACTTAAAGAGCTTAACTGATGTAAAGGTAATAACTTAACAGGAGTCAAGGAATAAAAGCCTGTGAATTTCTGAAATATATAATTTAAGGATCTTTTTTTACAGGCACAAAATTACAAGCTCATAATGGAGACAAATGTTATGTTTAACATGTAGCCATTTTGCTCCAAATGTCCAGGTAACACAATTAATTTCTCTCAATTTTTTGCCCTCATCCTGGCATCCTTAATTAAACAAATAGTTTATTTAAGGGTTACTAGACATAACATAAATAATTAAAGTAATTGGTAAATCTGTAGTTTTGCATGCTGTACTTTTTCTGTGTTACAAAACAATAGAATGATTAAAAATATTACTGCTCAATGCCACAGCATTCTTTAAAGATATAACCTTCAACATATCTTGGCTTTAGATATCCAGACTTCAAGGTGAGTTGAATCTGAAGTAATATTAATGGAAAAAATGTATACATATAACATTCTGATTTAAGTTATTTACATTAGAATGGATTTCTTTTCCAAATATTCTAGGTTAAATTTAAAGTGTGAAAATACTTACATAGACCTAAATCTACCAGAGCTCATTAAAAGAATTAAAATATATAAAGCAGACCTGTTGCATCAGTGAATTGTCTTCAAATTTTAATGGATAAAAGGCTTAGGCTTTTTTAATTGCTGTCAGAATCAAAGCAAGACATGTTAAATTTCTGAATTTAGTCATTCTTTGTGAAAATGTTGCCTTGTCATCTATTTAAGTGTCTATCATCAAAATGCTTTTAATTAGAGTGAATTCTAGTACTTACCTGTTTTTCACTGTAGAAATATATGCATGCTTCACAGAAACATGTTTCTGTTGTTCCTCAATATACATGGTGAATCAAGGCTGAAAAATCCAATGGTCAGTCTAACTTGTTTTCCAGATTATTTTCCTGGCTATAGTCTTCCTTTTAGAAAAAGTAGGATATTTCTATATGTGTTTGTACGTAGTGTTAGCCAGTTTAGAAAAGAACCCTCTACTTGCCAGAAACTAGCAACCAGTTTACACACTAAAATAAAATAGTCCTTGTATAATAAGTGGCTAAACTTTAGATAGTTTAATAATCTAATAAATACAGAACAGTTTTAAAATGCTTTTTTAGATCTAATTCTACTTTTTATCTCAATGAAGTATAGAAAGATAAAAAATAAAGCCATATTACTTTCTAAGCAAAAAGTTTCTTCAGATTCATTATAAAAATAGAATTTAAAATGTGCATTTCATAATAGCAAAGTGAAAGAACTAATTTAATGTAGGAGCTCCTGTTTTATTGAGCAGCAACCTAGCCTAATCATTCAATGAGTCGGTAACAAAGAATTTCTGCTTAGGCAAATAAAAAACTAGTTTTAAAATCTACTATTTAAATCAAGGGCACCTGCATTCCTGTATAAATTGTCGTTAAAACCAATGATTTAAATAATTTGATTTAAATCAGTCAATCATGTTACATGGCCAAAAAGACAAAAATATAAAATGTGTAGTCAAGGGAACAACCCTTTTGGAACTTTCTGCCCACCACCACTGCTTTTGATAAATGTATCACAAGTCTTCAAAAGTACATTATCTTTCCCTGACACAAATATATTATGATAAACAAGATCTGACTCTCCCCTCCACAATTTTCAGTGAATGTGATACACTATTAGTTTAGCAATTTAAAAAAAACCCAACCAAAAAGAACAAAAAAACCAGCAAAAAACCAACCCAAAAAAAAAAAAAAAAAAAAAAAAAACCAAAAACCAAACCAAAACAAAGAAAACCCAAAAAACCATCCCAAACCAAACAGTAAGTTGTATAGGTAACAGCTTTGTCTGGGAACTGCTTCAATTCATCTTCAGTAGAGTGAGTTGGTTTATCTCGTGGTAGAATGGAAAACCTGTTTATATTTGCTCTGTTGTTTTGGTGTGACAAATGAGTCCTCATTTCTGAGGTTTATCTGGTTTCTAGGCAATGAAGCACTGCAAGGTGACATTTGAGGTGTTTTTAAAGGCAGCTCTTACAGAGATGTTTCGGAAGGCCATAGGTGCCAAAGGGAGTCAGCTCCCCCAGGCTCGCTGCCCAGCCATCAGACAGAAGTAGACTCCCATGATCGTGCATGCAGCTGGGAGCATGGACTGTAGTGTGCTCCTTTGGTTAGCCACTGAGCCAGCAAACCTCAAGAGATTCTTTCCCAGCAGAAGGAATGGCCAGCCTGCAGCTGCAGAGAGGAGCGGGTGGATCCTGCGGAGATGCCCTGCGTGGGGTCCCTGCAGTCACCGGGCACGGGGAGCCACCCTGGCACCAGTGTCACACCAGTGTCACACCAGTGTCACACCAGTGTCACACCAGTGTCACACCGCACTCCTTCAGCTGCAGGGCGGGCAGGGAAGGGCTGTGCCCCTCATCTGTGACCTCAGTGTCTGTGAGCGGGCTGGGAAGTTAAAGCAAGGTGATGGGACCAGTTGCTGTGTGATGGGTTGATGGGAAGTGACCTGAAGAGGAGAGCTATAGGTGTTGGGCAAGGATAGAAGAACCTGAAGGGAAGCAAAGCAGCGTGGGGGAGGCTGGAGGATGGAATGGATTTGGGCAGTGAGCGCCAGGAAGCAATGGTGGAAGCAGTGAGCTTCCACCTTCTAGGCCTTTCCTCCTTACAGGGGACAGGATGGAATGAGAAAGGGAAAATGTGTGTTCTGGATCATGTTTTCTGAAGTGCTTTTTCATTATTGAAGTCTTGCAGTATTCCCTGTATCCTCCCAGTGATACCTTCTTTTTCCCAGGAAAATGTACTCCATTTATTAAGAAATTGACATTATGTCAATAATGCGATTTGCCCAAATACACTTACAATCACAAAAAGCATTTACAATCATGGTGTATATGTGACAGTGAATTAAGTGTATTTTTAAGTTGCCATTTTTCAGCACTGCATGGTTTATTACTGTGGTTCTTTGCCTGCATGAGGTTAATGCCTCTGTGGTAGATGCTGTGAACATTGTCACAGGAGCTGTGCAAATCATTGTAAAACTTCATGTCATGCAGCCATGATACTGTAATGCCTCTCAGATGTATGATCTCTCATAATTTGAACAACCTGTAGTAATTTGGATGTAGAATCTCTTCAGGACTGCTGCTGTGTGGTTTGGTTGTCCTCCATGCTTTCCATATGGAGGAGTTATCAGGCACTCGGTGTTTTTCTTAGACACAAAACACTGCAGCAACAGACCTGAGGTGGTAAAATTCAGACTGAAACCGTGGTATAGAAAGGCACGTGTTACTGACATTCTGATTTATACCAAGAGATTTTAAGAGATGAGGCATAGACAAAAAGAAATTTTCACAATACTAAATGGAAAACAAAACAAAGTAAAACTTTTGTGTTCTAAGTATTTAAATAATTCAAATATTTAAATAATTATTGGTAGTTAATTTTTAATTATGCATTATTTTTGCAGGGATTGTATAGTCCTACAAAAACTACTGGGAAATCCTTTCACCAGTGCCTATGCTGTCCCACCTTACGAAGATGTAATAATCAATTACAAGGCAAATTTAGCTGGCTGTGCTTATCAAATTTATAGAAGAGTTTCTCATGAAACTAAAACTAAAATTAAAGTAACATTTCTACTCTGAAGCCACACAAAAAAGTGGTGAATTTCAATACAACAGCTCTACTATCTGTAAGTATTTGTAATAACATGCCAAAATTAAAACTGATAGAAAGGGGGAAAAGGGTTAAAATGAATAGCTGTAGTATACTGCACTGCATCTGATTTCACCTGTTTGAGCTCGAACACTATTAAAGGAATTTTTTTTTAAAATTATTAGTCTCTGAAAATGACAGGTGTCAAGAGCCTTTTGTAATACACATACAAAAAACTTGCGGTCAAGAGGTCATATCACTGCAATGTATTAGGCAGTAGCCTTCTCTCTTGTGGTATTTTCCTTGTTTCAAGTGTTTCCAATGAAAGATGCTTTCTGTAATGTGCTTCAGTAAAATGATCTATTTGGGAACAGCTTTACATGGTAAAGGAAGCTGTGAGAATACTTTGGTATTGTGTACATCTTCTCTGTTAACATGTTGTATGTCCAGAACTCTCGGATGTAAAGCACACAGAGGATATATGGTTTACAGCAGCATATGTGGTTTGGGATTGAATTTTATAATAAATATTATTCTTGTAGTGAAAACAATTTTATAAATATTATTCTCATACTGAAAGCATTTTTTCCCATTTTTTCTGTTTATATTTTTTGAAAGAGAATTCTAATGCCTCTGTATTTCAATAAGAAATCTTTCAGTATTTTCTGTGATTTCTTCTCCGGCTTTTAGCACTGCAGTCCACAAGAAAATTAATGTAGTGTGCAAAATAAAGTGTTTACACATACAAGGAGAAAACAAAAATGGAATAGTTTTAAAACTTGTTTTGGCATGCTTATAGTAAGACAAGTTTTGTTCTAAGGCACAGTGGATGAGGGCAGTTTCAGAGGCTCTCCTTGAGCTCTGTGAGCTGAATGAATAAATTCTTACAGCTTCACTTTAAGTTTGGGCACATCAAAGCTTGGGCACTAGACCTGCTTGGGCAGGTATTTTGGGTGAAGTTATGCAATATGCCACATAACCATTAAGAAAAAAAATAACCAAAACAATACAATGAAGGCTTTGAACTTTTATATATAAAGTCAGATTTGGAAAATATGTCTTATTTTGACAAACCAGTGACTGAAGTGATTTGGCCCAGAACCTTGTGAAAGAGTTGTTCAGTGGGGAACATTTCTAGAGATAGTTTGTTTTCCATTTTTGTTAATTGATTTGGGTAGGGGTGAAGATGGGAGATTAGTGATAAAGTTACACTGATATGTTTTAAACCAACTTTTGTACCCACATCAAAGTAGGGTCCCTAAATATGGATTTAGAAAAGGGGGATTGAAAAATGAGAGCCAGTCAATTGTTTATAAAGTGCCCTGAGGGGAAGAGGAAGTGATCACTCAGCTCTTCTGTGCCCCAGCAGCAAACATAGCAAGGACTGAGGGACCCAAGGAGTGTATGCTTTTAAAAAGTGGAGTTAGATGGGAGTGGTTTTTTTCTGATTCTGACAGAAGCAGCTTTGTGTTCCTTTGGACCAGGATGAAGAACATTACTGCTTGCATCACATAGGCTTTGATGCAGAAAAGTTCTGCAAGATTTTCACTGCAGATTAGTAGGAAATGATATTTTGATTTTAAAAATAATGTTCATAATTTATTTTCCTTCTGGATGGGCTTATGCAGCATGTTTATGTGCATAGGCAATTGAGAACTTAAAAGTAGTTGTGTGCTAGTCTTTTTTGAATTGAGAGAGGGTAATGGTGGAGACAAGAAGGAGATAAGAGAAGTCTGGGAAAGAACTGGGGAAAAGATATATTTTTAAAGTTAAAAGTCTTTAACAACACAGTAATTTTTGATGAAAGAACAGTGTTGGTAGAACACTGCATATACAGGATGAAAAAGATGAATGCTCAGAAAATAGGGAATTGTAATTGCAGGGGATTAGGAAGGCAGAAAATAAGAAAAGAATGGAAGAAAGTTTATTGAGAATAATGAAGTGGAGAAGAATTTATATTGAAAATAATATTAAAAAAACAAAATAATCACTCTTCTGCTTCCATTCCATTATTTACTGAAAGCTCTGTTTTCAGTAGTTTGAGCAAGAAAGACTAGTAACAGCTATGAAGAGGAAAAATGGAAGTCGATATCTGGGAATGAACGTTTAAGGAATTCCACTGTGTTTCTGATTGCTGAATAAAGTATGTTCCTCACTGTTATCTCATTTTATGGTGTTCCCCAGAACACAAAATGTTAGATGTCGAGATCATAGCAGAGAAATAGAGATGTTATGAACTTCTATTCCTACTTAAACAGCCTATCTCTAATGTTCTGCTGAAAATTGTTATTTTGATGCATTTTTACGTATGGCAATCTTTAGGGTGTAAAGCTACAGGGCTAGCTGGTGGGATGGGAATGAAAATTAGAGTTTACCTTTGTGTTTTGTGAAGATGAGCAATTTGAAGAATAGGCCAATTCTGAAACTCAATTGTGATATCTTTGCCAGTATTAAATGTGTGATCACCACTTTGGTAGCTGCAACAGGAAAAGGAGAGGTTATATACAGAAATAGTAGTTGCATTTTTTACCTTTAACTGTTTTTAAATAGCACAGTATCAGAACCCACATGTACCAAGGTAGAAAAAACCCCAAATCATAAGGACTATGGGAGTTGTTAAGGGAAACGCAATGAATAAAGGACAAAGCAGTAGACAGAGACAAAAAGAGATTAACAGGAACAGGAGAAAAGAATTTGCAGAAGACAGAAGTAGAAGTTATATTTGAATTGATAAAATTATCCAATCTGTGAAGACAATGAAAATATGGTACTGAACAACTAATGAGCAACAACTGCAAGATGTGGTAAACACATAGATACAGTATTCTAACTTCAGTAATGGAGAAAACTTTCCTCTGACATCTGTTATGATGCTGTATTGATGTGATTGTCTTGTATTCATTTTGTGCTCCAGTCTACAGAATGTTTTTGTCTGTCAGCCCAGCACACAGCTTCTGATGTCAATGGCATTAAATAGTTAAAGCCAAAGTTACTGTATTTTGCCACATCCTGGAAGTTTATTTAGTAATTTTTTATAAATAATGAAGATTGGTCTGGAAACTCAGGTTCATAGCCATGATTCACTTAGTAGCAGTGCATGAATAAAGGTTTACAGAATTATAATGAAGAACAGATAGGAAAGCAATAATGTAAATAATTGGGGTCTTTGGCATGTAAGTAAAGTAAATTAGAAGTGGTTGAGACTTTTTTTCTCAAACTTTGGATGTAGAGCTTCTTTACAGTATTGGATGGGGTAGACTTGGGAGTTGAAATAATCTTGTCTAAGGTAGACAAATAAAAACCTGAGCAAGTGCATTAAGTAAAATTCCTCTTCTGAAATATTGAAAGCTTTCGAAACCCAATGTACCCTGGAAGATGAAGTGTTCATTACATCCAAGGGCAGCATCTTAGGTCATTAATGTGAGACAGGGAGGTGTGCAACTTTCTTAAAAGCTTGCAGGGGCATAAGTGAGCCTGGATGTAAAACTACATCCAGATAGTTTTTGTTTCTTTCTTTCTCAAATTGTGCTGTAACATTTTTCAATAACTTTTATATTTATTCATTATTCTGGAGCATTCATGCTGTTTTTCTCTATTTTGCAGAAAGTAGGAGACTTACTATTTACCAACTTAATTATTCTAAATCTGAATATTTATACTGTAGAAATTGAATATGTACATTGAATCAACATTTTCAAATCATGACTCAATATTCTTGAATTTTTGAGATTTTTTTTTAGTAAGAATTTTCTGAAGGGTTATAAAACAGTAATAAATAAGTTTTACTTAAATGGGTTATATGAGAAGACAAAGAACGGGCACATAGATCCAGTCTGGTGTAAATAAAATACTTGACAAACAATTTCAGATTTCCCTTTGTGTTATGTCATAATTCCTATGTAGAAGAAGTTTTTGGGGAGTAATGATAATTCAGAAGTGGTACATAAAATTCCATTAAAAATTACATTTTTTTACCATGATGTACTGTGGCCTGTTGATAAGCAGGACTGGAAAAATGTTTGTTTTGCTTTTATTTATAAACTAAAGCTCCACAAAACTGGAAGATAATCTAATAATGTAGCTTAAAGTAATAAAAAAATAAAAAAAGAAAAAGAAAAAAAGGTTAATACTCTCTTATGTTTCATCTTCTAGGATTTTTCAGTTTAAGTAGTGAGTGTTCTAATTTCATCATACTCTGAGCTAGTCATTTTTTCATGGATAAAGATTCCCAAATTTTCATACGCAGACTACTTGGTTTGGCAGCACTGAGTGTTAGTTTACCCATGTTTTTAATTTAGAAATGTTAGTGAAATACGCAGCCCGTAACAAAGTTGAAATGAAATATATTGTCCAATTTTAGAAGAATATCCCCTGTCTGAGAAGATGATCCATTTTTTTTTTTAAATTAAAATTACCTTAAAATCCTTGGTAGGATGACTTCATACTTTTTTTTTTTATTATTTTTTAATATTATGTCTAATAGTAAAACAAGTAAGATTGGCATATTTTACAGTCTTCCTTAGTGCCATTATCTCTTAATATGAATACTGGAACATTTTGTATTACAGGCTTTTCAAAGTAAAAGGAACATTTCTGGCCATTAACAGAATTGGAGGATTTTTTAATAGTTGTGTAATATTCCTTAAAAAAAAAATCAGTACATCTTGTTGCTACAGTGAACACATATATGCTCTAAGGCCTTGCAAAACAAATATCTGGCATTGCACGGTGATTCAAAGAAACAATGCTGTAGGAAAGAGTCAAACGAAAAAGTAACTTAGACAAGTCAACAGTGTGTGTTGTGTTCATCTGCATGGTTCCACTTATTGATTGTTGGTCAGATAAATTGGTATCTGCCCATATTAAACTATTAAGGAGCATCTAAAGAAGTCAGTGAAGCAATGGTGGAGGGCCTTGAGGGGAAGCTGTGTGAGGAGTGGCTGAGGTCACTTGGTCTGTTCAGCCTGGAGGAGACTGAGGGGAGACCTCACTGCAGCTACAGCTTCCTCATGGGGGAAAGAGGAAGGACAGACACTGATTTCTTCTCTGTGGTGACAGTGGCAGGACCTGAGGGAATGGCCTGAAGTTGTGTCAGGGGAGAGTTAGGTTGGAAATGAGTAAAAGGTTCTTCACCCAGAGGGTGTTTGGGCACTGAACAGGCTCCCCAGGGAATGGTCACAGTGCCAGCCTGACAGAGTTCAAGCATTTGGATCAAGGTTCTTGGGCACATAGTGTGACTCTTGGGAATGGTCCAGTGCAGAGCCAGGAGCTGGACTCAGTGATCCTTGTGGATTCCTTCCATCTAAGCATATTCTGTAATTCTGTAATTCTCTTCCTGGCATCCAGTTCTGTGTTACCATTTTGTTGGGGCAATCTGCAGCTATTTCAGTAGGAATGATTTATGCTTCATTCTGTCTACTTGGGTTATGTGAATCAATTTTATTCAGGGATGAATAGAGACTATTGATTTTAAAGGACTTTGTATCTTCTCAGCACTTTTTAGCAGTAGCTTGTTTGGATGCCCTAGGTTTAGGCACCTAAGTTTGAAATCAGTGTCCTAGATATATTTGCAAGAAAGGGCTTGATGGCATTGATTTTTAGTTAATTAGTTTCTAGTTATTGTTTTTTAGTTAATTGGTTTTTAGTTACCAAATTTTAGTTGCTGAGCTATTTTATCCAGCAAAACAGGCAAAATGATTCTCATTACTTCAGCATAACTGCAGTGCAGGGTCCCAGGAAACTCCTGTGCTTTTATCAAAAGACTACATTTTGTCAAAACTTCACTCAGGAAAAATGAGCCCTGTCTTCACAGTAACTCTGGTTTGGGTTTTTTTGGCATTGAAACATGATCTAGACTTCACAATCAGTTTCAGATTCTCCTTTGTATTATGCCATAAGTCCTACATAGAAGTAGTTTTTGAGGAGTAATGATAATACAGAAGTGTTACCTAAAATTCCATAGCATAAAATTCCATATTATATTTTTTTTACCATGATGCACTTTGGCTCCTTTATAGGCTGGTGTGGAAAAATGTTTGTTTTGCTTTTATTTATAAGGAAGGTACTACATCATGCACAGTAGTTTATTCCATTAAATTATATAACTGTTTTGTGTAAGACTTGATTCACAAAAGTAGTTTAGGGTAGAGCTGGGATTAGATTTCAGAAGTCAACTTATTTTGTAGGTCAGCCTGTCTCTGGTTGATAGCAAAACTTAATCAGCATGTTACCTGGAGATACAGAGATAGGTTTTACTTTTTCCAAGCCCACTTTGATTCCTGACTTGCGCTAACTATGCTTGTCTAAATTTGATTAACATATCTATGGCTTAAATCTTGAAAGCAGCAATGCTAGGTGTGCTCATATTCATGAGAGTATCACAGTAAACCTAAATTAAATAAACACTTTATTAAAATTGTCATGCCAAGGAACGTCATCCAGTAAGTATTTGTACCAAAAAATGTGAGTGTATTTACCCCAGACTATAGCAATTGGGGTGAATGGTACTTGTACTGAATACAAATCAAGCATCACTATAAATCAAGCATCACTATAAATAGCATTACCCAAGCATCACTATAAATTTCTGATTTAATGTCTTTGAAAAAGTGGTCTTGATAAAATCCCGTGGTTAAAATTATGTCACATTCCTCGGTCATAGTCTTCAAGAGAAATAAAGAGGACAAGTTAAGCTTGACTTCATAGTTTTCTCTCCAAATAGTTGTGATTTTCAGAAGTCTGTGTGCTGAGTCTGTTAGTATTGTTGTCACTTGGACGTTATTCAATTTGTTGGTTCATAGCAGTTACCAAGCAGTGACCATAAACATTAAGCTAAGTGTTTACTAAGCATTCTTTAAGTCTTGGTCATTTGCGAGAAGGCAGCAAAAGCAAATGCCTGTGATGCAGATGTTAGTGCAAGGTTAATCCAAATAAACAGAATAAAAATACTAAGTAAAAAGCACTCCTATTAAGAATCTGTTACAAAAGACCTGCAATTTCAAGCACATTCTGTTAGCTTCCTAAATATATTGGTATGATAAAAATATTTTCATATGACAATGGTAGCCTTGTAGTACTTGGCTACCATGCTGAAATATATTTTACTAAAATACTTTGTTGTATATTTAAAGAAATGTTCTATAGCTCTTTGACTATAAAGCTGAAAAATAGAATAATTTGCTTAAAATAATTATTTTAAATTAATATCACTGTGAGATAGCCACAAAAATGAGTGTTTTATTCAAAATTATGGTTTCTACCACGTGTTTGAGTGTTGAATGTCTGTGTGCATCAGTTTCAAATTTGATAGCCTAAATGAAAGTAATTCTTTTGGAATTTCAGTATGTTTTGTTTCATTTATTTTATGTAGTTGTCATTGGCCAGATAAGCCATGTGATATTGCTAATAGCCTCAAATGTGGAGAGGAAAATGTGCAAAGTGGCACTTATTAATTAACAATCACAAACTAGATGATTATAAGAAGATTCTACTCAGCTGCCTAAGTAAGACAAATGCAATGTATTAATACTGAAAAAGCTGCTGTCCCATTATATTGCAAGTCTGACATAGAAGCAAGGAGTTTCATATTAAGACTATTTTATTCATATGTTATTATGGCTGTATAATGTAGCTAAAGAAGTCATAAGACTTTATGATTAATTTAATCTCAGTTTACAATTGTTTCACTTATGTTTCAGCCAAGGAAGGAGGGATTGAGGCTGCTGCAGGTATATTTTTTACTATGCTGTGTTACATTAAATACTGTAGTTGTAACTTTAGAAAGCCTTGGGAGGACTCTTATGAATCTAGATAATTTTAATATGTACTTCAAAATAGACGGAATTATTATTGTTTCACATTATTATGTGAAATATGTGTTGTATGCATATGACTATGTCATCTGAGTTTATGTGTGGGAAATCTTTGATCCAGTTACTACATTGCCATTACTAATAGAAGTAGACCCTTTCAATTGAACAGTTATTAAATATTGAAATGTTCCAGAGATACAGTGTGAAATTAAATATTTAATTTTGCATAATATCTTCACAGAAATGTTTCAGCTGTTTTATATTTTGAGAAGATACTAAAATGTATGAGCTCAACATTGTATGAGCTAATAGCTTGACAAATTTCATAAATTCCATTTAAGGCATATACAATCTCTCTATTTTGCTGTATGGGTATGGACTTAAAAAGATTGAAAGTGTTTTCCATGGTTGTAAAGTCATCTCCTTTTAAATGTAAATTGCGGAAGTTTATCAAATTCCACATCAATTACTCCATGTAGGCTTAACTAGATGCATGAGTGCACTCAGAGTTTGGATTCTTACAGCTGACAAGACTTGTGAACAGAGCAGATAAGTGAATGAGGAGCGATATAAGAAGTAAACAAATTATTAGAAAATTAAGAATCTGTTATAAGCAATCTGCATAATTTAGGGGAAAAAACCCTAAAATAAACCACCCAAAACCAAACCCCATACAAAAAAATAAGCAACAACAACAACAAAAAAAAATGAACAATACAAGATTGTACACAAAACTCTCACTTCAAAATCCTCAGGTAGATTTTTTTCCCCTAAGTTCTACTTAAAGGCCAAATTTCACCTGGTCCTCTCCCTAATAATAGAGGAGCCAGAGTAACAACCAATAATAAACTAGACTAAGATAGCTCTCCTGTTTTGTATAAATCAAAGATGTTCACATAAACAATTACCAGTATGTGGCTGACTGCCAAGTGTTTATTTCTTACTGTAACTACCAGTGATCATCCTGGGGATTGTCATGCTTTTCCCTCTTGGAATTCACATTGCAGGGTAATTGTGGTAACAGCTTATTCACAGCTTGTTAAGTCATATTTGATTCAGGGAAATATTTGGGTAAAACAGGGTGTCTCCAACGTGTATTTAATGAACACAGCAGACAACCATCTTCAGTACTATGGTAATAGACTTATTAATCTTGATTTGGGAAAATGACTTTGGTTAAATGCTGTCTGTGGTTGAACTCTCATTAAAACATTAGAAATGCTACACGGATCATAGAAGGGCTTGGGTTGGAAGGGACCTTAGAGATCACGTAGTTCCAAACCCCCTGCTGTGCACAGGTACACCTTCCACCAGGCCAATTTGCACAAAGGTTCATCCAACCCGACCTTGAACATTTCCAGGGCATAGGGCATCCACAACTTCTTTAGAGAACCTCAACACCCTCACAGTGAAGAATTTCTTCCATATATGTAATGTGAACCTGCTCTCAGTTTTAAGCTGCTCCCCCTTGTCTTATCACTACATGCCCTTATAAATAGTTTCTCTCTATCTTTCTTGTAGGCTCCCTTCAGGTACTGGAAGGTTGCAGTTAGATCATCCCAAAGACTTCTCCAGGGTGAACAATCCTAATTCTCTTAGCCTTTTCTCATAAGCAAGGTACATCCTCTAATAAGCAAGGTACATCTCTCTAATGATCTTGGCGGCCCTTGACTCAGTGAAAAGTTTTAGAAAATAATTTATTTTTATCTTCCTTGTCTTCAATAGCTTTAGGATTTTTCTATTCTCCCTTTCACCATTACAGATACACTGATTTTTGTGAGACTTTGGTAATACTATTGCAAATGAGTGTCAGCTACTTGAATTATTTCCTCTGTGGTAGTACTGGGCATTACAATACAAATGTTGTACCTGATACCTCAATTAGTATTTAGATTGGACTCATAAAGCTTCTTAAGTAAGCATCACATGTCTATCAGGAGAAAAACATAACATACATGAGGTTAGCCCAGCCAGTGTTGTGATTGACTAAATGATTCCTTTCTGATCAGCTGTTGCCTAAGAGTTAAGCCTCCTTTGGGTTCAGGATTCTTGTGGGATCCATTCTTATCCCTTCTAGCTAAAAGGCAAAGTGAATCTCAAAATCTAGCTTGTCCCTCCAGTCAAAACCATTTTAAGTAGCTGTATATATACTCTGACCTTTTGTAGAACCTTTATTGAAAAACTCTTGTTAGAAGTAAAAACTTATGTTCAGATACAAACACATCTTAATCTAACCACAAACATAAGCTAACACATAAGAAGGAATGTATCAATCAGCTCTTTATTTCTCATACTATGAGATACAGATATTCAAACAGATTTAAATTTTTAAAATAAGTAATCTTTCTTTTATCTATGCCAGCATGATGATATTTGACTTAAAGCTTCCTCTATTTTTGCTTTTTACTGGCAAACAATTCTATATGCAATGTCCTCCCTGAATAACAGTTAGAAGTCAATTTTTTGCATAATAAACATTGCTAAACATTTTTCAAGATGTCTAATGTTTTTAGTAACTGAAAGTGAACTATTTTCATATGGTGCCTGAGAGCCTGGCTTGATATAATTAGTCATTTATGTTTAAATATTTTATTGTGATGCTATTAATCATTACCTTCTTCACTGTTTATTTTCAAAGGAGCCACAGCCTTTCTCAGGGTCTATTTGTAAATGGTGATGGTTGCTAATAGGTCAGTGCAAAAGACACTATCTGTGGCATGACAGAAGAAATTCTGAGCTTTCTCTTGCATCACCTTCAAATCCAAAACAGCCACTGAATTAAAAAATCAGGGACAGATGTTGGTCAGAATGTTCAGATCACTGTAAAACAAGCAGGGTAGATGTACATCTCCTCTTGAATTGACAGAATCCTTTATTTTGGGGAGATTTTTACTCATTTGTACAGAAAACAGCGTTGTTTCAGACCAGCTAACCAAATCAGAACAGTCCAGAGCAAGACTGTTCATTGATTTCCTATTTGATTAAGTGTGAACAAAAACCACAGAACCTTTTATTTAAAAATAGGCTCTTTGAAACCCTATTGAGGAGGATCAAGAAACAGGAAGCATTAGGAATATAACGGTGGTCCCTTGATCTGCCTCATTAGTTCAATGGCATTTCAAAATGCAGTTTTTAAAAATATTGTTCCCACACGTTTTTGGAATTCTAATCAAAAGGTAAATCGATCAGCAGTAATGTCGTGGATGTAAAGCCTGCAGTTTAAATAGCTAGCCAGAAATTGCCCATACTTTCCTTGATATATCTTTAAAACAATTGCTGTATGATGGGGCAGCAATCATTGCAAGGATAAGGGGAACCTAAGAATATATTTCTTTCAGAGTAATAACAATAAAACATAGTTTGACTTCTACTTTTTGGAAATAAAACTGATTTAATGCAAAAACAAACTCAGAGTAGCTTCATATTGGGTATTATTTTTGCTTAAGAAATCAAATTATTAATTGCATTTGGCAAAGTACTGGGGCTTTCATCATTAAATCATCATAGAAAATAGTATTATTTTTTCTACTAGAATTAATTTTGTATAATAAGTTGCATTAGTATACAATAATTAATGAAAAACATTTATGTTGTAAATAAAAAGTATTGATAATTGTGAAGAATATACACAACTTCTCAGTAGCATTGTAATGAGTATAACTAGAAGCATTATAGAAGTTAGGTTATAAAGTGCTGGTTTTATTTAGATACCTTGTATTTTATGAAAAAATGGTTGATCGATTTTTAACATTTTAGAATTAAATTATTCAATGCAAGAATAAGAATGCATGTGAAAGTAAATTTTCTAGCCTAATTTTACCAAATGCCCTTCTTAGATAGTATAAATAATAGAAGTATTAGTATGAGATGCTGTTAAGAATGACATAGTATAACATCATTTCCCTTAATACTAAAGAATTTTATTAAATAAAACTTCCAATTTTTTCACTTACAGGTCTTTTAAAGAGGCACTTTGTTTGACTTTGAAATGTGCTTTACAGTAGAGTCAGCTCTCTTCTGATATTAGGGGATTTAAATATGACTAAAGATCAGTAAGCACAAGTTATGAGTGAATTCTGAATTAAAATACAGTAAGTATTATGGTAACCATCCTAACTTGAGTGGGTTATGTTTGCAGCTTTTTGGACAGAAAATATGATATTGCAGCCATCCTGAGATCTACCTCAATATTTCCGTTCCATTCAATTTCATTCAATTTCTTTTTTTTCTTTTTCCTTTCTTATATTTCTCTTTCTTTCCCTTTTCCATTTACTGTTTCTCTCAGAATTGTCATGCAGTTCATTCTTGAAAAATTAACTATCTGGTTTAAATCTTAGGAAGGTAGGGAAGGAAAAGGAATGACCAATCAATCAAACAAACAAAGAGCCCAAGTCACACCACCAAGGACACACAAACGGAAAAATGAAAAACCAAAACGACAAAACACAGAAATTAGTTTGTGTGGTACCTGATTCTGCTTGGCACAGAAGACTAGACTTTGCTTAAACTTTGTTCATTTCTAGATATATGACCCTATAATCCTTCTATAATCACAGTTTTGCAGGATTATTAGTACAAGAGTTAGAATATATTTTAGTAGGCATTCATGAAAAGATTGATAATCCTGCTCTTTGTCATGCTATTTAGTATACCTGTCATCTCAAAAAAAACCCAACATAGTTAAAAAAAATGTTGAAAAAACTACATACATTTTTTGCTTTATATTAGCTTCTGAAAATTTACATGCATCCATTTTTGTATGTAGGATGCATTCTACTGTATTCCAAATTTCTTAGGAAGGAAAAACAAGAGATCATTATCTTTCTTAAATATATATGGACAGATTTACCTGTTTAAGACCATGTGAAAGAAATAAGTTAAATAAAAGGAGGAAGAGATTTTCTGTGATACAAGAACTTTGAAGGTTCATGTACAACTGAGTAGAATGTTGCAGTCCCTCTCAGCTATAGATACAAGCAGTACTTTTAAAAATATTGCTTGGATGTGATGTGCTATTGTAACTATATTTGTATTATTTGGCCTTAAAAACTTATTCAGGTTCTTGATCCCTATTGAGTAAGGTATTGTAGGAGTACAATGAAAGGACAGTTTGTTTCCTAAAGAGCCAAGAATATTGTGTCTTTGAAGAGGTTTTAGTAATAATAGAAAAAAACAAGTTTGAGTACCCTCCAGTATAACTGAATACTATTCAGCGGCTGTAGTGTCATCTACATTACAGTAGTGTTCTTTACACCACAGGTGATTTTTCTGGGGTAAGTCAAAACAATGATGTAAATCTCTAAAATCATATCTATTGTTAGTCAAGATAACCTTACAGTACTGTCTATCTGGATATGTTTTTACCACAATTGCTGTGCTAAAAAGCATTTTGTTGTTATGACTTTTTATGATATTTTCAGCTTGTTCTCCGTAGAAAAGTTCCTCACTTTACCATTAGCTTGGTTTGACCACGAAGAAGAAAATTACATAAATGTACTTATTAGTTTGGTTAGAGGACAACGTCTGTTGATAGTATGGATGACTCAGATTGTGTTTCCTTGCTGTCAACTCCTTGCCCTGTTTTCACGTAGCTGTTGAGGGACTGCATAAAAGGCTGCTGTGGTTGCTGTGCTGTCAGAGATGGTAGAAGCCCTATCTCTGTGCCTCACCTTGCAGGTTTGCTTTCACATTTACTTTTTGACTTGATTTTTTTTTTTCAGTTCATTTGTTCTAAGGAGCCTTTTTCACTCTTCTTCCGGAAATGTTGGCCAAGTTCTGATGGCTCAGTCTTTTTTCCTGCTTAAGGGAGATTTTTCTGTGATGCAGATGACAATGAAAACACAGCTCCCCTTGTTGAACCTAGCATTGGCAATTGGAAAAACAGTTTCCTCTTTTCTCCAAGGGTATGATCTACTATTAGAGAATAAAACACCTTCCAAGCTGTACAGGAAAAAAAAAAAATGTACCTTTTTCTCTATGGCATGGGAAATGTGATTAATGCCTCTATCCTGGTTTTGTTCTCCTCCAACTTTCAAAAAACTTTCTATGTAAATGAAAGAATAACTTATTAAGAGAGAAGTATTCCTTCCTCCATCTTAGGCTCTTTGACAGTAATCCTTGTCTACAAAACTGATGTATGCTTTTTTGAACTGATACCATGTGCCAACTTCATGGCACAAGTGGTAACACATTTTTAATATTCCAAAAGAATTATAGCCATCTTCTCTGAAAATTTAAGGAAGCACACAATGTATCACAAACTCTGTACCTTTTTCCCAACTAACAAAACACCTGTGGTCGCTCACGGGTTATGTATGCTTTGTTGCAGAACTGCACAGCATTTAAATTTGGAGACTGTTTTTTATTCCTGAAAATTGAGGCAGTTAAAAGAGTTCCTAGTTCTCCCTATAAACAATGTTTCTAAATCTAAGCTATAGTCCAGGTCAGCCAGTGATTGTGTGGCTCCTATTTCAACCCCTTTTCTTTTGAAGTTTGCAGTGTAAGCAATCCTTAATGTCGCATTTGGATTTGCTGAGTGCTCAGCACCCTGATGACTTCATTAATTTCTGTCTAATGCTGAGGAAAGAGAATGGGTTTTGGTTTTCCTCTTTAACAGACCTAATGTTATTTTATTATCTCTGTGTTGAGTTTGGCATGCCATCATTTGAAATGCATGTGTCATGTTAAGATGTCCTTCAGTTAATATGCAAGAAACTAGGATATTTGATTGCTAGTGGAAGATATTGATTAATGTGTAAAACAGAGGTTGTATACTCTGAAAAACCTCAAACTACATAATTATAGTTAATTCTTCTACACATGCATAGTGTTAACCCTTACCCACATCCTGGATTTTTTTCTTCCTAACTTTGAAGAATTCAAACTATTTCTTATCTCTGAAACCTTGTTCTTCAAGGAGAATTTTGGTCACTTCTGTACCTTTTTCAAGGTTTTTCTTGTTACTGGAGGATACAGGAATTTCAGGTGATATTTTCAAATAGCATTACATAAGGCTAATCAAGGTAGCAAGGCTCATGGCTTGAAGCTCAAGGGAGGAAATTGCTTTATTAGAGCACCAGTGCTTCTTGCATGTACTACTAAAGAGAAGGAAATGTACTGAGAACTATCTCAACCGTGCATTGACAAGCCCAGTTTTTCGAGTTTACCAGAAAATTCCTCTTTTTAAGGAGTAGCCCTTTGCCAGCCACTAAGGAAAGGGTTACCATCCTCACAAGCTGCTTCAAGGCAAGACGCCAGCATACTGCTTCCACTCAGGGTCTACAGGATAAAACATCACAAACCAGCTAGGAGCAAATACATTTCAGACTTATTTTTCAAGCCCTACTAACTGCTAAAATGGTATTTCAGATATTATTCATATTTGTTCAGATGCCATTAGGTTCTGTGTGAAAAATCACTTCTGCAACGCAGCTGCCCATTTTACTTGTTTAAATGATGACTGGCAGCTTTTAGAAACTGGGTTCAGAGAATCATGGAAACAAATTGCATACCTTGCTCACTGGGCATTCAGCCTGTAAATTATGTGAAGTAGGTGCTCTTTTTTTAAAATCAATAGCAAAATATACACAATTTGATTTAATAATATTGTGTATTCATTAAAGCTGTTTTTTGTAGCTAAAAGCCTTCTTGCTGGAGTTCACAACAAAATGGTTTTTTGAATCCTGAACATTATTCAATTATTTTCCCACTTCTAATTAATGGAATAAAATATTTTTTGATGCTGTGTTTTATAATAAATAAGTGTTTCTAGTTCAACTGAATTTCTTATGCTCTCACATCAGTATTTGTTGTTTCTCCTTTGTTGCTTCTTATTTAAGTTAAGAAGTTCTGGTCCCTAAGTCTTTCAGCCAGGGAGTGGAGGCAATATTATATGATTTAAGTGTCTCATAAATTATCTGTGAAACAAATGCAGCAAACACTCTGTAGGTTGGAATTTGTTTTCTTAAACTATCTGGGAAATCTTTGGTAATGGCTTATGTATTAGTGGACTAGACAAGCAGTTTTTGGTCATCAGAGAGCATTATAGCATAAATAACTGAATGAATGTTAAATGTGACTCATCAAACAACAAGAAATTCTTAGTGATTGTTATAATTAATTTACCTCTGACTGTTATATTTAATAGAAAATACAAATATAACATAGAAATACATATGCACTACACCAGCCCTACCAGTTCTTAACTAATGTTTTCTGAATACAGAACTGCTTCATTTTAAGTCAGTGTGTGAAGCAGTAATGTGTACTATATTGTATATAAACAATAACCTGTGTTTTATTTATGAAACAGAAAAGCAAAAGCACTTCTAGCCCAGTAACTGTCTGGGTGACATTTCCATTGGGCCTGCTTGCTTTGCTAGCCCTTCACTATCCACTAGCTGCAGATATGGCTCCCCCTCATTGTGATGGTTATCACAATATTTTGGTGCTGGTGCTTTTAGCAGGATACAGGTTATCAGAGATGCTGTTTATGCATGTGAAAAAAAAGCAGTGTAGGAGCTATGCCTCAAATTTCACCTGCTGTTAGAACTGAAGCAGCCATTAGACAGGTGGTTCTATACTGTACCTTTTGCTGAGGATTTGGGGAGTTGAGATGGGCTGTTGCTGATAACCAACATATGCAATTAAATTGCCATTCTGATCATACATTTTCAATCTTATTAATAGCATCTCCTCTCTCCTCAGTCTTTTCCATCATAATTATCTCTTAATTTGTTTTATAACTATTTAGCTTCATCTTGTCCCATGCACTCTTAGATCTGTCTTCATATATTTTCATTGTTTGTAGCATCAGTGAACCTCTTCTGATAACAATCATAGAGAGTTTTCGTAGTTATTTAAGGAGCTCTGCTCTGTCCGGTGTTGCTGCTGTCCTGTTCATTTGCAGGTCTTTGTATATGGTTTTAGCTTCTTCAGAGAGGTTTCTTAGATAATTCTGTATTTCTTAAACTATTTTTCAGAATTTCTCTTTTGCTTGTACAGTCTTGGCATTAGCCAAACCCTCATGTCCTAATCTTGCTCCCTTTGGAGGGCAGTTGATGATCTAGCTGTGTTTTACTCTTCCCTTTGGCCAGTATACCTTATGAAACACTGAATTTACAGAGTCAACTTTATACTTTATGCCTTCCTGAAGACATACTCCTTCCATAGTTTTGACCTTGGTCTCTTGTTTTTAGCTGTCATTTGACTTCCAAGGAGGACTGTATGTTCTTCCTACTGGACATTATTTGGAGGATCCATCTCCATATTCCCAAGCTTATGTTCAAAACTACTCTTCCTTCTTTTTAAAGATTTTGCCCTACAGGCAGAAATTGCTACTGCTTTTTATCATGACAGTTTAATGGCAGCTTTTGATACTATTTTTTAGTATTTTTGAGACTCCACTTACAATTATGGTACTAAAATCAGGTGTAATTCAGTAATATGAAATCAACCTAACCACTGATAAACTTGAGACACAGAGATCTGGACTGTTTTAGAAGTCTCTGTTGGGTATGAGTGTTTCACCTTTGTAATTTTCTTTAAGTTAATTTTGTTATTTAAAAAGTCAGTTTAAAATTATGGAAAAAATATGCTTGCTGTTTGCACAGTTTCACACACATCTTAAAATCAGCGCAGAAGGTATTCTCTGCTTTGGAAAGAAGAAGTTGTTTGGTTTTTTTTAATGTGAATACTAGCCTGTTATATTTAGAGTGCAATTGTAGATGTGGCTCCCACTTGGCAATGGACAGTGTAAGATTTGCTGGTGTGTTTGTAACTGATGTGTGCAGGGTGTGCACACTGTTTGCTAACACCTTTCCTGACAGCCACAATCAGCTGTGAGGCTGGTGAGGGAGTTCACCTAGCAGAGGGTCAGAGGATGAAAGGTCATCTTCTGAAATGCAAACTGAGAAGCTGTAACATAAACGAAACTGCTCTCAAAGAAGTACTGTTTCCTGCCTACATCTACACAAGTTTATACTTTTAGGCTGTAGTCACACTTTATGCAAGTAATAATCACTCAGTTCCATCTGAGCTTGAACAGTGGAGAAGGACTTGAGTCGTGGTCTCCCCAAGATCCATTCTGCCTGATAATTAGGTCACCTCTAGGTCACCTTTTATATTTGTTAAATGAGAAGAGAATTGTGGCTTAAGAGGTTGATAAAAGCTGTGAGGGTTTAATTATTGAATATTTCATAGTTTTCTGCTATGGTGCATCCGGTGTCTTTCCTTTTGACTGGTTTTGGGAAGTACCTGTTGCATCAAGGAGGAAGTGAAAGCCAACGGCAGTGATCCTAAAAGCAAAAAAAAAAAAAAAGTAAATGTTTCAAACAAAGTTCATGGGATGCTGTCATTTTTAGATTCTGAATGAGAAAAGCAGCATTTCAAGTCTCCACTACTGAGGAAGGCATTCACATGATAAAAACTGTAAAGTGGTAAACCCTGGAAAGTTTCTAAGATGTTCGCAATTGTTACTGGTTCTAAAAAGTAAACAGTTTCTTTCAGATGTATACAAAAATAACTAAGGATTTAAATATCTTTGAATTCAACTATCTCAATGTTTCACTTTTCTCTTCTGGTCTGCAAAGTAAATTCTTTACTCTTGGTGAGTATTTCACTGAAAGATCTGGTAGGAAAACTGGAACCTTTGTTAGAATTGGTGATCTCTGAAAATCAGTGTTACTGTCCTTTTCCCTCACCTCTCCAGTATTCCTTCTGTCTCCTTCTAATCACAAGTCTCCAACTGCAGAGTTATTCAGTAAATAGTCATCCCTTTTTTTGTTCCTATTATCTACAGTGTTTTCCTGGCTTCCAAAAGACCACAATAACTCCAAACACCCTTCATCTCTCACCTCTGCTTCTGTTTCTTTTGTGATTCCATCACTTCCTGTATAACTTGAGTCTTTTCATTCTTGTGCACTTACTTCTTGTCTGTAATCCAGCATGATTTTGGACTTCTTATGGTTTCCCAGTACTTCCACATCTTCCCTTCTCCCATTCTCCTACAATCTCATCTCCTGGATGGTTTTACCAAACCCACAGCTTTTAATTTCCATTCTCTCCTTAATGCCAGCTTTAATTGCTGATTAGTCCATTTTTTTTTCCCAACCACCTTCATGCTGTGTCCCGTGCTGCCCCATAAAAATCTGCAAATCCACTATGGCTGTTGCTGTGCCTGAAGCTCATGCCCATGTGGGGTGTACAGCAAGTTCAGCACTGACTAATCCATGCATGGACTGAAACTTGCATTTATAGTAACTGGGAATGCTTTGTTTTTCCTTGCCTTCTGCTCTTTCCCGCTGTGTGTTTGCCTGATCTTTTTATGCCACACATGCACGGTGTCAAATCTAATGGGGCCTTAATTTAGGCATCTACATGTTACTGTAATTAATTAATAACTCCATCCTTTGTTAATTTTGACAACTGCTAAGAGGCTGAAGGGCAATTGTACTGCTAACCATCTGTACAAATGCAAAAATGCCAAAGACTGAAGATGGTCCATGGAAGGCAGGCTGAAGCACATAGTGAACTAGTCTGCATTGTTTGGACATTCATTTTTCCCTAACAGATACTGCTGTTATTTTAGGGACAACAGAAATAGTACTTTTATTATGACAAGTACCAGTAACCTTCAAAAGCATGTTTGTGTTAACCAACTAAAGGATATTGAAGCAGGAGAGCCAACTCAGTGTTCAGGGCAGTAAAGTGGGAGAGCTCTTTCTGTACTGAATAAGAAGGAGAGGAGAACATCTGTGCCTTTGGCTTGAGTAACAGGCTTCCTTACTCAATAGCTATATGCTTGTGTTTAGGAGCTTTCTGAGTTCCTTCTGAGCCACCCACACGATGAGTTTTCTTACCAAAACAAAATAGAGCAATGAAAATTATTTCCTCCTCCCCTCTAAACAAACATTCAGTTAGATTAATCGAATTTTAATTTTATTTGTACCTTAACAATGTATTTTCTGTTTGTTACACCACCTAAAAGAGTTGTACTTCATCTTACATTCGTTTATGTCCCTTCCTTATCCATCAATGTTTTTTGAACTCTTCAAATAAAAGGAAAAGTTTTCTATTTTTTCTAATTTTGCATGATAACCTGGTTCCAATGCTTTGATTGAGTAGACCAGAAATTACTTCATTCCTCTCTTTCAGAGAGATACTTAGATATAGACACTGGTTGGGATGATATACAAAGACTGTCATGCATACAATGTTACTTCATTGTCTCTTTGTACTTTACTCTCTGTCTGTTCTGCATCTGTTAATGTATTTTACTAGTCTTGTCCTTGCCTGGTAACCTCCAGGGGGGCAGAGATTGCTAATTTGTTCAGTATTTGCACAGTAACAGCACAATAGTTTTCTGTTCTATGACTCGGGCATTCTGACAATAAAATAACAACAGAATTGCATGGAATCTTAGTTACAAATTATAAACCTAATTTGATTGTTTTATGTGAATAACTTACACCAGAAATCATGCCAGAAATTAAATTTAGAATGTGGAATTTTAGAATTTAGAAATTTACATGCAAGAGAAAAAATTGAAACCTTTCTTTCACCTTGAAAAGGGAGAAAGTTCTCCTTTTTGGTATGTGAGATAAAAGACTTATGGAACTGGACTTGCATCTCAAAACGTATGAGGGAAGGTTCTGCAGAGCTTAAAATATAAATAATAGCTTTTAAGATGCTTTATTTGTATACTTATGCTTTGATTTCATTATAGTTGGATTTGAGAGTGAACAAAAGCTTCAAATTCATTTAGCAGCTAAAATAAGAGTGTGTAAAAATATGACAAACTTTCCTTTTTTCCCAAAAGAAAGACTTATTTCAGAATAGAGTAAATAACTCATTCATAGTGAAAAATAAGCCACATTCTGTCTGATATAAGGATCATCACATAGGTGATGAAATGATCTTTACATTTCCTTGTTTGGTAAGAATAATTTAATTGTGCTTGTCTTGGCTTGAATTAGTTAAAGGGACCATTCCTTTGGCACATTTATCAATCTTTTTATTCTTTCACTTCCATAAATGCCTACAGGAACTCTCTATAAAAGGCAACTGAGTGAGCTTACAGTGATAAATTTTTCTTGTTAGGAGAAATTACGTTCACTAACTTGAGCTACTTCAGCATGAAATTGAAAAAGAATCATTTTGTCTTAATTTACATTCTTGATTCAATGAAAAAAATGTAGATTAGTCCAAGAAAACTATGTAGACATTGCATTTAAAAACCATAGGTAAACTGAACTTGCTAGCATTTAAAGTTCAATCAAATAAAACATCTCCTGTATTTATGATATTAGGTTGTATTTGTTCCTGTGAATCACTTAAAAATATATATACATTTTGGTCTTTCAGATCCGTTTACTGTTTCAGTTACATCTTTATCAACACTGGTATGCATTTTTCATTTCCCACCTAAGCTGTCCACATTGTTCCTTAATCAAAATCACTGGGATAGTGCTGCGGTTCACTAGCCTTAGGAGCTGCTATTTGCCTTGAATAAATTACGTGAAAACATGTTGATTGATAGATGTTGCATGTCAGAAAAGAAGATAACTGTATCTTCTTCAGCTTACTAAAAGGTCATGCACACAGCATAATAGGAACAGCCACAGACAACTTTGAGATAAAGTGTATCATGAAAAGGTGTGCAATCTCATAACCAGTGAAACATGGAGTACAGGCTATTGTCTTCTAGAACACAAGTGATTTGTCCACTTAAATTCCAGTTGAAGGTGAAAAACAAGTTACCTTTATGAATTTTATTTTCAAATGCTTAAAAAAACTATTCAAATGGTTTAAATTCTTGTGGCTTTCAACTCTCTGTCATGGGAATGTTGTTTTTGAAACAAATACACTGGACTTTCATAGCAGAATTTTCAACTGCCTATTGAAAAAGAAGATCTTCTATAATATTAAAAAATACTTAATGAGTATGTTTATGTGCACTGAAATGTCTGTGAGCACATGGTGATAAAATGGGAATTGTAGATTCCATGTAGCTTGGGAAAAGAGTTGTTTATCTAGATTTAATGATTATTTTTTCCCCCAAGGTTGTATGAAGCATTTGTTTTCCTTTGATTTTTGTGTCAATTGAATGCTTGTTGGAGATGGTAATACCCATGTTTGCAATTTTCATAAACACCAAATTATTCTGCTCAATATTGAATGCATATGTTATCCAATAATGGAAATAACTAAATTTATTATTTGAGTGTTTGTTTGTAGTGAACATGGTAATGTCTGTAAAAAATACCTCTTTGTTTTTGCTGTCTGTGATACTCACACTTGTGCAACACTGTACAGATATGTTGGATTCATTTAGAATATTCAGCTTATTAGAATGAACCTTAAATATTCACTAGTTCTGGTGATTTTATTTTGGTTGGAAATTTTTACTGTGTGAATGTGGAACTGGTAGTTAAAACTTGCC
>CM067564.1:66327950-66405450 GCA_034336665.1 Luscinia megarhynchos | reverse complement strand
TGTTGGGGCTCAGATCACAGACCCTTGAAGTCATCAGCTGTCTCCCCATGCATGATGTAGGGGCTGTTTTTAGAGCACCTTTCCCTGGTTTAGATGATGTTCTCTGTAATACAAGGAAAATTAACTACATGCATCTTGTTGTTTAGAAGAATTTGAAAGAAGAATCAAAAGGGAAGGAGCATAGGAGGGAAAACATGCTGTTTTCCACATGAGCATGAGCAAAATACAGAGTTAAAGGACTGAGGAGGAGCTGTTATGGGAGGGTTGAGGAAGAAGCCATGGAGTTTCAAGGATGTACTTGAAAGCAAAAAGAGCTTCACAGTCAAGGAAAAGAAATTCAGCAAAAACTCATCTTGTGTTGCAAAAATATCTGAGTGACCAATATGCTTTTTTTGCTTCTTCAGAGCAATCCTAATTACATGCCTGCAATTTGATGCTGTGGCTGCTGTATAACATTACTGCAAATAATGAAAGATGTTTGGCTATCCTCTTTCATTCCATTTGTTTCATACATATAATCCTGTTTAAGTAAAACCATAACTTTATTATTTTTCTATTGATGCCTCTTTCTTAAGGATAATTTTAAAAAAAATACTGCAGTTTGTATAATCTTGTGTTACTACATTGCATTCTTAATGCAATTTTTACTTGGCACATGGAACAGTTTATAAACCAATGGTTCAAAAGTCAGTCCCGTGACCTACTTGGGAAAAAAACAGAATTAATAAAAGCAATCATAGCATCTACATTGATAGTAATGTTCAGAAGTACGAATCTGAGGCAAAAATATGGAATAGTTAAACTCTATGCCAGAACTTGTGAGCTTGTTTGAAGCAGGAGTACTGTGTACCAGGCTAAACTAATCCCGTTCTGGTTGGTGTTTGTGATGCACAGGCTCAATTGCCCATCCTGATATCAATCATCTCAGGTGCTAAAGTATCCCAGAATGTAAATTAGCACCTATCTGCATACAACAAAGTGGCTAGAATATTCCAGTTTTGCTGCTGTGTGGATTTGTGCTGCTAAAAGCTTCTCTCAAACACCTTATCCTGTTCTTTTTGGGCTGCTTTTCATAGCTTTTAAAGAGATACTAAAAATCTGTTCTCATGCAACATATGTGAATAGATAACACAAAATATTCCCTAACCTATTGTTTGTACATCACTGAATCATGATGGATACATGAGAAACATTGCACTGCAAAACTTAATTACACTTTCATTCATTTCATTGGTTGAACACCCAGCATGATGTGCTGTAACTTCTGATTGGAGTTTTTCCTCCTCTTTAATAGTTTCCTTAATAAAATAATGAAATAAGAATAATCCGTTAGCAAGATCTGTACTCCCTAATTGTTTCTGTATAATGCAATGAGCAAATATCTTACTCTGCTTCTTGCTTTTTATGATTAGCTGCGCTAAGTGTCAAGGGCTCTCCTTATCCTTCCTGATCTTAAAGGCCCAACTATCTGAGGCTTAATAGGCAAACTTCAGTTTGAAGAAGAGGAGTTTTTGGCAATATAAGAGAAGAGTGGCCCAAAATATCAAATATTTTTTACACATAGCCCAATGATCAGAAAAGTGCTGTAAGGGCTAACTGTAACTTCCAACAGTCCCTGTGATGTGAATGAGATGTGAAAGATTCCTCAAGGCAGAAAGGGTCTTTTTTTATTTCTCCTTTCCCAAGGATGGCCACTAATTGCTTCATCTACTCCCTCCTACAGGTTGGAAATAATTGCATAATGATCACAAAATCTATTTTTTTTCCCATATCTTTGTTGTTCTCGATCAATGTCCCTCCCGCTTCTTAAGCTGGGCTCCAAAATTTTTTCAGAACCTCAGACAGTACCTACATTCTCCTTGTTTTTTCAAAATGAGCAGAGTGCATCAAGGATACAATTTCAGTCTGTACTCCCTGTACTGTGCCAGGATATTGTGTCTCTTTTTCAGTCAGTCAGTGACTTCCTAGCTGGAAGCCACAGCCTTTGGTGCACTGCAAGTGCAAACCAGGGTTAAGTGCCTGGAGCTAGACAAAGCCTTCAGAAATATTCCTTAAAGCCAAAAAACAGTTTTAAAAGATGAAGACTGCTCTGAGAGGCCAAGTGTTAAATCTAAAATGCCCAGCAAGTCCAGAGATATCCTCAGTTCCTTCTCAGAGGAACCTGAGAATGGTAATCTGATTTACTGAGATACAGGCAGTCCTTTCAGTTGGTCTGAATTATTGCAACTTACCAACTTTCTTATCCAGTATTGCTACGTGCAAAAAGAGTATGAAGAAAAAATTTCTGACTCTGTATTTAAAAAATTCATTCATACAATTTGATTGTTAAAATGCAGTGAGAAATCTGTGGCAAAATGACTCAAAAAACTCCAACAGAAAACCATTGGTATAACCTGATAAATAAGATGCAGAAAAGCCAGATGAAACGTAAAAAATCAAAGTAGAAAACTTAATTTAGTTTTACAGTCAAGGGTGCTTTTTTCTAAAAGGTGTGGAAGGATAACAGCTATCCTCTTATATGCATTTTTTTTCCTAAATAGTAAGGGATGAATGATAGAACTTGGCTAAACATGTGGAACATTATTTTATTTTTACTACTTTATATTTAGGCATTTACATTACTGTTTTAGCAGTTTGGACTTGAAAGGCAATTTTTTAGGAATTTTAAGCATTTTATGCATGCTAAGCACTCTTCTTAAAATTGAGAGTATTACTTTGATCAAAAACTCTGCAAATCTGCTTCAATCTCAGATGACATATTTAGGAGCCAACTGGCAGAACTGGGCATAGCCCTATTCAGGGCTATTAATATTTATCATTAATCTGATAGTAAGTTATTATAACCTAAGTGTCCTATTAAAATCTAACCATCCTGTAAGTCTGCAATCTTTTTTTTTTTTCTTTTTTTGCTTTGGTTGTAGCATATTTTAAGAATATGAGAATACTTTGGATAGAAAACCAGAGAGAGTGTTTTATGTGTTTTGTTCATTGCAGTTTTGGACAGAGGCAGCCATGGTTAATATCTTGAAATCTGATGAAAATAGATATTGTTTCATTTTTCTGAAAAAAATCTCTTGCTATGTTTGATGATACTTTAAATGATTTGGTATGTTTCAACTTTTATTCTATTAGTAAAAGCAGATGAGACAAAACTTCTACCAGAAAACAAAAGAATTCATGGAGAATTCATTCAGTAGTTTTTGAATATAAATAGACTTTTCATTTCACTTTACTTTCTTCTAACAGTTACTTAGCTTCTGTATATGACAAGTAAGACTCAAATAATTTTCCAAGCAGACTTTTTGCTGAGCAACTCTATGATCCCAACTGTCTGTTTATTCAGTTTGATCATGTCTCCACCTCCCATAACCATGAGATCATGATATTACACTCCAGTTAATATTTCTTTATTGCTTACAGTAATATATTTCCTTTTCTTGTTTCTTTTCCTGTTTTCTCTATCATGGGGCAGGAGTTCTTATCTAAAAAATGAAGCCTTGATTTACTCCATAAACATGTGTTTGGCATATTCATTGGAAAATTGATCTAGCTGTGATTTTCTCCCCCACGATGTAGCTTCAAGTTTATTTCAGATAACAACTTTGATATTGAGATCTTGTCTGCTCTTACCATTGAAGCTGTTCAGCTGTTGTCACTGAGGTGGCATTTCTGTTTGTAGGTGTGATGGAGGCTTAGTGCCCTCAAGTGATGCAGTTCATATTGATCTTCATTGTTTTTTTATTGACCCCAGTACCCACAAATAGAAAGATATCTGTATGCACCTCTTCTCCTATTTCTCACCTCTTATCTGAATTGAAGTTAAATGTCTCCCTGACTGTCCTGGATGTTTAGTCTAGGTGTGTCTTCACACATTTCCAGGTTTGTCTATAATATGTGTTAGAGCACCCCCTGCCTACTGATTCTTCTTTGACCACTGTGTGTTTCAAGATCTCATGGCAGAATAAATTGAAATGTGAGTTCTTGTGTTGAATGAACAGATTACAAGAGCTGGTGCTGTTAGCTCTCACTTGCCATCTGAGACGAATTTCAGCTTGGTGAGTACTTCTTTCCTGTATTAAGTGGTAAAGTAAAAGCTGACCACAGTGATCATTGTTTTGAGTTTCAACTGGACAGAGTAAAAAAAAGCTCCTTGCAGCAATCTTGGCTAGTAGGTAGTAGACAACCAGCCCGGCTGTGACAGGAAAAAAGGGACATGCTGACACACATTTCCCTTCCAGATTACTGCTCCAATCTCCATCTGCATTCTGTTAATTTCTTAATTCAATAGGGAAAATATGAATGCAAAAGGAAATTTGCAGAGGAGTAGAGATTTTTCAAATGTATTGTGTTGCTATTACACTCTAGTTTAACACTATTTTTTTTCCATAGACCCTCATCATTGTTAATTCAATTTCTCATTTCTTTTGAAAAATTAATATTCAGGACCAAGTCGCATATTACTTCCTATTGATGCAATAGATGAGGTATTGAAAGATGAGGTTGTATAAAACATTGGTTCTGTTTTTTGTTATTTTCTGTGGGAAAAATGTTTTTTGCCTGTAAGTATCACCATAGATTTTCCACTAAAATTTCCTCTTACTAGTCACTGGTCCTGATACAGAAAATATGAGGACACACAAGTCTCTATTACTGGGATTTCAGATTCAACTATCATATTTTTTTTTAACATTATGAACCATAACTGGAAACATTTATTGAGAATGTGACTCTTGCAGCATAAACCAAATGGTCAGACATAAGAGGGAATGCGATTTTCATAAATAAAAAGTAGTGTTCCGACTACAAAATTGGAAACCAGAAACTTGTAGCTGTTGCATTACCTAGCTGAACAGCTATAAAGTTTAGCATGTAATAATCTCAGTAAGTAAACTTGGATTTAGGATGCAGTTAAGAGGTTGAAGAGATTTGAAGGTCATGCCTTATTAGAATTGTCACACATATTTTTTTATTAGCAATAGCACTAGTTGTTAGCCAGGTTTCTCACATAAATTTATATTTATACAGAGTTTTGATGCTTGAAGTATTCCACTGCAGCTTTGTTTGTTATTCCACCTACTATCACAGAGCCCTGAGTTGTGCACTGTGCGTCAAAACATATTCCATTCTTTCAGAGTTCTTGGGGAGGAAATACGATGTAATTCATTATGCCCTGAAGATAAACAGTACCTCTTGACCTTTTCAAGAAAAGTTGCAATATTTTCTTATTCCAGAATGTAATATTGTACTGAGCCTATATCAATGTGATAAGATAAATGTTTCCTTTTCTAATGTAAACCAGAGTGCACTACATTTATATAAAAATCTTGGGGGATACCCAAAGCCTCCAGATAAAAAGGGGCAGCTTGGCTATTGTAGGTCTGCGTTTTTGAATTCTCAGTCTCAAAGCACAAAGGGCAAACTGCAGCCAGTCTTTAAGAGGATGGCCATTTTGCAGAATGAACAGATTTTTGCATTGTCCTGTTTAGGATTCTCCTAAAGAATTTTCAAGCAAATTTTTAAAAGTATGGAATTTGTTACCATTAAAAAAGAAACCAAACAAAAGCCCACAAAAATAAAGATTATCTGTCTTTCTTCTCAGTACCAGGATCTTTTGAGATGTCCCAGTAAAACCTGTAAGTCAGAGCTACACTATGTGTAGTTAACTTTCTTTTTTCAATACTCAGCATTTCAGGAAATGAAATACTAATGAGGAGTATTGTTTTATTTGATTTCTTTTTCTGCATTCTCTGCTGTTGTTCAGAGCAGTTTTCTTTAGCCTCTGTTCTTTATTTCTCTGATACATTGCTCATGGCATGTTTCTGATTGATGAAGTTGGTTATGTGTGGATGTGGTCACCACTGTGGAGAGGGCTCTGAACATGGCGCTTTCAGCTTCCCTTCTGCCTGTAAGACAGAGGCAAAGGCAAAGCATTTCTGGCTTCATGGACTTTGCCCAAGTGTTAGTACAGAGTCCCAATCTCTTCTTTCCTGGCAAATCTCTCATTTATCTTTGTATGTTAAATGCTTTTGTATGCAGGTCTGCTTATTATGTGGCATGTAAAAGCCCTCTGTTATTCGTGTGTATTATATTCACAGAAAAGAGTGCTTTAACTGCAGCTACTATTACATATAAAATGACATATATCAGTTGATTGTTATTGCTTCTGCTCCTACTGCTTTTGGAACTTCATAGATATTCTGAACACTTACTACTATAAGCAAAATAATACTGTTGCACTACAAAGCAGTAACATCTTTGAACCCCTTCCAGCTGAAAGTAAGACTATTCTAAACACACTAATCACAGCATATAAATTAGATTCAGCAGGGATTAAAATACAGGAGAAAAGAGCAGTTAAGAACAGGGGTAAGAACAAATGAAGTATCATTAAATCAGTCTATTTTACATACCTATCAGGCTAATAAAATTTTTTTGGACTTTTTATTTATTATTTTTATTTATTTAAACTTAAGCAAGAGTCTTAAAATGTAAAGACAATATTTGGAAAGATTAGGGTCAGTATTAGAAAATTTGCTGAAAAATTTTCAGAGAAGGCTTTTAAATTCTTGAGTGAAACAGAAACGTGAGTGAAGATGAGGCTACGATGTTGGGCAATGTGAGGAAGCCCTTGGAGTCACCAAGGGAAGAAGAGAACCATAATAAGAAAAGGAAGGCTGACAGATCAGAAGAAAAAAATGTAGACAAGGTTCTTTAGGAAGTCACATTGACTAGGACTTTGAGAAGAAAGGATTTGATTTTGGTTTGAAAACAAATGGTGCGTTCACCAGGGAACCAAGCAGAATGTATGAACTAGATATTCCCTACACCAGAAAAGAAGTATTTGTAAACTATGGAGGTTTAGAGGCAAAGAACTTAGATTTTGTTAGCAGATGTGCAGTCACACGTCCTCCTTAGATACTGTTCTCTCTTTGATCCCCACATTTAAGACAGTTCCACATATCTGCAGTAAAGACAGTACAAAATTTCTTCCAGATTAAAGATAGTTTCTAGAATATATATTATATATATACGTATTTAAGATTATGCAGTCTGTATTCTATAGTAAAAGAGCATATAGTAAAAGGCAGGAATGGTATAAATTACTCAGTGGTGTTTACCACTGAGTCTGTTGCTTATCTCCTTGCTCATTGTTGGAGATAGTTAAATGATCTGTATCAAATTCATTCTGCAGCTGTCAGTACCTGCAAGCGTATAAACAAGCAGGTAGGATTTCTAGAAGGCAGATGACCGTGTGACTAAGAGGACTGCTCTAATTGGCATAATCAGTACAAGAAATGAAGAGTAGAAGAGAATGAAAATAGAATTACTTTTGTATCCCCTTGAAAGGAGGCAGTAACAGGCTGTATGTAGTAGCTCCTGCAGCTTACTATGCTGAACTTCCCCTGAACATAGAAAAAAGGCATTTTAATCTCCAAAACCATCCATCTAGCATCCTCCATCAACATTAAACAGAAAGAAAAAAGAATAAAAGAGGAGGAGTGTTGTTGTTCAGAAGCATTTGTATCTGCCATGAGGACTCTACAGAAATGTTAGCCCTTGGTGGAAGGTGTCTCAGTCAAATTAACATCTCTGCACACTCCATTCTTGTGTTTCATGGCAGAATGGAGTTGGTCTGTGCCTTGAATTTTACTGCTGCCTTGCTTTTCTTCTTTACTAGACCGAAGGCTTTTATATCTGAAATCTGCATTCTTTGGATATTGCTTGAAATTAGCTACAGTGTGAGTAGACATGAGAGATTGACAGTTGAACACATATAGTAATTAGCAAGGGCATGATTTAATTGCAGCTAATTTGTACTGGTTGAACACCCCTCCATATAAAGATATTTTATATTCAATTATATTTGTAATGTTCTGGACAATCAACATATGGTAAAACTTAAAAGTATAAGCGTTTAATCTAACACAGATTTGACCTGTCCCTTCTTCCTTTGCTTGTCAGAAGCTTTTATTTCTTTCTGTATAGAAAACAGTTTCAGAAATGCAACTGTGGATACAGGACCAGATATCTTCCGATGTTTGGTCCTACTAATTATTGGAATTTGAGGATGCATTAAAGGTTGTCATGTGAAATGCTGAATTACCTCTGTTTCCAAAACCTTATTTTTACTTGAGAAAGCCAGGAAACTTGCTGCAGCTGTCTTACAGTGTGGATGAAGGCATACGGTTTGTGACAGGTTAGGTACAACACTATAATTTATGACTGTGAATGTACATTGCTAAAAGTCCCTTCTTTTCTCTCAAGTAGAAACTTTCTTTTCATTATCTTTCATTTTCGATTTTTATAAAACTATGTTGTTGAAGCTTTAGGTGTCATTGTTTTGTCTCCTTATGACACCTGGGGAAAAAAGCCCAAACTGAACCGAAATCAGAATTCTGCTATGCCATAAATAAGATGGGGTAATATGTTTGCAAAACTTTAAAAATATACTCTAGAACAGAGATTAAATAAAGAGTTGCAACAGAGGCTTGTGGTTCTCAAAAATGCAGAAATGTTAAGAAAACCTTGTCTGAAAAAAACTCACAACCTGGAAAACAAATGCTCAGGTTGCTACCACTTGCATTTGCCAAAATTTCCTTCTTCCAACAAATTTAATGATTGGTGAAGTTGAAAATTCCTGCGGGCATTGCTCTTAGGGTTATTTTGAATTTTAACTTTGTTGCAAAATGTCTACTTTGGAATGCTATTAATTCACATGTAAATAATTTTAAATGGGACTCATGATATATCTTGTCTTGCAAGATGATGTAAAAGCTTTAAGGAATTCCATGTGTTCAATTTCAAAGGATGGTTCCTATTAGGTCACTTTGGAGTCTACCAATGCTTGTTATAAAAGAGAGACTATCTATACTACTTAAACTGTGTCAGACTAGTCAGAGAAACACTTCCCTTGGAAATTAAGGATGTCAGCTTAAGTAAAATTAATTTTTTTTCTTGAGTAGCATAATCATCTCTAGTCACTAAAATATCTATTCTCAGTGATATTGTTCTGGCCTGATTTTTGTATTCTGATTACTTTTTAATACTTTCTAGTTGGGATGAAATTTCTCTTCAACATTACTTCTATTGTTTTTATTTTGGTGCTATTCTCTTTGCACTTGTAGAAAAATACTAAAAATTTTCCTTAATGTACAGTTTTAGTCCTTCTGTGATTCACCTTTTCTCTGTCTTTTATAGCAATGAAGGAGTAATTCAGTTATTCTTCAGAGAGACACAAAACCTCAAGTCAGAATCTTCCCAAATTCTGACACAGAAAAATAAAGAAAAGTACTGTTATGATTAAATCATTCTTAAATAGGTTCCTAACACTTTTCATTTTCACAGTATGCTTTTCCTAAACAAAATCTCATTTCCATGGTATCCTTAATATAAACAAATAAAAAAATCCATATTAATTTAAAAAACCCCTTAAGTTCTTGAAGTTGGACATTTTTTCTCTTTTTACTTGTTTTTGTGCAAATGCCACTGGTGATACACCAAAGCCTTTGCAAGGTTCTCTTTCATCTCATTCCAGAGTCCCAATCACCTTTGCTGAGTAACCCACTTGCTCCTTTGCCAGTAGCAGATGGAGCTCAGTCCCAGCATTGAGATTTGGGGTACTCCTGGAGTTGGTGACTAACCTGAGCTCCAGGGAAATTACTTTGTTTAGATCCTTTGTCAAATTACCCAACTCTGAATACTCAGTCTTAAGTGCCTGAACATGAGTATGAGAAATACTATCAACCATATTAGTATTTATAGAAAGGGCCATATGGTGCTATTTTTGTGGATTTGGTTGATGGTGGCTCTGGAAACAGATGCTTTGGATGCTTTGGGGTTTTTTACCACTGCTTCTTTGTTGAAAGAATGAAGGTTTTTCATGAAACAGTGACTATTGTCAAAATTTTTACTTTCATCAGTAGAGCTCATCCCAGATGCATAAGGTGTCCATATAAAACTGATACTTAAAACTCATCAGCAGATACACCATGGATGCAGCAGCTCAGAATGAAAGGAGTCTTGATTCTCCCACCCTGGAGTGTCTGCTCTTATTTCTGACAAATTAATTTCCCACCTGTTGAGATATGAAATTAAACATCTTTGACACTCTCACAAGCCAAAAATCCCAAAATCACAGCCTGGCTGCTTCTGCCAAGAGAGGCTCCAAAACAACACGTGGCTCATCTGTTTTGAGCACATAGCCATGAGCTTCACTGGTAAGTTAAACATGGTTCCTGGGTACTAAACAGAGCAGTTGACACAGGGTGAGACACATGTGAGCTAATAAGCATTTTAGTCCCCAGAATTGGGAATGCTGTACCCATTTCTGTAGTCAAATTGGTCCTTGGAAAAGTCTGACTGTAGAGCTGTGTGCCAGGGCATAGCTTGGGAGAGTGTGGGTCAGCACAGTTAAAAAATGCATGCCCAGAGCTTGCTGGTGCAGAAAATCACATTCTCAGTCACTCTGCAGTTTTCAGTGTATGTAAAGCCTGGGAGCTGGTAAAAGTGATATTGTTGTCATGCCTTTTTCAGTAATGCCCTGCCTATATTTTTTGTAACGCTGTACATGAAAGTGCTTGCAGGGTTCATGTCTTAGTGTTATTAATGAAACTGGGGATTTCTGGAGAAGAGGGTGAGTACCTCTGGCATTCATCTAAAATCAAAGATTGTTTCACCTGCTGGCCACAGCTCTTTCTTCAGGTAGCTGCATAAGCCTTATGCCATAAACTGAGCTCCAGAAAGTATTTCAAAGCCATCCCAATGTCCTCACATAAAATAATTTCTCTCCTGTTTTATTCTTCAGTCCACTGTCCTATGGCACAAGAAGAGCCCTGGGAACTGCAGTAGACGAATAGGCATTATCCAGAAGGCTTTCTCATGAAAGGCAAGGGCTTCTGACTAAAAATACCATAATACTATGATGTCTGTAATGTATTTTTTCCCAAATCTCAGAAATGAAATTATCTACATTTCATCCTGCAAAATAAAGAATCCATCTTTAATAGAAATAAAATTAAAATAAATTTTAAAATTAAATAAATTTAAAATAAAATTTTAAAAATAACAGCTAAATTAAAGTTCGCTGTGGATTGTAACATTGTACTAGTATTGAGATATTTAGTCAGGAATAGATCCATGTTTTGTGTGGTACGTGAAACTCATGGTATGAAGAAGTGATGACCTAGTAAGATAGATAAATGTTCACAGAGAAGATGCACTGCATTCTGCCTAGTAAATTAAATTAAAAGACAATATAGTTACAATTTTCTGTACCAGGATGGAAAAAGAAGGTGTTACAGAAAGGAGATTCTGGACATGAAATCTGAACTCTGCACAATGTATAAAGAGAAGTGCTTTTAGAAGAGATGACTAGTGACTGAGCTTAGATAATAATAAGTTGATGACATGACAGAAGACTGAAAAGATAAAAGCTGATTGCTAAGTTTTGATTTATGTAAAGCAAGAATAGTTGAAACAATATATGGAGCAAAATTTATATCTAAACTTAATTTCCAACATATTTTGTTCGGGCACTAGGTAGCCAGTGCTTTTTTCTTATGTGCATGTTGGTGATAGTGATTATATAATATATGCTGCATGGTTCAGAGGAAATTTTTACAGTCTGATGCCAGAAGAGACTTTAACTGATGTGATGTGTTACATATGTTTGGCACCAACATGACTGGGTGTGTCTGCTTTTACAAATACATTTAAAGGTGATAAAGCCCCTGAGCAGATTTATAATTATAATTTCTGGATTAGCTTGCTGTTTAGGAAGATTACTGTAGATGCCAAGGCAGTAGAAAAAGGATAATTTTTTCCTGGGTGAGCTGGATGAAGTGTGATAGAAACATCTCTCTTTCAATTCAAATGCCTAACCTGTTGCATTGCTCATGCATATTACTTGGGAATTCCTTGCACAGTTGCTATCAGTTCTCCAGCACCTAAATGCCCTGGGAATTGCAAAATATCTTTATTCCTCTTCTGCAAAACAATTTTAATAGCTTCAGGTCTTTTCTTTTTCATCCCTGCAAGTTTCTAATCATAAAGAATATACTTCCTACTAGATGTCCTCACAAGGACTGAAACTGGGATGAGGAGCCCGAGGACATTTGCCTGTCTCTTTATACTTGCATTTTAGCTTAAAATTAAAGCTCTTTGTCATTTCACTCTTTTTATAATCTTCACTCTTAAAAGTCCCCGAAGTGGAGAATGCTTTCTCAGTAGCACTGTCTACACTGACTGTTAAGGCTACCCTTCAAAACATACAATTCATTTGCCAACTACAGCAAGAACCTGAAGATTGGTATTCTTCAGAGACAGGTCTGTGTGTTGGATTGTGCCTGCTAGATCATCACGAAATGCACCAAAAAGTTAAAAGGTAGATGAGCAGTCCAAGAGAAAAGCTGAAATTGTAATAATTCAAGCAGGTCAGAGTAGACCACAAGATCACGTAGCACTTGAATATTTTATATAAACATATAAACCAATTTGTGATCTTGGAACAGAGATTCCTCTGAAGTTTCATTGTCCACAATTAGTACCAGATTTTAGTGCTCAGAATTATTCCAAGGAGTTTAGATCAGACTTTTTGTTTCAGGACATTCAAAACTATTGCCCAGTGCTGCCATTGTTAAGTTTGATGTCTAGAAATGGGCTGCTATCTGCATAATTTACTTCTTTACCTCATATCAAGACAAGTTTTTACTGGGTTTTTTTTGTTTTTTACTCGAAGACCCAACTCCACTTCTGTCTCGAAAATAGGGTTTCTCAAAAGTCTTGAAAGATTGCAAATAAAATGGCTATTGTTATATTGCCTGTTTACATTCAGGTTTCTTCCCCTATTAATTCTTTTATTGAATATGTCCCTATTTATATGTATAGTTTAGTTTATGTTAACTGAAGTTTTAGAAGGCATCACAAAAATATCCATAAGAAAAAAAAATATGCATAGTAAGATTTCAGTTCAGCTGCTTTAGCTTAGCAATATAGACTGATTTTTAATGTGGCTGAGATTGTGCAGTGACTTTGGATCAAATTAGTTCATTAAAAATGTGACCAAAAATGGGTCAGTTTGTTTTTGCTTTTTTTTTTTTATTTGTGGAGATGTCTGTCTTAAGTTGATCTGGTGGTGCTTTGAACCCTCATTCTTGCCTTTTATCTTTCTCTTCTCTTCTTAGTTCTCCATTTCTGCCACATCTCTGTTGTTTCTAGTAAGAATTGTAATAACAAGAGAATCTTGCTTTCTGCTACTGTCGTGCCCATACTTGGAGGTGAGGACACAAGAATCCTGGTCAGGGGCTCTGACTGCAGTTATGGCACAGAGCATTTATTTCTAAGCCATCTCTTGTTCTGTATACACTATTTCTCTGTTCAGTCCAAAATTTCAAGGATAGTCTCATAAACACAAAAGTGGTCATGTAAGGTTGGAAAATTCCAAAGAGCAGCTCTCTATGTGCTGCTCTTGCTGATCCTCTGCTGTTAGCTCACCATGGAAACAAACCATGCTGGAGCTCCATGATATTCAGTTTATGAGAACATGGTGTTATTTGAAATGTAGCAAGGTGTTAGACATCACAGTAATCCCAACTTGGCATGCACTCACAGGAGCCACACAATCATATAAAACAGGGCTGTGAGACACTTCTAAAGAACTGCTGTGTCCCAGAGCAGAATTTGTGCTCTTAACTGTTCTTTAAGATGCTTCTTGAACAGGTTCAGCAATAATGATTTTGCAGCATGTACACAATTTATTGTACTCCTCCACTACTCTACCATTGGAAAGTTTCTTCTTAAATTTAATTAAATCTCCCTGGATTCAGTTTAAGGCCATTTTTGCTTGTCCTTCCCATGGAATACAGTTCATTTGCTCTGTGCAAAAACTTGCTGATGACTCTTACTGCTTTAGGGTTGGGGTTTATTCCTGTTTTTATGATCAGACTTCTGCTATCCCATATGTTGGATTTTCTCATTGACATAATCATTACCATTCTTATCTGCTGGTAAAATGGTCTACCTCTTTGAACCGTTGTGTCCCTAGCTGGGTACAGTTAACTAAATGAGTCTTTAGAAGGTTGAGGAAAGTAGAGAAAATATCAGTTTTGTATATGACACTTCTATTTTGATATCCTCGTTGCTTTTATCATAATAATATGACAGGATTTTTTTATGTCTTCAATGCATGGTTTTCATCACAGCTATATGTATTAAATTTAAGATTTCTTTAAATTATGCTCTTAGTAAGAGCAAGAACTAAAAGTCAATAATTAGAACTATTAAAACTATTTAAAACACCCATTAAATTTATAATTTCAAATGCGAAACCCAGTCATGATCTTTTTCTTTTCCACTGATAATCAACTGGATATTTCAATAATGGCTTTTGTGTCTTCCCCCCATACTCTAAAAGCCTGATATGACCATCTGGATAATATTTCCTTTCGTGGTTACAGTCTCACTCATTCCTCTGGATATGGATTTGTAAGGGCACTGGTAAATCAAATTGTTATCATTCAAATATTTGGAGCCCTTTCAATCAGCAGCTCTTCAATGGATATGTAATTTCTCACACTTGGATTGGCTGAGAGAGTTTGATTAGTATAATTACTGTAATTTTATTTGGTTTTGGTACCATGTAGATCCATTTTCTTTGATGGGTAGTTTTGGTTAGTAGCTTGCAAGGAGGGTATCCAGATGAGGAATTTGTGCTTCTGATACTTTGTGTCAGCACTCCTTTACCAATGAGTGCAGAATGTAATTTAATTGAAAATAAGTTGTAAAGATAGACATATTTCATTCTGACTTCTAAATGGCCAGGGCTATTTTACAGTAAAATTGTTTTGGCATTTGTTCTTTGCATGATATTTTACCTCTCTGTATGACTTAACAAAACTAATCAGTCTTCAGATCTGTCCTCTCAAACCTGAGGTTCTATTCTGGGAATCTTGCTGTTGGCCAGAACAAAATGATTGAGTGCATGCTTTTCTCTGGTTTGCATCTGCCTCACTTCTTGGTTTAGTTTATGTCTTGGTGATGATTATTTGGTAATAATTTGCTTAATAATCTCTGTGGTTAATTCATTGTCTTTAATTTTAAAATTTCCTAGCAGTTAGAACTATTGCCTTCTAACAGCCTTTTAACAGTTACAATGCTTCCTTTGATACTCTGTTTCTTTCCACTCCCAAAGTTGTTCGCAATCTTCATTTTAACACACGTGGGACCATCCTTGATTTAACTTGCATCAGTTCCTTTCTTGTTTATAAATTATCAAATCATCTGTTATTCTACCTAAGTCAACAATACTTTGTTTCTGACTGCTTTAATTGAAAGTAGGTTTCACAGCCAATAAGGGAATGTCTACAATGGACGGACTTGAAATAAGGTCTATTTTTAACCAATTCCTTTCAAATCCTATTGATACTTGCTACCATATAAACATAATATTATATAAACTTATAATAATTTTAAGGATTTTTTTTATTTCTGGCTTCACACATGGGATAGCTGTATTGATTGTTCTTCTTTGTCTGCATACTTAAATAGCTTTTATATATCAGTTAGGAGATTTTCATTGGAAATAGATCATACCAGTTTTCATGTGGAAGTCTAGTACATGCCACCATAACCACATTATTTTCATGTAGAATTGAGAGATTAAGAGAATTAAGAGCTCTCCTATTTAGCTATTACATGTCCCAATCTTTTAAAAATCACACCCCATGGAAGAATATAGCAGTGTCAGAATATTTGTGAGCTTGGATGAGCTTGGATTGCTGACTTTTTGTGTGTGCACTTTTTCCTGGTTTTTTTGGTTTTTTTTTGTTTTTCTTTTTTTAATTTCATAAATTCAGTCCTTGTGTAATGTAAGGAGAAGGAAAGAAGTACAGTAGATTGCTTCTGTGTGTACAAAAGGAAAGTTAAATTCAGGCATGGGATGAAAGAATGGAGATTGTCAGGTTCAAGCACAACTCTGGTGTTGTGAACCCCCATCTCTCCTAACCCTTGACATTTGCATTCTTCACTTTGAGCTTTGGAGAAAGCATTTGGTTTTGCTGTCATGGCACCATGTTATGCATGGTCTGACATGGAGCCCTAATGACCAGTGCAGACTGTGTCTGTGGGAAAGACATTCCTGCTAATGCTGCCAGGAATTGAAGCATGTAGCTGTTATGGGTGTTTTGTTTCTAGTTCTTGGTCAGCCAAATAATGGGCAGAGAAAATTAAAGAGTTGTTTTTGCAAAAGTCTTTAGAATCTATTAAATTGGGTTATAGGGAGAGAAGCTAAATTGGCTTTATAAAATGAAATATGTAAACTGCTAATTACTAGTGCCCTGTATTTATTTAGAATCCTTCACACAGGAAAAAAAAAGGAAGACACTAAAAAAACCAAAATAACCCAACAAAAAAACCCCTCAAAACAAAAAACTAACACCAAAATACCCAACCAAACAACAATGACAACAAAAAAATGCCAAAATAATTAGAGTGAAAAAAATCTGGTAATTAACTATTATTTTTCACAAAACTAGTCTAATTACAAATTAGTCATGGTGAAATGAAAGGTCAATAACTACAGATGCATAATTTCTCTCTGATAGATTGCTGTTTGAAAATAGGTTTATGACAATTATGTGATTAATTTCCTTTTATTAAACAGCATTATAAGACTTCATGTTGCATTTATCACTTTATTACTGTTACTTTTTCTCTTCAACTGGCTAACATCAGGATTGAACAGAAGCTCAGGTAGATTGAGGATCATTTCTTCTAGTGGCATTTATGTTGCAGGGAAGACCATGACTCTGAATCAAAATTAGAGCCTCAGTATACTGAAACTGTCAGTATCAGCCTAAGAGAACAAAACACACACACAGCATCACCCCTGCCACTAACCAGCCAACCCACCAACAGCAAAGTGCTTTTAGTCCAAGGAAACAAGAGCCATATCCAGAGACATGCTTTCTGAACTGAAGCACTTGAGGAATGCAAGTTAAATTGTGATCCAGAATGTCTTTGCCTACTTGCCCCCAACCCTCAATGTGCTCTACTGTTTAATTTTTAAATTCCCCAGGCATGAAGAGTTGCTGTCCTGAACAAATGGAGAATTTTCGCAGCCTTGGAAAAACTGGGCAGCCTGGGGATCCAAGAGCCAGGCAATCATTTGCACAAATTCCTGAGTGTTAATGTAGTAAATGTTTTCAAACATATTCTATGTTCACATAAACCCACCCTGTAGGGTTGAGCTTACTACTCTATTTATGGGCACTACCTCTTCTTGTCCTCCTGTCTAGCAGCCTGGTGATAGGAGTACTTGGGATTGTAATACATTGTCAAAGACTATTGCCTCTTCTTCTGGAGCATAATATAATTTCAGACATTTTGATGTCTTCCACGTTTGTGTTCTACTACTAGGCAAGACACCCTAATCCAGATTCAGAAGACAGAAAAATCTTTTTTTTGTTGTTTGAATATTGGCATAGTCTGATGTTGGGTTAATTGAGTGAAATCCTTCTTTGGGAACATCTAGGTTTTTTAGGTAATGTGCTCTTTGAGATAGATGCCAATAGCCCCAGCTCTCTGGTCTACTTCTATAGGCAAACACTGTAAAATTTGTTCAGTCTATCTCTCATAGGTGAAATCAGACAGGTTATATAGCTTGGATTTCTGTTACATATAGGTGGGCTTCCCAGTGGGGCAGATTTGTCTTCAATTTTCTTTGTGTGTCTTAGAGAAAAAAGAATGTTGTTTACTGGGGAAATGGGAGTTCGCCTTCTCTATCAAGGCTTCTGAAGAGACTGCTGCTGGAAGGGAGTTGGATCATCTTAAATTCAAGATTCTTTGAATAGTGCTAACTCCTTTGCTACTCCATTTGGAAAGATTATAAGCTGTTGTGCTGACTGACTCTGGTATTCATTAGAGAACATTCTGGGCAAACACAATCAGTGAGAGAAAAGGTTTAGCAATATCATTTGAGTGCTATTAGGAAAGGTTGAACAATGTTGTCTTTCAGGCACTGTCTTTTGAGGGTTTTGTACAACTACGGGTAATTCTGGGATTCTTGTTGGGAGCCAACCAGAGAATAGGCCCTGAGCAGGTTATAAAGGGTCAGAGGTTCTCCTGAAGTGTTTTTTTATAATAAATGTAGCTATGTAATCATTTGGTTAACTTGTTATTCAACCAGTGCAGAGCAGTCTTTGGCCTTAAATCCAGCTTAGCATGTTGATACGTTTCGGTTGCATAGTGCTACCAGCAAGATGACTCTCGTTTGACATATTCAGCCATTTGGAAACTTATACATTCAGAAACTTATTTTACGTTCAGCAGGAATGTTAGGGTATGCAGTCATTTGAAAAATAAAATAGGGATTGGGAATTAGAAAAGAGTCTGGTTGACTTCTGGCAAGTGTTTTGGTTTTGGTTATCTGCAGGAGTATACACCTCTTGTCAGTATAAATAGGGAGTGCCTGTATAAACATTCTTGTTTCGCCTGTTCCACATAATAGTTTCTTGTATCATATTTCTTTTGACCTCGCTATCTGAAACCAATTACAGGAGATCCATTTGGGCTGCATCTATTTTCATAAGAAGCCCAGGCAGCAGTGTTTTTCTCAGAGATGAATATCAACATCAAATATCCTTCTGAGTGCTTTGTTATTTATGTTTGTCCAAGTTTGGACAAACTTAGGGAAAAAACCCCCAGAAGAGCTTTCCAGGAAATAAGAAAAAAAAATTTCACTCAGGGGGAAAAGTGGAAAAAACCTATTTATTAACACATACAAGAGAAACACTTCCCAGCACAGACCCAGGTGACAAAAAAAGTTTTCACCGAGAGAGAGAAACTTGGACGCTTTGATTTTCACTAGAAGGGCGTAAACGCTTCTCTGGCCGGGTGTCCAGCGGCAGGCCGCAGGGTTCCTCCGGAGCTGGTGCTGAATCCTCGGGGTGAGGGGGGAGAAGGGAGAGGGGAGAGAGAGAGAAAGAAAAAAACAGCCGGAATAGCCAGCAAGCCTTAAACAGCAGCGAGCTAAACTGAATAATTCAAGCAATATAAAGTCAAAAAAAAATCAAGAAAAAAACTAAAAACAGCTAACTCACAAACCAGGCCACGAGCCACCACCACAGCAGCGATAGCCACCCGCAGCAGTAGCTAGAGCCAAGCTGGCGCAGCCGTGCGAAAGCCACCCCCCAAGCCAAGCCCACGGCAAACCAAGGCCATTCTGCAGAGCAGAGCCCAGGCGCCCCTCCCCCGGGAGCAGACAGCTTTATGGCCAAGGGGGGCAGGGTGAGGAGTCAGTCAAATTATCAACCCAGGACATTCCACCCCTTATCCCATATCGTGATCATTGACACACGATTGGGATATACACTCATTAAACACAATATGAAAACTTCCTCTGGCTTGCTCAAACCTTTAACATTTACATATTTTTTCTGTTTTATTTCACAGTCAGATTTTTTCTGAGGTACACAGCGGGTTGTTTTATTTTTTTGCATTATCCACCAAGTACATCTAGGTCTTTGAGCAAAGGCAATCCCCCGAATGGGTTTGCCTGTACTCGAGGCAGGATTAATTTATACTGTCTTTTTTAGCAATTTTCTGACATGGGCTGCTGGGACTTTGTCTTCATTTACTGTATTAAGGCACTTAGATTGGGCAGGACCTGCTCGGTTGGTGGAACTTTGAGTGTTGATTAACCAAGTGGCCTTTGCCAAATGCTGCTCCTAATTCTTAAAGGATCCCCCACCCAATGCTTTTAAGGTGGTCTTTAACAATTCATTGTACCTTTTCACTTTACCTGCAGCTGGTGCATGGTAAGGGATGTGGTACACCCACTTAATACCGTGTTTCTTAGCTCAGGTGTTGACAAGGTTATTTTTAAAATGAGTCCCATTGTCTGACTCGATTTTCTCAGGGGTACTATGCCTTTAAAGGACTTGTTTTTTCAGGCTCAGGATGGTGTTGCGGGCAGTAGCGTGAGATACAGGGTAGGTTTTCAACTATTCGGTGGTGGCTTCCACCATGGTTAGCACATAACGTTTGCCCTGGCGGGTCTGTGGCAGTGCGATGTAATTAATCTGCTAAACTTCTTTATACCGGTACTTGGACCACCGTCCTTCATACCAGAGGGGCTTCACTCGCTTGGCCTGCTTGATGGCAGCGCAAGTGTCACAATTATGAATAACTTGAGTAATGCTGTCCATGGTAAGATCCACTTCTCGGTCTCGTGCCTACTTATAGGTGGCATTCCTCTCCTGATGGCCTGAGGCATCATGGGCTTATTGAGCTAGGAACAACTTTCCCTTATGTTTCCAATTTAAATCTATTTTCAACCCCCCTATTTTTGCTGCTTGATTTACTTGATGGTTATTTTGCTGTTTTTTATTAGCTTTACTTTTGGGGACATGGGCGTCTACATGGCGAACCTTCACGGGTAGCTTGTCTAACCGAGTAGCTATGTCTTTCCACTTTTCAGCAGCTCAGATTGGTCTTCCTCTGCGCTGCCAGTTCGTTTCTTTTTATCTCTGCAGCCATTCCTACAAAGCGTTGGCTACTATCCAGGAATCAGTGTAAAGATAGAGCTTTGGCCACTTCTCTTTTTCGGCAATATTTAAAGCCAGTTGGACAGCTTTGAGTTCAGCGAATTGACTAGACCCTCCTTTTTTTTCAGTAGCTTCTGCAACCCGTCGTGTAGGGCTTTATACAGCTGCTTTCTATTTTCGATTTGTCCCTACAATGCGACAGGAACCGTCGGTGAACAGGGCATAGCGAATTTTTTTTGCCGGTAGCTGGTTGTAAGGTGGTGCTTCTTCAGCCCGGGTCACCGGTTTTTGTTCTTCATTTGTCATACTAAAACTTTCTTCTTCTGGCCAGTTGGTAATTATTTCTAAGATCCCTGGGCGATTTAATTTCTCGATCTGGGCGCGCTGCGTAATGAGGGCTATCCACTTGCTCCATGTGGCACTGGTGGCATGGTGGGTGGAAGGAACTTTTCCACTGAACATTCACTTCAGCACTGGCAACCGGGGTGCCAGAAAGAGTTGTGCTTCTGTGCCAATTACCTTTGAAGCAGCTTGGACTCCCTCATAAGCAGCTAAGATTTCCTTTTCTGTCGGGGTATAATTGCCTTCCGATCCTTTGTAACTTCTGCTCCAGAATCCCAGGGGTCGGCCTCGGGTCTCACCAGGCACCTTTTGCCACAGACTCTAAGACAAACCGTGGTTTTCAGCTGCAGAGTAGAGCACATTCTTCACATCTGGCCCTGTCCTGACGGGGCCAAGAGCTACTGCATGGGCGATTTCTTGTTTAATCTGGATGAAGGCTTGTTGTTGTTTTGGGCCCTAATGAAAATTATTCTTTTTCCGAGTAACTTGGTAAAGAGGGCTTACAATCTGACTGTACTTGGGGATGTGCATTTTCCAAAAGCCTATAGCACCCAAGAAAGCTTGTGTCTTCTTTTTGTTAGTAGGTGGAGACATAGCTGTGATTTTATTAATAACATCAGTAGGAATCTGACGTCTTTTATCTTGCTACTTCACTTTTAGGAACTGGATCTCACGAGCAGGTCCCTTAACTTTATTTTTTTTGATGGCAAAACTGGCTTCAAGGAGAATTCGGATAATTTTTTCTCCTTTCTCAAACACTTCTTTTGCTGTGTTTCCCCACACAATGATGTTATTGATGTACTGCAAATGTTCTGGAGCCTCACTTTTTTCTAGTGCAGCCTGGATCAGCCCATGGCAGATGGTGGGGCTGTGCTTCCACCCCTGGGGCAGTCGGTTCCAGGTGTACTGCACGCCCCTCCAGGTGAAAGCAAACTGAGGCCTGCATTCTGCTGCCAAAGGAATGGAGAAAAATGCATTGGCAATGTTAATGGTGGCATACCACCTTGCTGCCTTGGACTTTAGCTCGTACTGGAGCTCCAGCATGTCCGGCACGGCAGCGCTCAGCGGTGGGGTGACTTCATTCAATGCACGGTAGTCTACAGTCAGTCTCTATTCTTTGTCAGACTTGCGCACAGGCCAGATGGGGCTGTTGAAGGGTGAGTGGGTTTTGCTTACCACCCCTTGGCGCTCCAGCTCCCGGATTATCTTATGGATCGGAATCACAGCATTCCGAGTGGTTCTGTATTGCCGACGATGTACTATCGAAGTGGCAATTGGTACCCTTTGCTCCTCTACTTTCAGGAGTCCCACGGCAATTGGATTTTCACATAGTCCGGGCAGGGTGTTCAATTGCCGGATTCTTTTCGCCATTACAGCCGCTATCCCAAATGCCCACTTGAAGCCTTTTGGGTCCTTAAAATACCCGTTTTGAAGGAAATTTATTCCCAAAATACACGGGGCCTCTGGGCCAGTCACAATCGGGTATCTTTTCTACTTTCTGCCGGTTAGACTTATTTCCGCTTCCACTATGGTAAAGTCTTGTGATTCACCTGTTACACCAGCAATAGAAACAGTCTTTTCTCCGACACATCCTGATGGGAATATAGTACACTGTGCTTCAGTGTCCACTAAAGCTTTATACTTCTGTGGTTTCGATGTGCCAGGCCACCGAATTTACACGGTCTAAAACACTCGGTTTTCCCTGGCCTCACCCTGGCTAGAGGCAGGGCTTCTTTAAGCCTGTTTGTTCTTTTTGACGGGGGCATAGGTTTTAGAAGTTTCTTCAAGTGGATCGGACATGTCGTCATCATCCTCCTTATATGTGGCACTGTGGTTCCGGGCGACTGGAGCTGCTCTTTTTCTGGTGGAACCTTCTTGTTGAGCCTTGTCTTCCTTCAAATCACGCACTCGTCGTGCCAGAACAGCTGTGGGCTTTCCATCTCACCTCTTCATGTTTTCTTCGCAGTCACGCAAGAAAAACCACAACTTCGCGCGTGGGGTGTACCTTCTCTCCTCAGCAGAGGAGGGTCTGCGTTGACTGCCAGGACGTTTGATTTGCACAGCTGAGATTTGGAGGAGATCCTTTTTGATTTCTTCTTTCAGCTTTTTATGGTTTTTCTCCAACTTATCCTCTAAGTTCTGTAAACGTGTTTTCACGGCTGCAATCCTGGCATGCGTTGGGCCATGCACAGCATCAGCGTACGCCCGAAGCTTCTTTGCTATATCAAGCACTGTCTTATATGTGTCTTCTGGTTTTATTATTGCAAGAGCTGAGGCATATTCAGATGGTCCAAGCCTCACAAGCTTTTTCCACATAATTGGTGTGCACGGTACCAGATCTGGATTTCTAGTTGTTACATTATTTGAGAAAATAATTTCTGCTACCGCCATCTCTCTCAAACGTTGGATTCCTTGCTTGATGGTTTTTTATCTGGTCTGCTGCATGTACAGGTCATCAGCGCAGAGATATCTTTGTGCCACACTGTTTAATACACGTGACCAGAGGCTCTGAGGACTAGCTTTTCTCATTATACCTTGATCGATGACTGGATCTTGAGACAGGGATCTCAAATGTCTCGCTTCTGTGCCATCCAGGGTGGTTGCTTTACCTGCCGCATCCCAAAGCCGGACCAGCCAACTAATTATGGATTCATTAGGTCGCCTTGTATAATTTTTTTTTAGACCACGAAGATTTTTCAGGGAAAAGTTATTAGTTTCTGATCTTTTATCAGTCACTTTAACTCCGGATTTTATATCAGGGGGAGTTGAAGGTTCTTCTCCTGCATCCTTATTATCATCATTCTCCACCGGCTGATCTGTTTTTTTTGCGCACTTTCTACTCCTGGTACTGGTAGCCACAGCCATAGGTTGAAGCTTGCTGTCTAATTTTGCCCCTGTTCTGGAGCCTGAGGTGTTAACTGTAGTCTGAGTAACTGGAATAGTAGCTACGTTATCTCCCTGTTCCCTCTTTTTTGTTTGTTGTCCTACACTATCTAACAGGGTTCGATAAGCGTACGCCAGAGCCCAGCTCACTGCAGTGATTTTTTTTTCCTTAGAATTGTCCTGACACTTTTCTTTTAAGTACTTTGCAATCTTGACTGGGTCTTGAATTTGTTCAGATGAAAAATCCCAGATTATAGGTTCAGAAAACTTTTTTAGAATTTGGCCCAGTTCCTCCCATTTGCCACACTACTCAGAATTCTTCACACTCTGCTTTGCTACCGAATCAGGGGTTGTAACACTTGCATCCCTAGAAATCTTAGCTTTCATTTTGTATAAACTGCAGACAGTATAGAAAAAACTTACTAAATTAAATACCAGAAAGATGGTTTCCTTTACACTCAGGGAGAGCTGAACATTTTCTAACAAAGATGTAAATAATTCAGGGGAGAAGAAGGAAAACAAAGGCAAAAAATTTTCTTTGCTTGCTTTTTCTTTAATGAATTGAGTGCACAACACAAACCACGACTTGTACATCCCTGAAGTGGATTTTAACACCTTCATAAACTTCTGGCAGATCATTACAACCAAGCCTAGCCCAATGAGTATTTTGGTTAATACTCCTTTTATGAAAAAACTACGTGCTAGAGACAACACTGGGGCTATCTTTGAGTAAGAGAACAGGCCCAGAGACCACAGGGGTATTAAGATTTCAAAAAACTTTAAAGAGCAAATATACAGGCAGGCTTTCAATTCAACAGACATCACGGCTTCAAAAAACATACTGATATCAATACAGGCCAATTAAAAACAAGATGTTATTAAAGTTTTTTTTACTTTCTTCTTCCCCGTACGGGCCACCAAATAATGAATGTCCAAGTTTGGACAAACTTAGGGAAAAAACCCCCAGAAGAGCTTTCCAGGAAATAAGAAAAAAAAATTTCACTCAGGGGGAAAAGTGGAAAAAACCTATTTATTAACACATACAAGAGAAACACTTCCCAGCACAGACCCAGGTGACAAAAAAAGTTTTCACCGAGAGAGAGAAACTTGGACGCTTTGATTTTCACTAGAAGGGCGAAACGCTTCTCTGGCCGGTGTCCAGCGGCAGGCCGCAGGGTTCCTCCGGAGCTGGTGCTGAATCCTCGGGGGTGAGGGGGAGAAGGGAGAGGGGGAGAGAGAGAAAGAAAAAAACAGCCGGAATAGCCAGCAAGCCTTAAACAGCAGCGAGCTAAACCGAATAATTCAAGCAATATAAAAGTCGCAAGAAAAAAACCAAAAACAGCTAACTCACAAACCAGGCCACGAGCCACCACCACAGCAGCGATAGCCACCCGCAGCAGTAGCCAGAGCCAAGCTGCGCAGCCGTGCAGTAGCCACCCCCCCGGCCAAGCCCACGGCAAACCAAGGCCATTCTGCAGAGCAGAGCCCAGGCGGCCCCCTCCCCGGGAGCAGACAGCTTCATGGCCAAGGGGGGCAGGGTGAGGAGTCAGTCAAATTATCAACCCAGGACAATGTTTCAGAGAGATTTTGTAGCCTTCAGCTCTCAAGAATGTGTCACGCTGTGCTGTTTATACATTGACGATATTAATGGGCATAGATGTCATTTTTCATTTTAACGTCTCAAATGCAACAGGCTGATAGGTTAAACATTCCTGGTTTTAAGGGAAGGATATGAGTGACATCTGTTTCCTAAAAATACACATATATTTAATTTCTAAAAACCAAACTAATGAGTTTACCATCTTTAGGTGACAGCTTTCACTTTATTAAAATGGTAAAACTTTAAAAATAATTTGGAATTATGCTCACATCAAATAGAAGGGTTTGGAATACAAAATTAAAGGAAGTTATATCTCCTAGTAATATTGCCAACAAACGGCAAAATCTACTGCAATTTATCAACTTTAATAGTGTGAGTTATATGCAATTATTTTCATTTCTGTTCTGCTTATGTTTTAGCTATGCCAAAACTTCGTAGTAAATATTAAGAAATAGTGTTCCCAATAAATATTTTACTAGAAGACACAGGGAGTTCTGGAAACCATATGCCCAAATTTTCCTTCCTATATAGCCATTACTTAAAACATTATAATGATTTTCATTTACATAATTAAAATAATTTCTAATCCTCAATTCTTTTTATTGCTTTTGTCTACACTGAATTTTCTTATAATTTCATTAATTTAGATAACTTAATTGAGGAAAAGTTCCTACTAAATTTGAAACAAGTGTTATTGGAAACTAGATACAGTTTTGACTGTCTAGGATCTGTTCTTTCTGCACTTAACTTGAGGTAGAACTCAACATAAATTTGCTCTGCTAGGTTTAAAAGCATCTGTTATTTTGTCTTCATTACACTGTTTTTAGATCACAGGTTATTGTCAGAGAAATTTATAAATGATACATGGGATGGGTGTTTACTGGAAGTGTAGATGTTAAACTATGAATTTTGGAAGATACTTTCAAGTTGTCAATTTGTTTTGCAAAGATTCAATAGCAGCAAATGAATTTTTAGAACTAATATTTTATAGTCCCATGACCTTAATTTATGAATAATGTCAGTAATAATGCTTTGAAATTAACAGTGTTTCTGGGAGGTTGTTTACCGTGTAGCAAAACGTAAAGTTAAGCAGCACACTGGGAGAAAAAAATACCATATGATGACTGCTCTAAGAACAAAGGCTGACAGTGATTTCTCCTTATGAGTTTTAAATCATCTCTGATCTCTTGAAATTGTTTTCTGTTCTTCTTCTATCTCCTGTGTTTACAATAATCTAAACTGCCACAATAAGATCACTGAAGTATTCAGGTAGTCATCATTTATAAGACATTCTGTATTAAAAGATAAGCCTTTACTCCTTTAGAGATATTCCCAACCAGCACATATGAATCAAAATAGTTTAAGTAGTAGAGCCTTTTATGCAAGCATATCCTGTTGTGCTGCCTTGCTTTTTCATGAAGTGTGACTCTTTTTGTAGTTAGCTGTAGGAAGTCATACTTTCTTAGGCTCATTCCACGGGAGTATGCTAGCCACAATTTGAAATCATACTGTCTAGATTAAATCTAAGCTACAGTAGACTATAATTCTCTAATTTTCAAGTACTGTAAATGTACAGCTTTACTGGATGCTTACTTGCTTGTTTTATTGTATTGATATGAGGGCTTTGCTGCTGAGGAAGATACTTGTCAAAAAGAAAAGATTATTGTCTTTATATTTTTTTGCATTTCCTCTTACTTTTCTCTCATTCTCATGACAGTATCATCCCGAGTGGTGAGGTTAGTTTTCCTCTACAGTCTCTCGTGAATTCAGGAGTGCAGTAGTTTTCTTCCTTCCATTCAAGTTTTCCTTTTAGAGAGCACTATAGATTAAGGAATATAAATTTACCACAGATCTTCTGTTCGTGCTTTTAATCTGTTTTTGCTTAAACCACTGCAAGAAGTTGGGACCAAATCCTGGTGCCCCTGAAATCAACAATACATTTAACTCTGATCCCGGCAGAGAAGGACTGTCCTGTAGGATATGCTCGTGGTTCCTTGGTAACAAAATATTTCAAGTGCACTTTTAAATATGTTAACTTTTGTTTATTTTTAGCAGAGAGGAGATAGTTCTGTGCGTCTCATTGCTTGGGTTCAGAGGAATGTATACTCTTTGTAAAGTTGACCTGTAATTACTTGAGAATTTGATGAAACAATACAGGGATTGTTGTGGGAATGTCTCCAAATGTTAAAAGTCTGCTCTGCAAACTTTGTACCAGGGCCTTCTATGGGGAGACGAATCAATGTTGTTAGGAGATGGTACTAGTGCATTCACTTTGTTTACTTTGGTTTTCTATGTCTGCCTGCCTTCTCAGAAAACTTGCTTGGAGCCAGACTGTAGCAGCCCTCTCTCTGTCTTTTCATAATTGATCAGGGGATGACTGCCTTCCCTGAGGGTTAAGACGTGGCAACTTTTTCTGTTTGCTCAGCATCTCAATGCAGTAGTTCAAACATTGTTCACACCAGCTGGCAGTGTAATGCCATATGCACATCTTGTCAAAGCAACTGTTGTCATGGATACTAGAAACTATCTTAAAAACCAGCTCATTTGAGTCTAATCAAAATTGTACCTTTCTTTATCAGCTGAGAATCTTTATTATTTTAGGGAACATTGATCAAATGGCATTTATTGCAGTACATTCCATCTACAGTAGGTTTTAATAACAGAAATAATAGCATGATATATTGTAAAGCTATAACTGCTATTTATTGAGCTGATTTTTCTAAGGGGAAAAAATGAGTTCTCCAGGTAGTTTCAGTGGAAATGTTTTAAATCAGGTTTTTTGGTTTATTTTAGGGTTTTTTTTCCTTTTATTTCTAAATAAATACCGCGTTATAACACTTGACATTTAAAAAATAATTTTATAGGGAAAAATAATATAGATTAGCATTCTTCGGGTAAGTGGAATGTTTGTTTACATTTCATATGTTTAACTGTATTTGGCTGAGTTGGAATGAAAATGTAAAATAAATGAAAACATCTTCTATTTTGATTGGGATACTGTCATCCCTGAGCCTGATCTGGTTGGTTGAGTAATAATTTCTTTGTTCTCTGATTTTCCTAAGAATGCAAATTAAAACCACTCATTTTTATTTGGCATTAAAACTGCACTCTTTTTTTTGTCAAAGGAGAGGTTTCTCCTTGAATTGTAAGTACAAAAAGTGTTTTTAATCTTCAATGAATATCCTTATTAATTCACTTTCAAGATAATCTGATGTTGATTTGTCAAATTTAATTACAGCTTCTGGTAACACTTGAAGTCTACTTGCTTTTACTTCAAATTGTAATACGAAAATGCAAATTGAATGATAATTTGCAAGGGAGTGGGCATTTTAGTTGAACACTCAAAGACAAGTTCCTTGTGGAAATGAGGCTATTGATGCAGTTTATGATTTTTCCTCTTCAAGCACTTCAAACAAATTAACTTTATTTCCTGCAGGATTTCATGTACATCCATAAATTCTAGTGAAGTCTTATATATGTACTTTCAGAATATTTTTTTTAATGTTTCAAGTTAAAAAAAACCCTGAAGTCTGAAATCTAGCAAATAAAAATCGAATAGGAGGGGATTTTGTTTGTTCAATTGGACTTTTACCTAACATTAGCAATGAGTAACTGATTTCTTTCTAGGAATTGGTCAAATTTATTTACTTTTTTTTTTTTACTTTTAGGCACTCCAGGCTGCAAGGCAGCTGCTTTTACAGCAACAGACAAGTGGACTGAAATCTCCTAAGGGCAGTGAGAAACAGAGACCGCTGCAGGTTAGTAAAGTCTCCTTGCTTTTGTGACCTTAATCTCAGGGAAGAGTGCCGTGCTCACTCACATGTGAGGGGTGTGTGCCAATCCTGTCCTCTAATGCTGGGTATGTGCATATTCACATGCTGCAGGTTGCAGGCTTCTTGCTGCTGACTGCTCAGAAAAAATTCACTATAGGATACAAAAGCCTTTTGTGGCTGTACATGCTTAAAAGGTCTAAGACTGAGTTCAGTAACTGTGGTACATTAATTCTTTATAGACATGTTACAAAATTGGTATGTGATTTTTATATGTGCATGGTTTAAATTGTGAAAACATGTTAACCCTAGGAGCAAAACAGTATCAGTGATAAAAAAAAGAAAAGCTAAATACCTCACAGGTACTATATCTAAGTGACAGAGAAGTGTTCAGAAACTTACCAACACAAGTGCATGAAATTACGAAAAGTGTTTCTGCCATTTTAGAAAAAAATATATGTCATGAAATTTCACATTAGGATGTTGTTGGGCTTTAGATTGTGAATGGGTAAACAGAAGTTCTGATATTGAAGCGTTATTTTAAATGCATTAGTAAAAACATAAAGAGAGTTTTATTCTTGGAAAATTTTATCAGAGTGGTGTTTTTATGAGGTATTAATTCATTTATTCCTAATTCAGAGTTCCATGTCAAATTGCATTCTGCTGACAAAACTTGTTCTCTCTTGTATGTAGATCAAATATGGGTGCTTAACTGCTGAATTACATTTTGTTGCAGACAATTTTATTTTGTTCAGGAAATTTTTAAAAAGTATAAATCCTACCATTCTCTTCCTCACATCTATTTTTCTGGGTGAACATTTATTCTCTCAGGACTTCTCCTGTTTTCTAATGGAGTAGGGTGTTTTTATCTCATTTTTAGTTTTTGTCATGCATAATGGAGGACCCCAGGCACTAGAATGTAATTTTTTTCTCCACCAGGGAAATGTTGTAAAATTTGTTCACTTGTGCAATTTCTGAATGTGATTTCACATTGTCTCCTTTCTTTGTGAAATGGGGTGGATCAATGCTGGACACAGCAAACAGGTCCACATTCCTGATCAGCTCTCTTCAAATCTACTTTTAAGGTTTTATATATTTACTCGGAACCAAACAAGAATTTAGGAATATGGCTAAAGAAAATGGAAAAAAGGAAAACATGACATGATGGTATCCTGCCATACTGTAGTTGTAGTTTAGTCCTGGCTGAGGCTGAGTCCTGGGACCCTCTCAACTTTCTCCTCCTCATCCTTGACTTTGCTTTACAAATGCAAATTCACTTCTGCTTTGTATCGAATATCTTCTGCACTGAAGGAACATAAGAAGAGTAGCCACAAAGGTAGAAGCTTATGAACTATGTGGGTTTTTTAAGTTTTAAAGTGGAATTATTGACTTTGAAGGGTTGAATCATGAAAATAATTGATTTAATGAATATTGTGAAAGTACTTCATTCTGCTAGGTCCTCATTCTGAAAGATAACAGCGGCTGTACAAGGAGTGTACAAGATCCCTCTAGCCCTAAGTTGTGTGTCTAAATTGGCCAACACCAGGCAATAAGGAAACTATATGAAACAGGCATAAATAGTGGTGTTTTTCAGTATATGTTTTCAATTTTTTTTTTTTTTTTACTTTAATCCTCCATCTTTTAAACTAGCACAGTCCAGGAGCTACTCACTTCTCTTTTCACATTCTCCACCTGTTCACAAACTTTCTTTTCAAGGTTAAAGAAGTCTGGGGGTGCACTGTTTGTGGTAGGCATTGGTGAAATAATAGAAAACCATGTTTGGAGGAAAAAGAAAGTCATACACAGAACCCAGAGGATGATGAGATGAAGAGAGGGAGTCTTGTGCTTTCACCTTCTCAGAACACTAACCCTGGCCTGATGCCCTTTAAATGCTAGGAGTTCATGTGTTGGTGCTGTATCACTTGTTTCCCAGGAGGAGTCAGCATCTCATGAATCATACTTGAGGGTCAGGAAGAAGAAAATACAGCAAATATTTTTATTTTCAGAATTGTTATGTGCTCCTGAAAGCCTAGATTATTGTTTATGTTTCCAACTTTTTCTTCCATTATCAATGTGTGTACATTGTCACTTATTGGCCTTGAACACTTCATTTGGTTCATTTTTAAAGGAGAGGAAAAATGAAATTTGCTCCCAGACTTTGGTTTTACTTATCAAATACCATATAAATTCAGGTATGAGCACAAACTGCATTTTAATTTTCCTTTTTAGTGAAAAGGATGTATAAAGGTTTTAGACGTGAGTCCTTCAAGTTTTTCTATTTCTGTCTCTTACTGTCCATTGTTCATCATGTAGTGGAAATCCACATTTCAATCATCATGTTGCCTGTTTGACCAAATACTGTCATAAAATTGTACAGCATTATTATTTTGTTATGCCAAACTTAATGGTAATTTTAGCCAAAACCTTCTAGCAGTAGAAATTGTTAAATTTGTATAAGGTTTTTAAGACAAAATTGAGGGTTATAAGGCAAAAATACTTGTGTTTGTGATTAAGAAAACAGACTTCTCCCAATATTTTAAAAAACTTTCAAATTAGTGCATATCTAATTTCCCCCATTTCAGAAGAATTTACTAATCTGGCAACTGTTGATATGTTAAACTAGATTTATAAATCTAGTAAAAATGCAATAAAACCTTTAAAAGTAGCTCACACATCTGCAAGAAAATGTGGCTATTTGGTAAGCCCTGCCATGCATCTCTTGTTCTCTGTAATTTGATGTAAACTATTCTATTGTTCCACGAGCCAAAGAGGGAAAAAACTCATATTTATTTTAGTGGCCATCTTTTCTGGGGGGAAAAATCACATATGGTGTTTTTATGTATGTTCTCTCTGTTATTTCATCTGCGTCAAGTATTTTAGTGACTTACAGCACCTACTAGCTAATCAGCAAGTTGAAAGCTGATTGAAGAAACCTTCAAATTTGTGTCCTCAGCTTTGCAAAAAGAGGGTGTTGGGTAAGTCATCATGGTCTACTGTGCTTTACTGAGGGGATGTCTTTAGGGGAACTACTGAAATTTTCCTAGAATAATTTGAGTGTCTTTTGTGTCCTCATGAAAAGCCTTTACAAATACATCACTAGCTGTGTGATCTATTGTAAAAGTACAGAAGTTTTTGTTTTAGTTTCTAATGCAAAGGTACCTTTAACTAGTAGTTATCCTATATTTCCATGGACAGGAGGCTTATATTTAGATTGCAAGTTAAAAGAATACCTGCAAAAATTACAGTTTTAGCTAGACACTTGTCTTGATCTACTATTACTTTGATTTACATTTGTCTGGGTTTCACACTGCAGATGGCATAACCATTAGCATGTCTTATGTAAAACAGAAGAAGAAAAACATCCCTTTTGACAAGCTTGAGTACCAATTGTGGTAGTGATTTTACTTTCATGTATAGATACCCGAATAAATGTATTTGAAACATGTTTATATATGCCATTCATTACACTGATGCACCAATTGAATGGATCCAATCAGTACATACATTGATTAATGACATATTGCAAAACAGCTATGGAGAGTTTGTGATGAGAGTTGAGGGTAATGTTAACCTGCATATGATGAGATAATAGCATTTACTGTTTTATATTGCATCCAGTAAAATATTGCTGTAGTAAAGTTAAGATTTTTGTAGTACCCTTTTTTATTTCAGAATGTTTTCCTTTTCTGTGGAATTTGTTATAATGGTAATCCACAGTGAAGCTTACTAATTGCTTTCAAGGATTCTCTCCCTATCACCAAATTTCCATAGTAGGCATAACAGCAAAAAATACCACCTTGGCTCTTAGAGCATGTAGTTCATTTTCCTAGGGCAGAAAGTCACTGTCCTTAGAGCCACTGAAGAACCTGGAATAATCTAGCTTGAGTTTTAATACTGGCAGCTTTATTTTCATCTTACATTTACAGTCATGAGCGAGACTTGGAGCTCTTCAAGAACTGTGAGAGCACAAGCATAACCCAAAGGTAAATGCTGTCAATTTTCTGCCATTGGGTGGGTATTGGTGTACAGCATTTCAATTTTATTTCTCTTCCAGGTAGGCAGTCTCTATGCTTAGACTAATCTCTCCATGATACACAGACTGCTGTTGCTGCTGTTGTCCTCATACATGGTGATTTGCACAGTTGTAATTCTATTTGTTTGCCTAGTTATTTCTATTCCCAGTAATGCCTCTAAAGGAATAGTTTATTTTGATAGAGTCAGACTATGAACATAATGTCGATTAGAATAAATAGATAATTATCTTCAGGCCCACAGTTTAATATATCTACAATGAAATGATTAGTTGTTTTTTTCCTTCTGGCTAGGTGATTTGTTGTTTCAACATCAGTACTAATGTATTCTATAAGAGGATGGCATGTCATGAAATCATGACACCTGGAATCAAAGGGTTAAGCTCAGTGTGTACCAAGCCAGTTGTATAAATATCATGCTGTATGGAGTGTTGAGTTGTTATGGTAAGCTTTGTTTATTTAACATAAGCACTTTACTGAAGTGTAATAATTTGATAAAATTTGGGAAAAGTATGCACTTAATTTTAATTGTTTAATTTTTATTTCATTGGTGCATAACATGAGAAGAACCACTTTTTTTAAAAGACCCTCAAAATGCAAAAAATTAGCATGAAAATTTAGCATGAAAAAATATTCATAGTCTCTTTTAACCTACTCTCTTTGCTTTACTCTCTCCTAGTTTGGTCATCTCCCTTTGGATCTTCATATAGGCCTGAGTTTAAAATTGCACATAATAAATAAGCAAACATATCATTAATATTGTAACCTTTAGTTACTTTTTAAAACATATATAAGGAGTTGATGAGAGATAAGAAATAGGGAATGTGGGGAAAAAAGAAGCAAACCCCACTGCTTTTAAATTATATCCTCTGATTTAATGCACTTTGACTTCAACCATGCATGCTTAATGTCAGTCAAAAAGTGCCATTTTAAAAACAGAAAAAAAAACTTGTTATGGTTGTAACTTAAAGAGTTTTGCATTACATTGAACAGAAATAGACATAAATCTAACTGGTTTAAACCTATTTTTTAATAAACTGCATGTTACATATTTCTGTTTACCTAATACATACTGCTGAGCATAAGAAGTAGGAGGATTTTGTACATGGTAGAAAGCACTGATATAGAAAGATGCAAATGCATAATATGTAGTGTAAGAGGAGAGTAGTGATAAACAGTCTTTCTCTCTCTCGAGTATAATTCTAGAGGAAATGTGTGGCCTACATATAAGCAAACATTGAGGCTTGGGGTAAATTAAATTTGGAAGATAGCTGCTGGAAAATCATAAGTCCCATTTTCCCTTGTAAGTCTATTCGGAGGAATATGCAGTTATCCTCTGACGTGCAGAAATTTGCATCAGTAATACCCACTCTAAAGACAAGGATAACCCCAAGAGATGGAAAGAAGGCAAGGAGTTATTTTTGCGTAAGGTGTAGGGGGAAGGGAAAGGAGAAATATCTGTGTTCAAGATTATGTGGTGTAGAAAACAGGAGTTCCATTAAGGAAGAGGTAAAAATTCAATAATAAAGACAAAAACCAGGACATTATTTCTTTAATTTACAGTGGAAGTGTTAGTATCACAAACTTGCTGGGAAGTTCTTTTATGGATAGAACTTACGTCCTGTCTTTGACAACCTTTTCTATTCATGAAAACCTGTATTTTGCATCATGCTCCATCTTGCTGTAAAACCTTCTAATAACAGATTTAGTTTCAGTCACATTTTACTCTTGAAAATTTCCAGTGTTAAAAATATGCATCTACTAAGATAGTGGCACTGGTTAGTATAGTTTCCTTTTTAGTTTAAGGTATATATGCATCTCCCTGAGGTGTTATCTCTTATTGTCATTTTTAGGAGTATAAAATATTCCAGTTAACTTTATGTGTGATCTTTGTAACATGGGAAAATTTTAACTAGCAGTTTTCTAACAGAAGTTATCACACAGTAGATTCATTGGAGAAAAAAAGCCCCAGAAACAATTAGCTGATGTGGAGATCATCTCTTTATCCTGACAACATTGTTGCAATATTATAAAATATTTTGGATTCAGAGGAAGGAAGTATTATGCAAGTTCTGTTTACAGGTATTGAATGTGCAGAATACTAATTAGGATTATTATGTGATCAGGGATTTCAAGAGGCATTTTAATGTTGAACACATGTCTGTGCAGAATCTGATGTATCAATCTGTTATTATGACTGTACAGAAATTATCACTGACATCACTGGAATCTTTCCTTTCCCCCTTTCTCTCTTGTTGATTCTGGTACTCCTAGAGAGTTAGGAGTGGAGGGAGAGCACACAGTCCAGTTCTTCGTTCAGATTCAGAAAGACAAACCTTCAGAGACCGTGTCTAGGTCTGTTCCCAGCAGCATGTGTGAGTGTGGCAGACCAGATTCTACCACAGCAGAATCTGCAGCCTGCCTGACACCAGGAAATAATGCTGTGTACGGGATGAGTGGGCCATGTTTTATACTGTGAATGCAGGAATCCCAAGCACTGTGGAGAAGCTGGTTTGGCTCCTTGAGCAGCTGGAAGCTCTGTCCCCGCTCGGCTGCCTGTGGCTGCTCCTCCTGGGCTGTGTGAGCAATTCCATGCAGAGCTGGGACTGGAGCCTCCCTTGAGCCTCTTCTCCAGGCTCTTCCAGCAGGTTGGATCAGCCCGATTCTCTTACCAGCTGGCTCATTGCCCAGAAAAGCTCATGAAGAGCTGAGAGGAAAAGTGTGAATGGTTCCCCACTCAGTGTGCAGCCCTATTAAAGGGTCTGCTCCCAGGCAGGGCCCTAATTATGCCAGTTTAGGATCACACCACTCAAGCAAGGCTCTCCTGATACTCTTGAATTTGAAAAACACATTACTGTACGTCGATTTAGAAATTATCAAAGCAGGAAAAGCAACTAAACAAAATATCAGTGAATGCTCTAGATGAGGGTAGATATTTCAGAATTGTTTCTAGTTAATTTATTATTAAGGAAAGATTTTTTTTTTTTCCAAGACAAAGGATTTTCCTTTTATTAGGCAATTATAAAGCCAAGAAAATTTTGGGAAGAAACCAAAGTTCTGTGACTAAACAATGGAGGTTTTTCAGTTAGCATACGCAGCTTTGCACATAAAATTTCAGTTTCTCTCCATGGCATTGCTGGAGCTGATTACTTCACATAATTTTCAGATTAATTTTGTTTTGTGAATTGAATTCTTTTCTTGGCATTTTCTAATCGTTAGACATTATTTTGTGATGTCATAGTTGTCCAGTTGCTTTACCCAGCAAACTGACTTTACTGGGGGTGTGACGAGCCAGCTAATCAGGAATCTGAATGTATGCCAAGATGAACATAGGTGCTAATTTTAGTTTGCCATCACTTGGGATGTGTACATGTAAAATTGTGTTAAAAAGTGTTAAAATGACCCAAATGATCACACAGTAAGCAGTAATGCTACAGAAGAAAGTCGTGTGAGTATGTATGCTGATGAAAAAGCAATCACACAGTGGGGTGGAAAAGCATATCAGCCCATTCTATTGTGGAAGGAGGTTGTCAACAATTGCCACTTTGATGTTCTAGGTCTTTTTATGCCTTCTTATGCTTCTAATATTTCCTTGAGACAGACAGATGAAGGTCTTATGAAATAGAATTAATGGTGAAAAATTTACTAAACACTACTTCACTTGCTTTACTACTTGATTATGTAAAGCTTTGAAAAGCAATTGTATAATAATAATATGTACAAAAGGGACTGTACAGTGTTTCAGCAGCATCGATATGCTTCAAGGATCTTACCAAGAACTTGAAGTATAAATGAAGAATGAGATTTTCCCACAAGTGTTCACAGTAAATCCATTTATTCAATAAATATGCTTTCTGCCTAATAGGAAAGAAAGCTTCCACAGTATTGAGGAGAACTAATACAGTAACCCAACATGTGAGGAAAAAAAATATCAAAATCAACCTGTACTTGCAGAAATTGATGCAGCTGTAATTTAGTGTGCAGATAGCTGTGGACTTGATGGTTAGGAATAATCAAATTTCCAAATTTAGGTAAAGTATTTCATGATAGAAAATTAGGATGAAATCATAGGGAAAACAATATATATTTCCGTTTTAAGAACAGAGTAGGGTACCATGAAAATCCTCACTTTGAGGACATAGTATCTGAAGGGGAATTAATAATGCAAATTCAGAGGTGAATTATAATTGATGTTGGTGTATGCAGAAAAATATCTCTTGATTAGAAATAGCTGAACTCATACTCTGGGTAAGAGAGAAAAAATGCCAAACACCAAGCCTTCTGTAACAACGGGGACATGTATTTCACCCATGAAAATAAAACAAGAAAATAGGCTTTACAAGAGGGCTGAGCTGCTGTACAGGATGGATATGTTTCAGAAATTTAATTTAGAAAGTAAATTCTAATAAATGTTAGAAAATACAGCAAAAAATATGGTCATGTGCTTAAGAGAGAAAATATATTTTATTTGTCTTATGTCCATCACCGAAATGAAAAAGAGAAGCTTTCTGTTTTGATCACTGTATGACCGCAAATGATCAGAGATATAACAAGATATTCTCTTAAGTTTAAAACTGTGGTTTAGAGTAAAATAGGGAAATATTAAGTTAAGGAAATATTAAGAGATCTTTGAGATATCATCTGGAATAATGGAGATATGCAATCTACCTAATTTTTGGTGGTTTATTGGTATATTGTAAGTGTACTCCATATAGGTTCTGCTGAAAGATTCAGGGTTCTAGTGCTGGTGCCCTGAATATCAATGGAATGAGGGTATCTCAGTGTTCTGACTGTGCCTGATAGCTTGGCATGCATGCTAACCACCTACAGTGAGGTTGTGTAAATTCTGGATACATCTTTATGCTCTAAAAGTACAAGAAAATTTCCTCCAGAAAAGATGGTGAATGCAGGCTAAAACGTTGGGATTGCTCCGTGCAATTTGGGTCAAAAAGCAAACTTTAGCAATGAAGAAATATCAGCCATATTTCTTTAAAAGTTTTAAATATGGTAACATGCAACTAAGGTAAAAAATGGAAAAGAAAGCCTTTCACTATGCAGAGAAAAGAGTTCTGGATCACTGTTCTAGTGGAAGCACTGGAACCAATAGCCACCAACCATACATTTTGTCTTGCTTAAAGTTACAGCTCAACAAATTAGGAGGGGATTTACGTAATGTGAATTAGAGCAATGAAACAAAAAGTGAAACTCAGAAAGTCTGTTTTAGTCCTGAAGTGTTATGTTATTCTTTGTTGTTGCTCTTTTCTTAAAAAAGGTAAAGACTCATTGAAGCTATTCTAAAGGATTTTCATGCCTTCTTAAAATCACAGAATTTACCAAAAACACCCTAAAGAAAATGGTAGTTTATTATTTTTTCAGAAATATTTTTTTAAATTTTCTGCATATTTATGTCCTGTTGTATGAATTGAAAAGACTGAAGACTACATATTAACTAACATTTAGTAAAATTCAGGTAGTCCTAAATCCAAAACATTTAATCTATTTAAATTTACTTTAATTGTATGTCCATTTTGGATATTTTAATCCTCACCTGTTAGATTACAATAAAGCATTTATATGAGCATAATCTAAGTAGCTGTAGCTTTCCCATAAATAATATAGTCTGGACTTTTTCAGGCTGTTAGATATAAAAATGTATTGACTTCATAATTATCAGTAAGTCTTGTAAGAAATACCACCGAATTAATAAATAGGGACATTTTTAATAGTAAGGCATTCATTCAAAAAGTAATTTGCTTTCATGGCAATAAATACACTGAAACAAGAGACAGAATTTATTGAAAAAAAACCAACCAACTTGTAAAATATTTTTTCTTCCAAAAATACCTACTTGCAGAATGTTTTAGAGTGTTTATAGTGTTGAGGTGATTGTCTCATTGTACCTGAAAATAAAATTAATTAGTCTAAGAACCCAATTATGAGATCATTATTATTGCAACCATTTTAAGGTCTCCTATATACTATGACCCAATAATTCTCAGAGTCAAGATTAAGAGAGCAGGCTTTTTGCCACATCAAGAAAAATCATGCTAATTTAGCATCCAGAAAAATTGTTTAGTCTAGAATTTTTAAAATGTTTTTTCTGTGTGGGGACAATTTGGTTAGAGTTCTTTGAGTGAATATTCAATCATTGTAATTGGGAGAAGTGTTGGGGGGGTGGGTGGGGAGGGTGGTGTACTAATACTCCAGCCATACCTCTAGAAGCAAATAATTATGACTTTGTGTACTATTCTTTAGAGTATTTGTAGTTAAGAAACATAAGTGGAATTGAATCAGCCTTAATAGCTTTAATAATAGTGTCCTAAAATGCATCCAGAGATGTATCAGCAGCTGTTAAGACTGATTTCCTAATCCTCTGGGGTTTTGGTAACATTGCAAAGATAAATTGAAATAGTAAAACCTGCCAATTGGTTATAGGAGTTGGATTGTCAGGATAAAATATTTATCTAAATTTGTTTGATTTATTGGATATTTTTATTTTTTTTACTGTAAGTATAGTAAGTTGCTAGAAGTGCTTTTAGAAAGGTTTGAATGCAGTAATGGCATTATCTTTAAAATAAGTTCCAGAGTAATGAAAATCCACAAAGTTATTTGATAATACTTTTATTATATGTGGAATTTAGCTTTTTAAAGAGAAGACTAAGTAATTTTAGTGATAGCTGTATTGGACCCCTTCTTGTAGTTAAGGTGCTGCACCACATGATTTACACAAAATTGGCTCTCAATTAAATTTCCATGAATTGCAAAGATTTTAGGAGAAACTCATAAGCAGAATCCTTTCTCAGAGAAGAATCCTTGTTGTTTAAGTCACTTTTCCCTCCCCTGTAAAACTGTCAGCAGAAATTCTAAAAAGATTTTGAAAACCTTTGTTTCACCCTGCAGATAATTTTATATTTTTCTTGTCTTTTCCTTGCTGACTACACATCATTAGTACAGAGCCTTTGGAATGGTGCCACAAAAATGGTGAATACATTCTTCTTCCTCTTTTCAGTCTGGGACATTTATTGCTGTGATTTTCATGTCATTACATATAAACTTTTTTTGTTTCACTATTAATTATTAGTTTTAAATGTGTTGCCCACAAGAAGGATATATTTTTATAGAATAATAATTTGTGTGCTTTCTCTGTTAGAGAAAAACAGTGAGAAAATGTTGGCTTTGACAAATACTGGTCTAGACACTTGGCTAGACTAGCAGTGCATGGTCAAAAATCCACTTGTTTGAAACTTAAAATGCATTAGGCATTGTCTTTAGTATTAATCTCATTGTTAGGATAAAACTTTTATTTTCATTATTCTTAATATTGTAGTTACAAAAGCTTTGTGTTAGAGATTTGGGTCTACTTGTATTATTAATTGTAGAAAATTTTAATGTGGATCAGATATCCAGAGAGCATTCAGTGCATTTGGGCACTACTAACAGAGTGCAAGGAGGGAAAAAGAGCAGCAGAGACCCACAGAGACATGCATCATCGACACACCTATTCGAGTGGGACTGAACAGCAGGCAGCTAGTTTTATACTTGTACATCTCTGACTGTATTTCATGCCCAACTGTGTGAGCACAAGGAGTAGGTATATATTATTCACACTTTTAAGGGAATACCAAAATCCATTTGCTCATGTTTTGGATATTCCTTGGTAAAGGAGAAGGAGATATGATCCATAAAGAGCCAAAGATACCTCTGCTCTTTTATCATCCCTCCAGCTCTTCTAGTTCTTCTGAGGGTCCACAGGATCTAATTTTTCTCTTGTTTATGGAGTAAAAGACATGAAGTTAAGCTGAAAGGATGATTTAGGTTTTCAAGCAACATATATCCAAGTTTGGGAACACATCTCAATATTCATCTGCCGCTGTGCTTGTTCTCTTTGGGCACTGAGTATTGACCACTGTTAAAAGCAGCCCAGTAGGCTAAATGATAATTTTGTGTAATTCAGTTTGCCATTCTTCTGTCTTTCAAGCAATATCCAGAAGCCAATATGTTTTCCTTCTGATGATGTGCTTTTGACCATTCAAGTGGACTTGACTTCCCTCCAAGAACAGTCTGGTTTCACCAGCAAACTTCATGTTTCACAAACCATAGTCTGATGGACTTCTCACAACTGCTTTTAGTCGTGCTTTTAAGATGGAAACCCCTAAAAATATCTAACCTTTCCCAGTTCAACCTATTAATGCATGATTCTCTTTGTGACCCAATACTGGTATCAGGATGATGCAGTATGCATTTTAAGAGCCATAATTACTTACAATGGTGGTAAAAAGATTGGATTAATATGATGAAGCTCAAGGAAAATAGTTAGGCCCTCAAATGATTTCAAGTTACACAGCCACTTTCTAACACCACAGAGGGAATCAGATGCTCAATTGAGTGTCATGCTCTGAAAGTGATTAAAAAGAGGCCTTTAAAAAGGAAAAGGTAGTACCTCTGTTCCACTGGAAATTCCATGGCACTTCCATGAGTTTGCATCTATGTTATGGCTTTGGCCATGCAGGCAATGAAGCCCAGAACTTCACATTCCTCATCCTACATAGAGAACTTCAGTGTCTCTCCCACTGTAAGGAAAAGGGATCTTCCCCTTTATGTCTTCAGTTTCCATACGAATTACCCAGTCAATGAAAAGAGAAAGGGTGCCTCCACTATTTAGAAGTGAGAGAAGCATTTTAAAAAGCCTCTACAACACAATTCTTTAAGTAGATTCCATTCTTTTGATGTCAGTCTATCAACTACCATTTGGTTGGTGAAAACAACTGGGCTACAGTCTGCATGTAATCTCATATAAATTGCTGCTATTAAAATAGGCAAAATGAAATTCTGTTATTGACTGTCCTGTTCTGAAATAAGCTAAATTTAAATTTTGTTGGAGGTTTAAGTAAGTACTAAAAGAATGTGACAAAGAATAATTTAGTGGCAGAACAGGGACTTAGCTTGAGAGAATATTTATTTCAACATGAAATTGAGGCATTTTTGTTGTATTTCAGGTAGTTTGTGTGTTTCTGGGTATACTGTTTTCCTAATTGAAATATCAGATATACATTTAAAAGCTAATTCTTCAGTGTAAATCTTACATATGTTTGGTGTCACTGAGAGAAATTGTATCCCCTCTGATTTTCTTCAGAGTCTGACAAAACCAGCAATGAAATTGTACTAAGAGATGATGGTAATTAAAAAATATTTTGTGTTTCCTTTTTCCTAAGACCAATGTCTAAGATTCTACTCTCTGAGAGATCCAAGAGAGGCAAAGTACTTGGTATGGTTATGATAAGATGGCTCACCTTAAGCCTAAGACATATATGAAAGATTAGGGTATGATCTTACTCCTAGGAGGCAATTTATGATTTACATCTCTTACATTGAGGCTAATTTTAGATAAAAGATTGTGCTAGTTTTTCTGCTGATCAACTCTCCCTAGTGTACTCATCCATCCCACGCTTCTTTTGATAAGAGTGTTTATCATTGTGAAAAAATATGAAGGGAACTGAAGACCTCATCAGGAAGAGTGGCTTCTTTTATACCCTTCATAAAAAAGTGTGTGTACCAAACTCCACAGTGATTGCTTTCAAGAATTTTCTGAGTTTTAAAATCACAGTACAGCTTTGGATTTGAAATTAGGATGGATGTACAAATTGATGTAGGCATAGTGTTGTGTCATTTGATGTTCATATCAGGTTTTGTAATCTAATGTTAAAAGATTTGCAATATGTTGGGCATGTTATCCAGCTTCTACATGTAATTGCATTGGTAGAATTATTTAAAATACATTTGATGAGATTTTTAACTTTATTATTTGTTCTTTAGCAGAATCCTGATTTCTAGTAATGTTTAACATCAGTTGGTGCTTTTCTTTCCTACCCAGGTATTATGGATGTTCAAACATTGGTTTAATGTGCACAAGCTGTTTAACTTTGATCTTTCTTATTTTCTTTTGTAAGTTTTGTGTGATACACATGGTGTCTCAAGATATAAATATTAGTTGACATGTCTATCTGGTTGGGTAGAACTACAGGAAACAGTGAATGCTTGCATTTTCTTCTGCTACATCAGCACAGAGTTTCTGAGTCATTTGACTCAATTTCAGGGATGTTTCTTAGTGTGCTTAAAACCATGCTCAGCAAAGGCTGATGCAGTATCTCATCCGGTCAACCTATAAATAATGATAAAACATGGAATTTGTTTTATTTCTTTCTAGCCTGGAAAAGCTAAATATTTAGAGGAAGTAGGAATAGGAAGCAATTTCCCAGTGCAGAGTCCTGCTAAGTCACCTCGAAAGTGCCAGACATCTGTATCAAAATAAATTACTCACAGGAGTTATGCAGCATGGCCTCTGCTTCACATTGTAGAAATATCTTTCTTTTACAAAATATTTTTCCTTTTATTTGTTTTACAGTTAAATGATAGTTTAGTGTTAAATTAAATATACATATTTTTCTCAAAATCATTTGTTTAATTCTTCGCCCATTTTAATTTCTGATGACAGCTTACAGTGGTCCTACACGTTGTCCAGACTGGTCATTTGGGTTTGCTGCAGTTCCCAACTGCTGACAGTTAAGATCCCCACAGGTTTGTTCTGTTAGTCTAGAACTGGAAAAGCACTGCCAGCTCTCCCTGATGTGACAGCTTCAGGCAGATGCCATGCTCTTTTCTGCACTGAAAGAATCATCATAACATGCAATATTATCTCTATTACAATATAACTTTAACATAAAAATTTTTACCTTTTTTGATAGCCACCAGAGGAGTTGGTTTTCTGTTACAAAAGTCCTGCATCTGGATGATGTTTCAGTGTTAGAATGGCTGAGATTGTTCAGACCTGGCCCTCCAGTTTATATTTATTTTGGGGCTAAGGACTATAGATCTACCCACAGCATTTGATGATGGATCCCCGTCCAAAAGGATATCCAATTCTAAATACTTGTTCTGAAACACAGAAGAGTCTCATCTGCTTTTAGTAAAACCATCAGTTTAGAGGTTGTAGGCAGCACCCTCATAAGCAATACAGGCCCTGTAATGGGTTATTTTTCCTGAGAAAGCTGTGGAAAGAAGAACATGGGTTGTATGTCTGTGCTGCTGATTATTCATTGAAAAAGAATTTAGCATTAGTATTAATATTGAGCATTTTGCATTTGGCATTATCCTTCACGATCATTGCTGTATCAGGCATGTGAGATGTATTCAGTTATTTCCCACATGTGCTGCCTTTCCCTCATCTTTCTTTCAGTTTGAATGAGTTTAACATTACAGAATGGGGCCTAATGACAGTCAGAATGCATAGGAATAGAGTCAATGTCTTAAATTACTCAATTATTTCTTGTTTGTATATCAAAAAGGAGCAGCATACATGTAGGAAGAATGTGTCGTTAGTGTGAACTGTCATTTGGAATTATCAGTCAACTGTGTTTTTTGTTCCTTTTATGCTGCTGGTACAAAACACAGAGTTTTCTAAATAGTGGAAAGCACCGATTTTGCAAGGAAGTGAAGTGGTGACCATTCAGTCCTATTTTTCTAGAAGCCATAAGGATTTCATTGGTACACTTTTATTGTGCTGGGTGGTGACTGCACATGTTTTTAACATATTTTGCAGGAGGTGCATCTAGTACAATAAGATGCAAAATATTGAGTATCCATGTGCTGTTCATCTAGTCATGGAAATTAAATGGTCGTTGTTATAGGAAACAGAGTTGAAAAAAAACCAAAAAAACCAAAAACAAAACAACAGAAAAGGATATGTTATCACTGATGAATATAAATTGCCCAACCAAAAATCTCTTTTTTTCTGAGTTCATGTAAATTCAAAACAAACATACAAGCAGAGGGAAATAAAAACTTGATGAGAAGGGATGGTGTGTTTATGTGACTCAGTGGTATATCCAGATTATGTGGTGTGATTTGTTCTGCAGCTGCTTCAAATTAAGAACAGGTGTAGACGGGAGACTATGCAAATATTCATACTAATGTAATTGTCAAATTGGTGTGTTTATCACTGTGCCTTTAAAGAGTAGACCATACTCTTATTTTACATGTAAATGAGTTTAATTCTTGAGAGCTACTATTGGATAATGAGCTTGTAAAGGAGAAATTTCCAGTGTATGGCGAAACATTTCTAAAATGGGAAATTTTCTTGTGTAGTAATTTCTTTTATATATATTGTATAAACATATTGTAATCTGCTTTGTCTTCTTTTAGAAAAATATATCCATGGTACAGTTTTAAAATGTAACTCAAAGAACTAATGAACTATTTCTTTTTTCTTTTTTTGTTGACTTCACATAACCTTTTAGTAAGACAACTTATTATGTCCTTCAACCATTTACTGTATATTTGCAAACATTCAGAGGCTTTAAGCCTCATTCACTTTAAAAAGTATACATTGTAGAGAAAATGTGTTTAAAAAGGATTTTATTTTGCAAGACCAATTCTATTTAAACAATCATAAACTGGGTCCCTGAGTTAAATATATATTTTTAAACATTATTTATCTCATTTTGCTAGTATGTATAGATATATAAATGATCGGCTGAGTTTTGTGTTATTTTTAGATCAGAGAGATTTGGTATCAAAGGATGGCTGAAATGAAGAAATGATGGGAACTTTTTATTTTCTTGCAGTATGGACCTAGTTAACAAAAGTTACCCAGGATAAAAATCTAAGAGCCCTGTGAATCTATGTACTAGTGTATTTTCTTCATTATATCTTTTTCATGTGGTGTGGATTAACAGTAATATATATGCTGTTAAAAGGAAACACTAGGTGCTTGGGTTTTGTATATGTCTGCATATACATGACAGTTGTATATATGCTGTGAATGAGGTAAGTTGCATATGTGGAACTGAGGTGGGGTGCTTTTGACTGGGAATCTGGGCCAAACAGTTGAGAAAATCCATGTGTCTCAGGAAGCAGAGGCTGAGGGACACTGGCTGCCAACAGCTGACCACTGGGCAAACGAGTTTAGAACAAGGTTGTCTTGCTTTTCTGATTCCTACGCCCGTGGCTCAGGTGGGGTTTCCTATTTATTGCAAGAACAAAAAGAAAATTCAGTTTTGATTTCTGGATGTGTTTCAGCAAAAATAGCAAAATCTGTAGTTACTGGATTCAGTGCAGAACCAAATGGCAACAAATTTCTTACTGTTTATAATCATCAAAGCTCAACTTGGTAACTTGTGTGAACAACCTAAAAGATAAATGCAGGAAGTTTAAAGAAAGCAATTCTTAATTCATGAGAGATATGTTTTTCTAAAGCATCCCTCAAGAAGGAGAATAACTCTATGTTTAAGAGGTGGCTTCATCCTATAGCAAGTGGTTTAAAATTGCATTCATTTCCGTGGTGCTTAACTGGTAACTGCTTCACAGCCTGTTAGCTTCCTATGAAATCTTTCATTCACTTATTAGAATGCTCTTAATGGAATACAAACTATTTAAGAAAGAAAAGATTTGCAGGAACTTCATTATATATGCTGAAGATGGTAAAGCTTTTCTTTAGGGTTAGTTTGGGTCTATCACTTTACAGTACAACTGTGAACCAGATGAAACAGCAACCTCTTTTTCTAATCAATTTGAATTATATGCATCATTTCAGTAGGAAGTTATTGTGGGGCTAATTATCTTTGCAGTTAGAAAAGTTTTTACTTCCACTTGACTGGTTGTTGTTGGAGATGTTTGCATGCAGAAATGTTATTCATGCTGTGCAATATGGGTACCTTCCAGTATTGCTTAGAACTCACCATAGTTATGCTTCTGTCTCAGAAATAAAGGTGCAACTTGGACATTGCTGCACAAATACTGTGTGAATTGGGGAACTGTGATTCTGTCACCCTGTAGAAACTGCTTTAAAACAGATGGCTCAAGCCATCTTGTCTCTATTAAAGTTCTCACAGAGTTCTAAGGGAAGTCTTTTGAGATTAGGAAAAAAAAGCTAAATATATGAGCAAATAATAGCAAATAAAAAGACAAAAAGTGCCTTTCAGTTACGTCCATTACTAATATCTTTTTAACACTTATTGTATGTGAAATATCAGCAGTTTTCTGGGCTACACAACAAATCATGTAAGTAGAACTGGATCTGATCATATTTGTGTCTCATTTATATCATTGCCTAAATCAGGACCATTGCTGTTTCCATGTAAAGGTCATGGTGTTTATTTTCTCTTGGAGATAAATTTTGGGTTCAGAAGGGGATGACATTTTGGTTTTTGAAATTGACATTGACAAGAGATGGCATAAGTTGAGGTGCACAGACTGGTCATTGCCTCAACATCTCTATTATCATTTAATTAATCTTGCTTACATGTACAAAATTAAATCAGTCACTGACTTGGAATCAGGGATGAATCTGATGCCCAGCTAAGACTGGTGAGTTCCCTTTTAGGTCTGTTATTCTCCTTTGCAGTTGAAAATAGTCCATCCACTCATGTGACCTGTGAATACTACTATATAGATTCTCTGATGTTGTTAAGAATCACCTAGCAAATGAGACATTAGTGACACTTTTGATTACTCTTGCACTTTTCTTGTAGTATATGATAGCTGAGGTCCTTGATGAAAATCTATTGGTTGTAATAATGCTTCAGGAAATGTGAAATGGGTATTTTATGGACTTCTGTGTAGCAGAGCTTCGTTGATTGGGGAGGTAGACCCCACCACAGGATTGATCTAACAATCCTAAAAGAGAATTGAATTTTGAACACCTGAAAAATGAACTGCATATATAATTGCTTAAAATAAAAAAAAAAAAAATAATAAAAAAAAAAGTAGTGTAAAGTCAGATAACTTATATAACTTTTTTATAGATAATTTATTATGCCTTATGGAAATCTGCTGATTATATGATGTACAGCGTGCATTCATATCTATAAATACACATGAACAGATTTTTCTTTCTTTCTGGAATGACAATGTGTGTTATCACTTTCTTTAGTGTTTGTTTTCTTTAGCAACTCAGAAAATAAGATGAAACATTTTTGTTGTGTGAGAGATGCCATTTTCATTCAGTTCAAGATTTTCCTGTACCCATATTCAGTCAAGATCTCCAATTTCTGTCATATTAAAGGATCACTATCTTGTAATCCTTTTATCTTCTTTGCATTCCTACTCTTTTTCTTTAAAGGAGAAAAAAAATACTAAGAGAAAAAAAAAAGTGATCTTTCTCTGCCAAAGCCCAGGTCCCTCCATCCATTAGTCAGCAAAATCACTTCTATAGTAAAAGACCAATTGTCCATCTTCTCTTTACTCAACAGCTGAAGCTTTAAAGCAAGGAATTTGAAAAGGCTGTTACAAGTTAATGTGCTATGCAGCTTCATCTACAACTCCCTGACTAAGCTGAACCACTGTTACCATATAAAGAGCACGCACTTCAAAGTCTACACAGAATCACAGATTTGTTCTTTAAAATCTACTTTCTCTTGAGAAAACATGTTCCCTTATTCCTTTTTGTTCCCCCATTCAGGAGTCTAATTTTAAAGGCCAGACTTTCAGCTGAGTATCCAGGACTCCATCAACATCAGTGTAAGCTGCAGCTGCTCAACACCTCTGCAGATGAAACTGAGGAGTGATTAGGAAAATAAGGGCTACAAGGCAGGCTTTAAAAAGGATATTTTTCTTCATAGACTCGGTCAGATTTTGATCATATTTATCAGACATTTTTTATCTTTTTCTAGATAAATAAAATTATAGATTTTGGGTTTTGATTTTTGTTTTAATTAGTATTGTACACTCTGAATTAAATAACAATTTTTGAGGAGGCTTGCCAAATTGTTCTAAAATTATGTGGGGTGTTTTGATTTTAACCAAAGTTACAGCTGCAGAGCTGTAAAACAGTCAGTTTTCCTTATTATGACTAGTTCTACAACTTGTACTGTTTTAAATTGCCTGCAATTAGCATATTTCAACCTTATTTTTAGGTTTAAATTGCAGTGTGAGAGTGTGCTCTCCTCTTAGCTAATTAGTGCTATCAAGGAACAGTAGGTTACCTCATTAGTACCATGTGCATTTAATTAAAGAAGAGAAAATTGGAGTTAACCTCATAGTTAATATTTTCACAGAGTGCTACGATGCCAACACCTTCAATTGGAGTCACACCCCTGTGTATCTAATTATTCACTGGTGCCATATAAGGTTAGCAAGGATACTACCATGCTGTTGACAAAATAATTTAGATGGAAGCATGTTTGCTATTTTCTGATATGAAATTCCAGTTAGAGTAGGTTATTTTTCTTTAAGTATGTTGGGGTCGGAAAATATTTTTATCATCTGCCTGTCCTCTCTGTTAGGTTCACACCCAAACCTAGGAAAGCAGGCCCAGAGCACATGAGGCAATTAATCTCTAGCAAGTGGTCTCTGATCCTCATCCATACCTTGCAGGTGTCATGGCAATCTGCATATAACCATTTTATTTTGGCTACAAGTATTGCAGAAGCAGGTAGAGTTATATTAGACTCACGGAAAGAATAATACACAAATGGGACCAGAATGCAGGGACCTGCCCTTTGTAAAGGTGCTCAGAATTTTTTATGCCTTGCTTTGATTTCCAATTTTCTTTTCCACCATGCTGCTTCACATAGTTCTAAAGGGCACGATCTATCATGGAGATGAGAAAGATGAAAACCTTCACCTCCTTAAGGTTTCAGTGAAGTTGAAGGTGCTTATTATTTGTACTTTAGGCACTGCAATTTTTGTCTGTTTACCCACAGAACAGAATTTTTTGGATGTGTAGCATAGTGTGTATTTAAAAGAAGAAACAAAAAGGGAAATAGTTGGGGTTTTTTCCTTAATGAATTTGTGATACATACTTAGTGGTTGGGCCTATATTTTCCACTCTATAGTTACATTAGGTAAATCTGAGTTCTGTGTTTCAGTTTTGTACTGGCAAGCTGTACTGGATGCAGAACTTGAATCCATGCATCCATGTAGTGCTGATTTAACAAGCTCTTGAGATATTCTTTATTTTTAAGTATATGAATATTCCCATTACTGTTATAAAAAATAGTTACATGAATCCTGGAGTATTTTAACAATTAAAGTTTGTCACCTTTTTCACTTTGCTTGTCTAAAATTGAACAGCTCAACACTCAGAGAGCCACATACTGACCAAGTGGCTTTCTCTTCTGCATTTTGTTGTCCAGTACTGCTAATACGACAAATAACTTTGAGCAAGCCATTGTGTGATTCAGTTTTTCCATCTGTAAAATGGAAATGCCATTACTTCATGCAGGAATCTGATTTAAGGGCAAATAATTGTTTTTTGCACAATAGTCGAGTGCAAAGCCACCTTGTACAAGAGTATATCGGCACCAGATCAACTTCAATTGAAGTGCATTTAATTATTGTATCTGTGGGATTATAACTGAATCCTTGAAGGAGGGGTTTTTCAGAAGACTTCCTACTAAATCAAGTACTTTGTTCTCTGTTCTTTCAGATTATCTATCTCAAGTGCTTATACTGGCACATACATGGGTGCTTTAAATAGTCACTTTACAAGCTTACTTAATGCCAACCACTTTGACATTTAGCACTGCTGTTCAAATGAAAATAATAGCTGACCTTTTTAAATTTGGGGGTTTTTTTTATTATTTTATAGTGAAGTAGAAAAGAGGCTCTTCAAACATTGTTACTTTCCCATATTAGCTTTCCAAACTGATGATCCTTCAGGATCTATACTAAGTTGAAAGGAATCCAATGGCATGGTGGAACTCTGAAGTTGATCAGTTTGACAATTGGATGAAGTTTCCATGTGAAAATAAATGAACTTAGTATTTGCTTAGCTAGCTCATGGTTTATATATTGCTGCTAGAAAAATGTGGAATTAAATGATAGATCAATTTATCTTTTTTTTTCCTATCTAAATCTACTTTTTTTATTATTATTATGATATGCTCTTTAACTGTCAAGGTGCATTTGAAAATGCAGTAATTAAGCAACTCTGTTTTCTAGGACCTGTAAGGGAGAGTTCAGGTTACAAAAAAAGTTTTTAGAAATAAAAGAATAACGAGTTTTTATCCTCCATTCATATTTCAAGAAAACTACATGAAAACATGGCATCAGTGTAAGTTGTTAGCCTGATTTCAACCACTATCTCTGTGTAATGTGTTGTGAAACAGGGATAGTTTCATTTGCTTTGGGGAGAAACTGCAGCTCAAATTACAGCCCTTGGTGGTATCATTGCCATCTCTTTGAAAGATTTTGTTCAGCTCTATCAAGAATAACCAGGTCATAAAGACAAGGTATACATGGTGAATAAGCAATGACTTGTGTTTGGTTTTGGTTCAGAGTCTCAGCATATCTAGTTGCGAGACCTCCTTATAAACATCCACACAAATGTGTAAAGCACAAAGTAGGAATGAAATTTTATATAGCTCATTTCCAAAATCTGCATGAAAAAACATCTAAAGCAAAACTTTTATCTGGAAAATTGTCAGAGTCCAAATCATTATTTGCAGCATCTTTGATGGACTGCTACCAGTTTGGTGTTCTTTGTAATAATATTTGGTAGAGTAAGGCCTTCTATGGGTAGATCATTAAGTGATAAAGAGGTACTTTTAAACCCAAATTTTCTACATATATACTTCAATTACATTGTATAATATTGCTAGTAATTATAGTTGCTACATTCTCTAAGTTTTTGTCTAGAATTGTGATCTTTTTTTTTTCTTTTCAGTGCTTGCTAATGAACTTTTTTGTGGGGGGTTGGTTTGGTTTTAATTCCTTCAGCTTACTTTATTCAAGTTTAATTTTTGGTCATGTGTTTCTTCCAGGGAATGTATTATTTATTTTACTGGACTTAGTCACTTTGGCACCATTTGAACTGACAGAATATAAAGTAAACAAATGGTGTTTTTCTGAAGAAAGTGACAGATAAGCAGGAAGAAATATTTATAAATCAGTCAAAGTTTTTTATTGGTATATTCAAAAGATGAGAAAGAAGTATTCCAAGATAAAAACAACATGAGCTCTGTGTTTATGTAAAATATCCTACATTTTATGTCAGCTTGGGTGAGGAAAGTACGTATAATACAATTGTAAAATTGTCACTTCTTGTTTTGTTCTGTCTCCCTGTGTAACTGCAGAGCTACGAATGTCTCTACCTCTTGAATTTTCTTTGCTGTATTAAGTTTCTTAAAAGGAAATTTATTTTTTTTAAATCACTCTCCACTTCTACAAAATTTAATTTACAACTGCATAAAGGAAATTACTGTAGTTTAGGCAGTCAAGCATTTCAACAGATCCCTAGAAATGTACAAAGGAAAGAATGATTATCAGTCCTGAATTGTGGATTAAGAGGATCATACTACACAGAGTACTGTCTAAAAGTAGCAATTTAATAGAAAATGTGGATGTTCATGTGAAGAATGTCTCTGAGGTTAAAGATAGCATTTAAAGCATGTTTTTTTTTCTTTTTATTATTATTATTTGGTAGAAGATTTACCTAGAGATGCTTGTCTTTATTTAACATTGCAAGCAGCTTCATTGGGAGTCTTAGAGACATTCTTTACATGTTTAGCTTTGGTTTTTGTAAAGTTTCAGTTTTGTTAATTTTTTGTAGAGGGGGAAGTTCTATTAAAAAAAGGAGAATTCTCATTTTGGACTACAGAAAATGTATAAAAAGGTAGATGAAGTCCCTTCAATATCTGTGTTACAAAGTACAAATACACAAATAAGCTGTAATTATGGAAGTACCATTTGCATGTATATAAAGGCAAGTTTTTAAAAATCACAAGGTAAGTGAGGTTTCTGAGGTTCTACAATACTTTCTTTATACAGAATTCCTCATACTTTTTTTTTCTCATAAACTGGCACTGCTTTTTGAGTCTTTTTGAGGGCAGATTGTCTTCTTTGAAGTCTGCAACAAGATACACTTAAAAATTTCATATGTGTGTTCTTGTCCTGTAAACTTAGATAATACTTTTGCACAAGACCCTCAGCAAACCATTTAGTGGAAAAAACCAGCACAGTTTCCCTAATTCTGCCTTTTTATGTCCAGGGACGACCTAGTCCATTATTTCAAACGTCACCTCTGTGTTAGCTCACAATCTGTCTCAGGTAAGGAATATCACACTGTGCACAAGTTTTTGTCAGCATTTCATTTTGTATCAGTACAATATTTGAGAACAGTTTCCCTGAACAGCCAGCTCAAGCACAGACTGCAACAACAAAAAATCCAACAGAGTGCTTTTCCAGAGGATTCTCCCTCCTGCTGCAAATAAAAATCACTACTTGTTGGCAGAGTGATTTCTTTTCTCTCAAATGCACTTTATTGCCAGCAATGTAATTTATATCAAGCAAGCAGTGATTTTTATCCATTTATATAATCTGAAGATTATTTTTGTATCCAAATACAAACATTTTTTTCATGTTTTGGTCTTTTGTATACAGCTACATTACTTTGATTATTAGAACTTTACCTACCTAAAAATATCTTCTGCTAAATTATAACTAGTTTTATTAGTTACTTAATAAATTTTTCTTCTTCTTTTCAAATTATGTTCTATGGCTGAATATCTGGTGCATTAGTTTGGGTTTTTTCCCTTCTTTTTATTTTTTTGTGGAAACCAACAAATGAACTAATAGAAGCTGATAACGAGGAGCATTTGGTATGTTATTGATAGGAGATCTCTGTAGAATACCTGAAGAATATGTAGAATTCTCCATTCTCTATAGAATAGAGAAGGGAGGTATCTGAGGGTGACCAGCAACCTTTTCTCATATAAATTAACTTTTTTTTCTTCAGCTTACAGTATCAGCTATAAACAGGAATCCACATCTACACCTGTAATCATCTGAGCCTGTCTCCATCCTTGTGTGGTACAAACATGCCTTAGTGCTGTCAATCACATAATGTGAATTAATAAAACACAAATACTGTCCAATGTATAGTGAAAAGAGCAAATGGGAATTGGCTGTTCTAAAATTTAAAATATTCATAAGTTTAATATTTCTTTAAAAATGAAGAAATTTCAATACAATGATGGTTTTAATGAATATTGCATTTCATCTCTTGTTAATTTCCATAGCTTTTCTGGATGAAACTCAATCACATTTTTTGCTTTGTTTTAATATAAGATAAATCAGTTGCTTATATGTAGTTTGAAGTTATGGAATGCAATAATGTGTAGCCTTTGCTCAGTTAATATTCAGTTTTGTGTTGACTTGGAACCATATTGCTGAACAGGCTGATAGCTAAGGCAGTGCAAAGAGAAGAAATGTGTTGAGCCACATGCCTCCTATGAACTTTGATTACCTGCTCTCTCCATTTATTGCTTTGAAAGGGTTCCCCAACGAGTTGAGAAAGCAAGGTGATTTTAGAAAAATGTAGGCCTGGAAACAGTGTAAGTGTTTATCTAAGAGGTGGCTTAGAATGCCAGCTAAAATACTGAAATGCTTTAATTATAAAATAAGCTGTGATTGTTACAAAAATATCAAGAATCTTAGCATTTAGGGTCAAAACATAATGCTGAAGTAGAAGCAATGACAAGTAGTAAGATTAAACAAAAACAGTATTAATCAGAAAAAAAGGTCTGCAGACTAAAATCTATATAGGATTTAGATTTTTTTCTTAGTTATTTTATGAATCACAGATTCTTCAACATCTGCAAGACCCTAAATGATGTACTGCTTTCCACATCTAGAAAACATAGAAGTAAGGGCTTATGGGTTCATATTGATTATTTGTTTCTGTTGCTAGGCTTTTGCTCATTCTTGAAACACTTTAGAGCCATCTGAGTTTTCATTTAAAACTGACACTGAAATTAGCTCTGCATTCATTCATACAATACACTTTTCATTAATTCTTGTTTATGCTTAGCACAGACATGAACTTTACCATGGTTTTGATTGACTTGTTGGTCAGTTTTGTTTGTTGGGACCTATTCCCACCATTATTACTCAATTCTTAGTATTTCCGAGTACAATACAGCAGTCAAAAAAAAAAAAAAAAAAAAGATAAAAATCTTAAAAATATGTCACAATTTGTGTTAATAGTGTTCCCACATTTCATTTCAGCTGCATTAGAATAGCTTTGATATAGCACTATGAAATAACAAGCAAATAAAGCTGGGTGATGTATTAGAGCAGTTGCATAGATTTAAAATACCATCACATATCATTGGCAAAGCAATAAATACATACTGTCCTCAACTCTCCAAAAAAGAAGTGTAATTCAGTTCCTGTTCTCAACAGTTGCTGTATTTCTTGACCACTAAGCAGGATACTAAGAATCTGCTTGATAGGTATTTAAATACATGTTTACACAAAAGTAAGAGTCATTAGGTTTCACCACCAAATACCTTGCCAGCTCCATAATCCAAACCCCATAGGTCAGTAACTGTTTTGGAGCCATTTAAATGGTACTTCTCTCATATGGTGCTGGTAAAACAGCTCTGTTCTGTACTTGCAAATGGGAACTTTTAGCTTCAAGGATCACTGGCAACTTACTTCTGTTGTCTGCTGAGAAACTAACACTTCATACTGAGCAGTTGACAAGAAAAAAAGTCTGTCTTCTTTTATGCATAACCTGTTCACCCATTGCAAATTAAGGTGGCTCTTCACAGCAAGTGTCCAAGGACAGGCTCTTGGATATGGCAGATTCTCTCACTTTGTTATCACTCAGTTTTTTGGCTGATCTGGCAGTGCCGCTAATAAATAGCAACAGATTTTATCAACTGTACCCTTCTGCTGGACTTCTTTTGTTTTTAAGAAAATTAAATTATTTCTGCTGTGATAAGGGAATTGCCACAAAAAATAGTATGAAAAAATAAAATTTATTTCATGATAAAAGCAGAAAAATTGTTTAAAAGTTTCATAGTTGAAGCTGCTTCTTTCATTAATTGACTTCTTTTGCTCAGACATTAACTTCTTCATCCCTTAGCCAGTGTGTGAGCTCAGTGGGTGTGCTAATCTCACTAATTGTAGGGAGTTTCTCTTCTCCCAGCTCCATCCTACACTTTCCTAGTTTTATTTTTATCCTTCTAAATGTTTCTTTGCCATTTTCATCAGAGAAGTGTCATTATAGCTGATATAAATGAGAACTCTAATCATCATCTTTGTGATTTGCACTCCAGATACTATTTACTCTGTAACAACACTAAACAAAAAAATAGAAAAAAATGCAACAAAAAAAAACCAACAAAAAAAAAAAACCAAAACAAGAAAAGAAAAAAAAAAAAAACCACCCCAAAGCAACCAACCAAACAAAATTTTTAAAAACACACCCAAAAAACCAAACCTATACACAACCAACCAAAAAACCCAAAGTCCATGCAGACACAACTCATCCCATCTTCCTCATACCAGCCTGTGTATGCTTAGACATTATCCTCAGGAATAATCTTTCCAATTTCACAATTTTTCTTCCTCACTGTCAACTCTATCAGCACGTTAGTTGTCTTAAGATTGAAACATAAACATCTGGAATTTGGGTGTCTTTCCTATCCTTCTCATCCACACTAAGCTTCTTAAGCTGTGCACTGAGCTCAAACTCTCATGCAGGTTCTCCACATTTCAGGTACCACAGCTGGCCTCTTTTCAGCACGTCTCATTGCTCCTAGTGTTCTGCAGAGATTTTCCCAACATCTCTCTGTGTCTTTGCCCCAGTTCCCCTTTAAAGCATCAAATACAGGCTGTTTGTTTTCAGTTTTATAGTCCTTCATCATCTGACTTCACGATACCCATTATTCCTCATAAAGTAGAGAAAAAAGTGCCATTAATTTTCTACTTTTTGATTTTCAGATAAGCCCTATTGTACTTTCTCCTGTGCTGCCTGTAATGACTGTGAAGTACCTCATTATCCTCCTCCAAGTCAGTCATTCAGACTTCTCCAGTCTATGTATAGAGAGCTTAGACGCATATATTGCCTGCTGTCTTGACAGGTATTTCCTATCAGTCTGTCACTGTCATCTCTTGTCTTACACAGGACTATCATCTCCCTCAGTGTCTGTGCAATGCTGACAGCATGGTCCTGGTCAGCATCATGGGAGCCTTTGTGCACTTGCAGTGACTCCCAGGGAGCCTTTGTGCACTTGCAGTGATTCCATGTTGCTGCTGCTGCTGCTTCCAAGCCTTCCACCACCTGTGTGATTTACCATGAGCATTGAAGTTCTTCATTCCAACTGGAAAAATATGGCCCTATTCATTTTTTGCATTACTGGTTCAGCAGTTTTTTGTAGTCTGCACTTTCATGGGGCAAACCATGCTCCTCTTCTGTGGCCTCAGTTTACTGAAATAGCAGACCACACACATCTCCAACACATCTAATAAGACACCAGTATTTTCAGTCTGCAAGAAATATTTGTAATTGTCTCAAAAATAATGTTGTTTTTTTTAAAGTGAGACCAAAAGAGATGATTGAAACCACATTCAAAAAGCCTTTGACACAGTCCACCATACAGTCCTTCATGAGAGATTATTAAGAAAACTGAACAGTTCCAGGTGAAAGTTAAAGTTCCATCATAAGTTGGAAACAAGAGACAAGACATAGTATGCCTGTATTGGACTATATTGTCAATTTTCAGCATGGCAAAAGGTTAACATTTCTTTCTCCTCCTGACCTGTACATTAAATACCATTGTTTAATATATTTATTAATGAGCTGGAAAGTGGGATGAAGGATATTACATGTTTCAAAATTTAAAGATAACCAGAAAACTTATTTAGCCTTGTAAAGATTAGAGATGACTTTGAGGCATTTCAAAGGAAAGTGGAATAGTAAGTATGCAAATGCCATAGTGGTAGAAGAAAGATGGTATTGGTTAATATGATAAATACTGATGGAGTAATTTAACTGCTTATACTGATGATCTAGCTTTGCACCAATTTTTCTAAGCATAATCACAGTGTGGTAGAGGAAACAAACTGTATCTTATAACAAGCACATCTTTTCTTGGTCTTCAGTAAAAAGAAACAATCCAAGATTTGCAAAAATTGAAAAGTCTGCAGACAAATGCCAATTTTGTTTTGGTCTGTGATCTCATTATGTGGAATTTGGGATGTTTCATTCTAATCTAAAAGTAGCATTCAGTAGCCTAAAGAAGGAGCACTTTTTTTCTCCCTCTCTCTACTTATATTATGCAGTCCAGCTCTTTCAGACCTACATTGTCTCTTTATGTAACTTAGAAAGCTACAGAGAGTTGTGGTTTCATATTTGTTCATATGTATCTGCATGAGAGTCTGTCCTATGTAATAGTTTTTGTCAGTGAGCTATTATTTCAAAACCAGAGTAATTTATTTTCTACATAAAACATATTCTAATTACAAGTGTCATTTAGGTTGTTTCTAAAAATATTGGCAGAAATTCTAATATTAATAATGCCAATAATATTTTATTAGTTTAGGAAAAAAAAGATTGGATTTAATGTTTGTGAAATTTCTTTACTCCCTTTATCTTGAGTGGATAGAAAGAGCTTGTCATTTGAAAAAACTGTTGTAGCTTTGGTTCCTCAAGACCATGATACCAGGTTATTTACCCAAATCAGTCACCCACACTACACTAGAGCCGTCTTTGTACAGATAAGTGAATTATCTTTTTAATATATGTATATGTATGCACATTCTTGTGGATTGTCTGTAGAGGCTTTTCATATTTAACTTACTTCTATAGTGCCTGTTCCCTGCTTTAATCTCAGTCTCTCAGTTCTTTCTTGTTGTACAGTTTTATGACTCTAGACTTCATTGGGAGCAAATTATACCTCAGCCTCTTCATTGTTCATTTTCCTGGAGTACTGCATTAGTTGCAGTCTCTATAAATGCATAGAAAGCTTTACTTTTATGCCCTAAGTCTCTTCTTCCTGGAGCAAGTACGTTGATATCTTTGCACAATTCCTGCCATAAATGTGATCCTCATTTATTTGTCTAAATGAGAAGGATTTTACCTGACTTATGAATTTCAACTGAGCTGTGCAACATCGAAAAGCATGGGACTTTGTATCAGACCCCTTTCACTCCAGTCTTCCAAAACTTGAACTAGATGTCTGAGAAAAATATTTGTCCTGTTTGCCAAAAGTAGTTATATCACAGGCATTCCAAGTGCTGTATCTATTCTGGGTTGTTGATTTTTTTTTTTCTGTATTCTGTGTTACTGTGACTAGAGTGCATTTCTACTCCACAGAACATCTTCTGTTCTTGATTAAAGAATGTGTAAATCTAATCAGATTAATAGCAGATAGGGTAGGCCAGGACCATAAAAGATGAATGCCAGGATTTCTTGGATACAATCCATAGCAACCCCATTATGGTCCAATCAGGAAGGACATGAGGTATAAAGATTCAATCCCAAAATCCCTTGACACTGTCCTGTTTTTAGAAAGGACACAGTATTGCCTTCTGTTTGCCATGAGTAACCTATCTGTTTCAGTATAGTCTTTGCCCTAAAACATAAAGTCTTACTGATACTTCTCCAGCCATCTTCTTTCCTTGGACTGTCTTTCTTTTTAGGATTTCATACTTTTTAAATGACACTTTCTTCGCTAAAGAATTTTTTTTAGGTATGCTAATCTTTTTAATCAGCTAAACACTCAACCCTTGTCCTTGTAGACATTCTTTAAAGGACATACTTTTGCACCTCTGTAGATCCTGGGGCTGGAAGTTGTAACTAATTGTACAATTGTGTTTGTTGAGAAATAAGTTTGTGAGAAACTCATAAACTACCATGAAGAATGAAGAATTTAGCAGAAGACGTAAATAAAAATGTGTGCTAACACACGAAGACAGGATGTCTGGAAATTCACTACAAAGTATTGAATATTCTCCAAATAATAGAATTCTTGGTTTTCATTTCACTCTACTTACAATTCAGGAAAATTCCTATTTTACTTACTGTGAGAAATTTTTAAGTGCACAATCAAAGAGTGTCAGTACCATTCTGTGAATCTGAACAACACTGTACTACAAGCTGAAGACACTGCAATTTCTTTGTTGTGTATGATGCACATTTTCACTTGGACTTTCATCATCACCTTATGTACTGTCGCATTAAACTATGGAACTGCAGACAGCTCACATTTAGAATGGTGGGTCTTTTCTTCATGTGTGTGCCTATCATAAACTGCCAAGTACTTCAGTAAAAAAGCCTCTTGTTTTGACTGCACAATTAATTGCAAAGAAGATGAAGATAAAATGAGAAAGCAAAAATAGAAACAAAATATTTCAGGTTTTAAAATAAGACATTGTGTCTGATGTCAGCTGTATTTAAAGCCTGTTAGGTTGAGTAGTAGTTCTAGTAAATATATATAGTCCTTTAGAACTGAAAATATTCTTCAGTTTGTCCAGTCGAGTATATTTCTCTGTGAATCAGCAGACTGCTGGCTCCCTTGTTTCTTTTGAATCATTCTGCCATATCTGCTTAACAAAGGAGGATGAAATGTCAGCTACAGAAATCTATTGGAAACTTTCTGCAAGTTTCTAATTAATATTTCTTGCATTTGTAATTACTCAACAGGTATAGATGCTGGTAAGATCATTTTCTTTATTAAACAAGTCAACAGCAGTATATTTTGACTTTTTGCATATTTTTCATATAACTTCTGGAAGAAAAAAAACATGTGAAAAAGAAACTATTTATTGCTAATTTTATTTATGATATTCATATTTTCATTAAATTGTTCCAATGTCACTTCAGACCATTTAATAATTTTGTTATGTTTTCCATTTTGTTGTCCCGTATATTTGGGTTTTTTATCTCTATTGGATTGATTTGAACATTGTCCACTTTTACAAGTATATTTAAATAGTAGGAGCAGTGTAAGGAGTGACTATTTCTGGAAGGATGGGGAAGTGTCCCACACAGCATTTTTCACACTTCTGAGCAGTGTCCTCTTGACCCTCCATTAAACATTGAGACAGTCACTCTTTTCCAAGATCTGATTGCTCAATCGTTTTACCAAATGGTCGCATCTTTGGTAAACAAGAAGGAATGATTTAGTCTTGACTTCAAAGCTTCTTGTGCTTTGCAAGTTACTTTACGTTTGGAAAAGCTGAAGAAACAATCTGTAGCGAGCCTTGCATGTGACAGCTTTTAAGAAGAAAAATATTATCCACAAGTTCTCTGAATACTGTCATGGGTGGGGAAGTTTAGAGGCATTTAATGCACTCTTTACCCCAGCTATGACATGCAGGTAGCAGGAGCACCCTGTGTTTGAAAGGGTTGTGTTCTCATGGGGAGCTTTTTCACTAAAGCTTTCAGTGTGGAAAATAAATCATGTTCGACTGAAAGTGTTTCACAGTTCCATGGACGAGAAGGGAAGATTGTTTCTTGGACGTGTTGCACAGATGTGTATCATCACTTGTGCTTCCTCATAAGAACGGTCTAGAGTAAACTTTGTAAAGCTGCAGCTGGCAATGCATGCACCATGTCCTCTGACTGAAGTGTGCTCTGTCTTTGCATATCTCTTATCAGCTCAGAATTCAGCCTCTATATCCAGAGGAGCATGAGCATGGGTGATACTGAGTCAGGACCTAATAGCCTGTGTTCTGAGTGCCCACTCCAGGTGTGTTATGAAAGGTGGCCAGAGTGAGATGATAAGACTGAATAAAAATCTTGAGATCCTTCCTTTTAGCATTCTCCCAGCAATGCAAGGCTCAAGAACCTTTTGTATTCAAAAGCTCAAAATAAATGTTTAATCTATAGATTAATAAGTTTATTTTTTAAAACATGCAGAATTTGGGTCTTTTCCTTGCTTTTTCTGTCATAATTAGTGCTTTGTTTCTATCTTGAATGTATTTAGGTCTTATTTTAAGGCTTTAATCTTCTTAAACTTTGAAGAAAATTAAGAGAGAACAATGTCAACTTTTTTATCACAGAATCAGACTTCTGAGATCCAGTTAGCGCTCTTTGACTGTGTTTAAGAAGATGCAGATCAACTTCTTCAGCAGCTGAAACCTGGCAGATTTAAACGAGATTTATGACATTATTTAGTTACAGTGAAATCATTAAAGTTCGGTATCGTAATTATGAGTGATTTCATGTACCAGCAAATCTCGGCACAAAGCTTGCAAAAGCTTGCAGGATGTGACTGGTATCTCTGTCTTGTTGCCTTCTCTTTCCCTCTCTCTCTCTCTCTCTCTTACTCAATCACTTTTCCTCTTTTCCTAGATTGTTACCTAATGGTTTTGGGAGTAAAGACATTATTTTCAGGATCTTTTTTGCCATTTAGCTTCACTCTGGGATATAAATGCAAAAATTTCTCTTTCAAGAAGACAAATTTTGTTTCTGTAATCAGCGGGGAGATGTCCTGGTGAGGAACTTTCTTTATATTCTACAGATATACCAAAAGGCATAAATACTTTTTCCTCTGATAGATGTTTTTGCTGTACAGTATTGAATTATAAAAAAATTAAAAAGCATATACAAGCATATGCTTATATAAATCAGTATCACTAAGTATCATTAATGAAATGATCAAAATTTGAAAGGTAAGGTTTTCTTCTCTGCTCTGTTGAAGTTTTTCTGATGAGTAGACAAAGAGTTATAGTATAAAGTTGCAGCAGTTTGCCTCCTCCAAAATTTTGTCTGTAAAAGTAATGATTCAGATTTATCCAGTGCATTTTATTCTCCATAGGAAAAAAATTGAAGATGTTCACACTAATCAGTGCTGAGGTAATGGAGATCTGTTCACAATTTTATTCTGCAATCCTTCTGAAGGCTGAAGTTTCTGTCTGCCTTGGAAACTGAGCAAGAATTTATTTTAGACATTGCTTACTAGTATCCAAACAAAAAAAAACATGCAACTTGATTTGTTTGAGTAAAAAGAGAAGGGTAAAAAAGAGCCTTCACTCAAGAATTAATTTTAGCATCATTTACTTCTCTGTGCATGCTTTCATGTTTAGATGCCATTTATAAATATCATACTATCATTTGTTAAATTTTATGACAATTTTTACCATGCCTGATGACTGTAACTCATGCATTAAACATGCACACGTATTTTAACAATATTTGCATCTTATAATATGCTTTCTAACGACTTGTCATAGACTCATCAGTTAAACATTTATTTTACAAATGCATTTTGTAATATGCTATGGTAATAAACTATAAAAAAGGTATCCCACCTTGTAATATTTTCAGATGGATGAATAATGCATTACAAATTCTACCTTCATTTAAAACATGACCTCTATTCTGATGAAATCTGATACATTGTCTGGATTTGTGGTGATCACTGAGTTGTGTGAGGTGCTGTCAATCTGCTTTCTGATTAATTTTCCTAGTTGATAAATTTGAATTAATCTGTAAATATTTACTAAATAATACGGGGGGGGTTTCCAGTTTTTTATTTTTATCTACCTGATTAATTTAAACCAAATGTACCAACCCCCATCTAGATGGGAGCTAATTTTCATTCAAATAATTTCTGTAAATTCAATTCAGTTCTGAAATTGATTATCAAAATCATGATTGTTCCTTTGCTGGCTGCCTAAGTTTGTCATATGTATTTCTAAAGAGGCCTAGGCTACTGTCACATCTAATCTAATGAGTTCTGTAAAGCTGAAGGGTACATAATATTGGAAATTTTTATTATAAGCTATTTCACAATAAAAACATGGTTTTACTACTTATTATTTTAAATTTCACCTACATCAAATTTTATATACTTTTTTAATTCATGGAACTTCAGTCAAACCAAAGTTTTGCTTAAGTAGCTATTGCCATCATAGTCAACCTGCTTTCTGGCTTCCTGAAATATCATGCAGATTTTTTCAAATTCTTATAATATGAATGTTGGCTGATTTCTCTTTTGTGTGCACACATATGTAGGTTGTAATATTTTCAATAGTTTTATTTCACCAGAGATTTTTTTCTTCAAAAGTGAAGTGAAATAAGTGAATGTGAGGGTAGGTAGTAGCCTATAGAGTATTATAGGAATGCCCATACATCTGGTGATAGAACAAAATTATTGAGGATTTCAGCAGTGCTCTTCATTAGTTACCTTCCCATATCTGAAGAAAAACTGAAGTGTCTGGCAGTTTTACTTTTGCTGTTTGCCTGGAAATAGTTTTAGGGCATTGCATCTGTGTGATGCTGTCTGAATGTGTGAAGTCAATACAGAGTAGTCTGGTTTTACATCTATTTAACATAAATACAAATGACTACTTCAGGTGCATACTAAGGAGAAGTCAATGTTAGATAATTGGTCTCTTGGAAGAGGGCTTTATTGCACCAGACAATAGAAGGTTACACCTTGTCTCTGCCTTTCACCTTAATAGTCCAGGCTCAAGGGCCTTTTGTCACCATTCATAGTCAAGGCACTTTTAGTCAACACATTGTTGTCAACACATAGTCAACACAGCTGTAGGAGACAAATTATGCAATCTGATTTAGACATCTAATTAGGATTTAATGAATTGTGCCACAGAAATGCCTATTTTTCTCCTTTGATTACTTCAGATGACTATTTCAGATATAGATTGTAGTGCAGACTTTTTGCATTTGGTAGAGCGATATCCCCCATTACAGCTTCTATTTTTTTTCCTCTTTAATTTCTTCTAAATAAATTATTGCCTATGAAATGAGCTGGATTTATTGTCAGTTGAGTTTTACCTCTTCGAACTGAGCATTTTAGACTACACTCTACATAGCCAAACACAGATAGGATTGTCTGTATTGTGTTTGTGTTATGGCAGCATCCCTACTGAGGGAGAGGATTATTAATTCTGTTTGTTTGCTTTTCTTTTTTTTTTGGGGTTTTTTTTTTTTTTTGTTTGTTTGTTTGTTTTTTGTTTTTTTAGTGTTTATCATTAGGTGAAAGCAAACAACTGGTTCTACTTGAGATACTGTGTTCAGGTGATGTGGCTTCTTTCCTATAGCATCAAGGCTAGGAAATACCCATTCTATGTGGGCTACATGAAACTTCAGACTAGTCATCTAAGTACTGAAATGGGCTTGATAAAGACAAAGTATTTAGTGTTCCATCCCAAATGCCTTAGCCATCACTTCTCCCACTCTTTGGGAGGAATTCACACACAATTTGCTGTCTTTTTCTGTTAAAAATATAAAATGCAGCAGTCATTGTTTTGTTGGAAATTTTACCTTTTTTCCTGATGGTTGGTTTTTTTAGAGTCATGTTGCATTCTTAGTTTATCTTTGAAATTACAAGTTTGACCACTTTGTTTTTTAGGAGTATGGTGACTTCTAAAGTGAAATTTTAGCAATATTTGTAATGTTTAACTGTTTCAGTGGGTTTCCTAGCTTCAACTGTGCACACTGTTTCTTTGAATACATCAAAATATTGTATCTTGGTAGTTCCTTAGTTCTTATCTCTTTTAAAATCTGATCTCTTATGAGTAACATTAGAGTTGCTCAAAAAATAAGTAAGCATCTGTATTTTGTGATGGGAATTTCTTTATTTAAAGTTTGCTCAGAAAGCAGAGAGATTCTACTCTGCTGTATTTCTTGGCAGCTGGTCATTCTATAGGATAAATAAAATATATATGATATATGTGCTTTTATTATTATTTGACTGTTCCTAGATTTCTGTAGTTCAGATTCATTGCATTCCTTGTGTTCTTGGAAATCCTTTTGTTGATTTCAGTTATAGAAAAACCTGTGAGGCACTCTCTAGAAATTTGTTCTTGCACATTGCACATCTTTTTATATGTGCACATCCACAAGTGTATACTTACATAGTCAGCTATCATGTGCAATCTTAGTACAGATAATAAACTGTAGGGTTGTTAATCATGCACCCCTCTCAACTGAACTTGTATCTTTCCCTTTATTATTGCAAATCTCTGCTTTTAGCACTAACAGTAAGCAGTAACATTATTTTCTCTTTTTTTTTTTTTTTTTAATTTTTAATTTTGCATGTCAGTCTTCCAAATGCATTGAGATTTGTGGGCTAGAAGAGAGAATGTCTAATCCAAAATTAGTCACAAATTCAGTGTCTTGTGCCTTACTAAGCCAACAGTAAGGTTTTTATATTATGGGTTAGGAGTAGGCTCTACCTGCCTAATAGGTCACACACTAAAGTCCTGAAAGGTTAAGGTGCAATAGATTTTTAAACTAAAGTATTCATATGCATAAAAATATTTTAAAGTTATTTTGGTGTTTCTAAGACATAAGAGTTAGCAGACTTCTTGAGTTACATAACTTAAAAATTACCTTTATAGAAGGAAAAAAAAAAGCTCTGTGGTGCATTGTAATACCTTTTTGAAGATTTTAAAAGTAGCTTTTCTATATATAATTCACATTTCCTATATCTGTAGTGATGTGTTTTTGTATAAAGGTTCCATTCTAGTTTTGTTTGGGAGAATCTGCATGAATCGTGTATGGTTTCTCCGTTTGTGAATAATGTGGCAACTCCAAACTCACACCAGTGAAACCATTATACTTTTCATATCATGTGTGGTGTATAGCATCCATACACACTTACAGTGAGGTAGAGGATGATACCCAAAATTTCTTCCCTCTAGGCTTGAAAAATGATCAAAAAGTAGAAGACACATTTTTGTGCCTTGGGAAAAACAGATCAAGAAATTAAAACTCCAGTCATTACCAATAACCTTAAAATGTATTTTAATGTGCTGCAGCTTCAGTTACCCTCAGCTGAAGCTTCTCTATTTTAGCTTACAGGGTCTTGTGACCTCAGCCCATAGCAGAGTTTCAACAGTAATAGCGACAGCCATCTTGGATAAATGTAAGTGAATTTTTTCCTCATTTCTATAGTTTCTCTCCCTCACATGCACTTTTGGAGTTTTGTTTTTCACTCAGGATGTAGACAGTGTTCCTGACAACACTTCTGCTCTGTGCTGAGTAGCATGATTGACACAAAGTACAAATAAAGCATCTAAGTGGGATTTCTTGCCTTTTAAATGTCACAGTATCAGACTCATCCTGTGCTTTTGAAATGCCAGTATGATGGCCATGCAAACTTTATTTTACCTGCAGCTAGCTTGATGGTAGTTTTCATTATCAGCCAGGATTAATCTACAAAAAGTGAAGCAGTACAAAAAGATTTTGGCCATATAATCTTGTTTAAGTTAGTGCTAAGGATGGAATCTAAGAGAATTCAGAGAATATTTTTTAAGGAAAGGTTTGCCTTCTTCAATCAGCTTTATCATTTCAGTTCTGCTTCATGTCAGATTGTGGTAATCCATTTCCAAACTTAGCTCTGCATTCACTAACTGTTGCATAAATCCAGGGCTGGAGCTGGAGCTGGGAAAGGCAACACATTATACATACTGCCTCTGTAACAACTTCCAGAAGTATAAATTAGGGAATTAAAGACATCTGCCCACTCTTTATTTCTGAAGAGTGCCAAGTACAGCAGTCATTTTTGTTTCAATAGTTATCATGCTGTTGTAATGAGGAGACAAACTGAAGAAAATAGATAAAGAGTTATTAATTCAGAAAATCCTGTCCTGTATGCTGACAGCCTGAAGAACCTAGCACTTGGTAGGAACTTATAAAAGATAGGTGGTCTTAGATACTCTTTGGTATTTAGTCCTGAGCTGGCCTACATCTGAATTCATTATTTCTGAATAAAATAGCATCCTTGGTCTGTTAAATCACTATGCCACCCCTCCATCTTCTATTTGTTCATACACCTAAATATATATGTAACATCCTACCTAAAATCCCAAGGATTTATCTACATGTAAATACTGCATTGTAGCTCTGCAGTTACAGTAGTACCTTCTTAATGACCTCATCTAGCTGAGCACATGATAGTTCAAGTGCAGCTTGCTCTCTTCATGTGGTTTCATAGGATGTATCTGTTAATGAACTGTGTGAAATTAAAGGCCACACCTATGAGCAGTGAAGGCTAAAGCCAGCAGAAGTGGAACTGCCTCCATGCATCCATCTTTACAAGCATGACATTCAAAGATTGATACTGGGCTGTCTCAGTGTTTTACTGTAAACCTGTAGTCAGCTTAAACAGTCATTAGAATTCTGATCTTCTAGCAAATGTGTGGTTATTTTAATATCTCTGCAATAATTGTGAGGTCAAATCATATATAGCAAAGCATAGAAGCTGGAAGAGTAGAAGTATTTGTACTTAAACCAGTTTATTATCCTGAATTCTTGAATTGTCTCAGACTTTAGTGTGCCATGTAGGTGGGAGTGGCTGCTGTTAGCATCTGCACACAGAAAGGAAGTAGTAAAAGAAATACCATGCCTAGAATCTATTCTTTTTGACTAAAACTGTGTGTATGAAAAAAAAAAAAAGGTGTAAAAAATGATGACTTGGCTACCAGTTCTAAAGAGAAATGTACTGAATCATGAAGAATTCCTAAAGTTTCTCCAAGGAAGCAGTTTAGTGAAATCTGTGCAAACCCTAAGGACTAATGTCCTCAAAGGTGAAGTTGTTTTATAATAATTACCATAAATATTAATTTAATTTCAAAAGAAGAGGTGTTCTTGCATTTGTCATTGCAAAGCTGAGTTAATGAAAGAGCTTTGCAACCACTGTCAATGGGAAGTATGTATAGATTTTAAATGTGATTAAGTATAAAATAAAATCTCAGTTTCTGAGAAATTTCACAAAATCTGCACTCTAATTATAGCATTTTAAAACTCAATCTTATCTGCATGCTTATCAAATACCAGTTTCTTGTTGGAGCCATGTGTGCCAACATGAATTCATTGCCACTCCAGGCTGTATTCATTGCCACTCCTGTATTTGTTGGGTTTTTTTTTTGACAGTTGTTTATTTGACACCTCTGTCCCATTAAGCAATGTGCTCCTTAGTACAGGAATGATCCTCTGCTTTGATAACTGTCTCCAACTTGTAAGAACATAAAGATTATTGAACTAACAGAATGATAATGTGATTCCATAGATCTTGTTAAAATAGTATTCCCTTCATAATAGATAGAGTGTGGTTTATTTCCTATTTTTATTATTTATATAGCTCTTCCAGTTGTCTGTGAAGAGGGGAGAAAGATAAAAGAATGTGTATATATATTTCAAACTTTGGAGCTTTCTAACTATAATATGTAACATGTTTAGTATTTGGTGTATATATAAATAGTATGTAGAATATGCATATATAAATAAATATGTTTAACTGATTTATTGGGGCTTACATGCAGCTTATCATTTAACACTTTTAGTATCTTATGGGAGGACTTTAAAATACGGTAGAAAGGATTTTGTGAAAAATATGTTAATAGAAAGTGTGATGGAGCATACTGGGAAGTTATACAATGTGAAAAAGCTTGCTACAAAATAGTTTAGGATACTAAAAAGCCAGATGCTCACAAAATTCAGCCTGCTTATCCTTTTGGCCAAGTAGATATAACATTATGTACTTCATACATGATACTAACTTCTAGGAATTTCAGTTTATTTTCTATATTACACTATCATGTTTCCAAAAGTCTAGTCTAGCACAAGAGGCATTTGTGCTCCATAATAAGAAACCTGAGGATTTTGTAGAGATGCTGAAGTTACAAAGGTACCCACAGTGCTGCAGTAATAAATATTTTTTTACATTATTCTAGTAGTTCTTCATAATTGTCTTTACATCCTTGATGTGTAAAAGGCAAAGAAATGTTAGAAACCCAAGAACTAAATCCATTCCCATAGTATATGCTACTGCAAATATGGATTTTATTCAGCCTGAAATCTCCTCTCTTGTATTCCATGGGCACTGAAGTCTAGAAGGTTGGAATGAGTTGAGGGTTATGCAGATGATTTTTTTCAAAGATCTGTGCACTAACTGTTCCCACCAGGTTCATTTCCAGAACCCAAGCATTGTGCTGTTACCTGCAAAGCAAGAGGGAGAATATAGCTGAGAAATGTTCATTTCTTAGTGCATTTGCATCTTAAATTGGAAGATTTGGTTTGACATTATGCAAAAATTGGCTCTGTAGTTTTCTTCAAAACTCATTGATTTAAGGAATTTCTTTAGGACATCTTACATTGGGTAAAATTTAGCAAGATTGTGGCTTTTGCCACTTTAGTAAGATTTTGCCACTTTAACGAGTTTGCCATTCAGAAACTCCCAGTAATGTCTGGGTCATCACTACTGGCAGATAGAGAGACAGATAGATCTGTATATATATTTTTTTTTAAGCAGGCCCTAAAGCTTTGCACTTCCTAAAGCAAAGGTAAATAGTCAGCTCAAACCTCTCCAGCAACTCTATAACAAGAAGATGCTGACACCTTGTTGTCTCTTCTATTACCTGGGTGTCTTGTCTGTGTTCTACTTCCATGTGTAAATTTTGCTTATTTCCTTGTGTTTGTTGCCACTATTCAATATTTATATAGAGTTCATAAAGTTTATAGAGAAAATAAAAATATCCAACTTAATAATCTTTAACTGGTCTTTTAATTGAGCCAACAATTCAACTTTTCCTCTCTTTAAATACTTTTTCTAGCCATTGTTATTACTTGAAACAGTCTAAATGCCCATAATTTAGAAAACACTTCAGAGAACATAAGCTTGAGCATTTTTTTTGCCAGATTGATAAAATTATATTTTTTTATCCTCAGTTGGATTTGCCATGGTTGGGAATAGTAACTATTCCACTATAAGAAGCAAAAGTGTAGTGAAAATTGTGAAATCTCTCACAATTTTAGTGTATCAGTATCAGTAGTAATAAAACTGATTTAGCATTGAACATTTCATTCCAGACTCATTAAGTATTCAATTTATAACATTTTTATAGTGACTTTTCAGTATTTGCTATAGTAATTTTGAATCAAAAAAGATGATTTTGAAGAAGTTGAAACATTCCTACATTTTCAAAACAACATTGTTAACATTCTTAGTTTTTCAAGGTTGAATAATGTCAAAGTCAGGTTCATCTCAAAGCAAAACATTTTCTTTAGAATTTCCTTCACTAATATTCTTATAAGAACGTATTGGAAATATTTTATTTTAAGTGAAAAAAAACCAAAACAAAACTGAATTATTCCTAAGCAATATTTTTAACCCTTCATAATTGCTTGTGAATCACATAAGTTGCTTTTCATGCTGTTCACTAATGCTCATGTTTTATAGTGCACAGGTGGATTGGGGTTTTTTTGGGCAAGAGCAAAACATTACTATAAGACCTGCAAACCTTAATTATATTTTATTTTTGTTTTATAAAACACTATTTTGAACTTCCTTGAACTTCTGGATGGAAAATGTTTTTTTCAGTTATCATTTTTTATTTAAAGGCAAGTCTCAGTCTCTTCTCATGGACTTGAAGAATTGTGGAAGCTCTGGTATCATGTAGAAGGTGACACATGATTTTTTCCTTAGGAGTGCTGTAAACACTGTATATACGTGGTCTGTAATAATGTCTTTTGTCAAAGGAGAATATTCAGAGTCATGCAGTGTTTAAATGAATATGTCTGGGTTTTGGTAAGCCCAGCTTTCAAAACAACCCTCATTCCTGAGGTTGGTTCTAGGGAGAGTTGTTACTGTCAAACTTGGGGGCAAAGCTGTAGCTGAGTTTAGATCTCTGCTGATTTCAGAGATGGGGCAGGTGTTTGGGTACAAATGTGCATTTTCTTATGTTTGTAAGATACAGTCCAGTGTAAAAAAATACTGATAAAATTTTAATTGACATGGCAAGAATTCAGTAAGAAAATAGTAGTGGAAAGCAGTTTTCAGCCTTTCCATTCCAAAAATAAATATTTTGTTGGTAAATTACATTATTTTTTCATCATTAATTACATCTTTGCAAAAAAATTACATATTGTTAAACTTGTATGTACACGTCTACAGAAAATAATTAGCTTTAATTGATGCAGAGGATGTTTGTGTTAAACATTCAGTAGTTTTGGGAAATAAGCAAAGTAAAAAAGTGCTGGAATACGAGTTGCGAAATTCCCCTTGCTTAAATTTTGTTAAAATATTTTAGACAAATATCTGTCAGAAACAAACCCATTTATTCTGCTTTTGAGGAGGAGGATGTGGTAGGTCACTTGCCAAGGTGTCTTTTTGTTCTGCAATTTGCATAAAATTTTTTATCAATAAATACTTTTGTTTCATCTATTTCTTTAAATTAAAATTCAAATTAGACTGCTATTCAGTGCTTACCACAATTGTGCCTAAATGTATATTTAATGAACATCAGTTTGTGAGGTTTTGTTATGAGTAATACAAATAGTGTAACAAAAAGTTACATCTGTTTTTCTTAGAATAAATACCTGAATGCCATTAAGTAGTCTGAGTTGTTTCTAAAACTAAATAAAAGTGAGAGGCAAATAGAATTTTATACAGAAAATATTTTTAAAGGAATTCCGTGTCTCAAATGTTTCAGAAGATTGTATGCTTATTTCAAATTTGCACAATGATGTAAGTAATACTGAATTTTCTTAGGCTCAAAGCTTTGTGATTAATTGATTTTGTGTATAGAGAGACAAATAAAAGCAAATTCTTCTAAACCTATAATTTTCAGGATAGTATGTTAAGAGGGCTTGGGAAAGTATAACTTTATTAAATGCTAGGCACTTTCATAAACAAAAGTTTTGAAAAAATTGAAAAGAAATAAAGATTTAACAATGTATTGATTTCAAAACTAAGAGAGACGTGTTTGTACGCACTTCCATATTTTGGGGCTCTGGTTGCACTCTGAGATCCAGGAGGTGAGGAGTGGAATTCCTGCCCTGGCAGCCAAGCAGGGAGGCAGGGAGCAGAGCCAGCTGTGTGGCTGCTCCTGCAGCTGGAGGAGCCCTGTGCTCACCAGCCAAAGGGCAATGGCTGGGAGAAAAGGCTTGAGTCCTGGAGCTGCTGGTGCCATCAGTCCTGGCATGAGAGACCCTTCTGAGCAGGTCCCAGCTGTGTTTTCAGGCCTTGCCAGGTTCTCTCCATTCACTGGGGAAAGGGGAGGTGGGACATGGCCCTGACCATTGCAGCCTTGTAATGAAATGCAATAAACCCCACTTCTATGTCTTTTCAAAGGAGTCAGCATTTTCAGTGTAAGAAGTGTCAGAATATTTCCTTTTTTCTTATTTGCTTGTCATAACTGCTTTTTTTTCTCCCCTAGCAATAATCATTTTATGTGGCTTATATTAATTCAAACTTAGGGTGTTGTTTCATATAGCACTTGGTTTGAAATGTGCTGCTGCTATTTTTGACTGAAAGAAGTTGTGCATTCTAAACATCATCCCTTGTAGGCCTATTAAAGCTCTTCAGTTCCCCATAAATACTGCATCATAAGAACTTTAAAAATAGGCATATTTTTTTAGTAGCCTTGGATGTGCTATATGTTTTTTTCTGACAAGCAGCATCCAATATCTAGTAAATCACGGCTCTGATCATCTTTTGAAAAGATAAATAATACTTTTATAAACATATAATGGCATCCTTAAAAAAATGAATTATTTAAGAAATAACAAAAATATTTTAAGGTAGTTTAATAAAGATATGTTCAAACAGTGAAATAATCAAACTTTTACCAGTATACAAGACTGAAGAAAACACATTGTTAGGTGCTGCACAATTTTAATGATTCCTCTTGAGAATGAGTTAGCTCAAATGAAGGTGCTCTGCCAGTTTTATTTAAAGATATGAACTTAAAAATTACTAATTTTATAGCATGTATTTTCTGTTTATGTGCCTGTCAGTTTTAAGCAGCCTTTTATATGTAAATGCACAATGACAGTTCTATATTCTGTGTCATTTCATCACCAGAGTTTTTCATGCTGGTGGAATAATCCCTTAACAGATATTTATAGAGTTTTTACTGTTATTTTGACAAATCAGACATTGTTATTAAAGTGATAAAAGAAAGTATTTCTAATGCTTTTTGCGTTAGAAGTTCTAAACTTTTTTAAAAAATATATGTTTCCTTGTTCTATTTTAGTAAACCTTTTATAGAAATCGTGTCTTTCTAGTTCCATTTTTTAGGATAACAAAAATCTGTTCTTGGAACTTGTTTCTAAACAAGGTGTATCACTAAAGGTTCATCCTTACTGCTCTTTCAGTCATTTCATCATAACTGACTGCAGCCAGCTGGGTATTCCATTAACTCATGAATATCATATGCTTCACCCGTGCTGGATGTGGCTCCCCTTAGAGACAGATTGTTTGCCTGTAATTATCAAAGCAAACAAACACCGGTTTATTATCTGTAATATTTGTACTTTGGAAAACTTGTTGCTTTTTCCATGGGTGATACACTCTCAAGGTGGCAAGTTTGGAGGATTTCAGCTCTATTGTCCATTGCAGTGCATGTCTAAGCAGTGGCTAAGCATAGAATTGTTTGGGTTTGAAGGGACGTTAAAATTGTCTGGTTCCAACCCCTTTGCCATGGGTAGGGACACCTTCCACTAGACCAGGTTGCTCAAAACTCCATTCAACCTAACCTTTAACACTTCTAAGGCTGAGGCATGCACAACCTCTTTGGACAACCTGTTCCAGTGCCTCACCACCTCACATTTAAGAGTTTCATTCTATATGAAAAATTCCCATCTTTCAGTTCAAAGATGTCTTATCACTACAGGAAGAGAACACTGTAATTTCTAAATAAATCTTTACATTTACTTCATCCCTAGATAACACTTCATATTTTGATAATAAGCCTGTAGACCACAAAATATAAAAAAAATTTAAAAAAAAAAAGTATTTCCATAGTCTTGAAAAAGAAAACCAAAATATTGGCAGGTGGCATAGAAAGTCAGTGAAAGGACAGAGACACTCACCTGTGTCTAATGAAGGAGGTGACATTTCAGTAAATGGAAGATACTTAAATATATGCTGTGTGTTGGCAGCCTCCCAAGACTGCTGATGGAAGTGTTTCTGGGGAAAGGAGGAGTATATTGAGGAAACTGCTGCTTTGAGCTGTGTTGTGAGAATGGGACTGGGGACTGGCTAAATGCCTGGTGGGAGGCACCAGGATAGCAGAAACATTCAAACAATACCAGCTGCTGAAGCCATGGACAGCTTTCAGGTTTCTCCTTGACAGTTATTGCTAAACTATATTTGCCCCAGTTTATCTGCGGATTTTTTTCTGTATTCTGTTCTGGATATCTCTGTGTTATTTGAATTAGTGGTGTAAATATGCTGTTATTGGGAGCAACACATGACACAGTTTTTCTGCCATTATCACCCCAGAGCCCTGTGGCTTTTCAAATGAACTGCCAAAAAATCCAAATTCATCTTGCCTAAGCTAGGGCATTTAATTTTAGGTAGTCTTGTTAGAAGAAAAGTCAGTCTAACCTGTGTCTGCAGTAGAAAACGAGACAGATGAAGACAATGCTGGTGTTAAAAGGATGGGTCTGGTCAATGGATTTGCACATTGTCTTCTGTTATCTCTAGAAAGTGCAGACTTACCAGTAAGATGCTTAAAATGTTACTGTACAAACCTGGCCCAAGACATGATACATAAGATGATATTAAATTATTGATATTAATATTTTAATGAGTTCCCTGTCAGGCTCAGGTATCTAATAAGAGAAAAACAGAGGAAGCTTTTGCTATGATAAAATTGTCTCTTTGACTGAAAGTATTCATGCTAATACTGAAAATGTATTCATGCTAATAATCATGTCATTGCACACCAGGGCAGATCTGACCACAGTACTGAAACACTGCATTTGATACTCAAATAGATGTGTTTGTATGACCAAAGAGTAAGTCACATAGCAAAACAAAATCAGAAATTTCTACTCTGTATATGTACATGGCTGCACTTTCTATACAACAGAAAGAAATTGAAACCCTCTGATTCATATAACACATCACAAGACCATGAAATGCTGCAGTTTTTTCTATTTGGCTAGAATGTTAAAACACACCTTTGCATTGCACACCCAAAAACATGATAAGTACTGAAAAATTATTCTAAACTGCGCTGCACTGTTCTAAAAGTTTTAATTAATGGAAGTCTCTTTTCAAATTGCTGCAGAAAGGTCACGTGTAGAAAGGTTCACGTAAATGTGAAAAAGCACAAAGCAGTTCCCTGGCATGACGAGTGATTTCTTGCCCTAGTTCTGGCATCTGTTGACAGTGTTGGTCACTGTTTCTGTTTTCTTGTGCTGTTTTAATCTGTGGCTGTTCAGTGGGAAACACTAATGGCAATGGTTAGAAATTAGTCAGTGACTGCATCATCTCCTTATTCTCTTTACAGCTTTACCCATTCATTGTCTCACTGTAAGCAAAAATATTTTTCTTATATTGAAGAGCTCGAAAGCAGCTTGCTTCAGCTGCTCCAAGAAGCAGATAGATGGGCTACAGACCTGCATTTCATGATTGCTAGTATGGCCCCCTTTTATCACTGATCAAAAGAGCCTAAAAGTGGACACATGAGGGATTTTATTCAACCACCAGACAGGGAAATAGGTGAATTGGATTAATCTCAACACTTCTTGAAAGCCTGAGAATTGTCCACATGTCAGCTACTCTTTGGGCCAAATGATAGTTTTTATTGCTTGAATTTGACTGAGATCCATCCATTTTACCCAGAGGCAGGAGCAACTAACACCAGTTATTCCCCATGCACTCCTGATAAATGTACATAAAGCTACAGAGTACTTGTCAGCCTTGACAGGGTAAATGGAGAACTGTCCTATTAAAAGCTACTTTGGCTGAGATCAAAAAATGTTTCTTTTATGTCCATCTAAATAATATACATAAAATATGCTACTGATATGGTTGGATATACTGTTTTTAATCTTCTGCAGCTGCAGCATGTGCCTTTGCTGTGGCCTCCAAGATGCAAAGGAGAGGGGGCAGGATTTGGAATGGAAACCTTGGGAATGCTGTGTGTCCTGAGCAAGGTGCCAGTGATACCCAAATCATTGTGATCTGGGTAGTCTTGCTTTCCTATCTGAAACTGTCCTAAATTTGGGGTTTTACATCTTGTGTGCAAGGGTTACTAGAGTGAGTAGCTCTGTGATCCACATGCTGTCCACAGTTTATGCATAGAGTATGTTTATGTCGCTGGAGATAGAAATTTTTGTCCTCAGTTTGGACCCATATGAAGTTATCTTTAGTTTGCTGGTGGTGATAGCTACATATTGTTGATTAAGAAATGGGGGATGGGGAGGGAAAGGAGTAAATCTTTAGGCTAGGAAAAATAAGTTTTCAAATGTTCATTTTTAAGAAATATTTTCTTAATATCTAATTGATCCCAAGATTAGGCACTGAACATGCTTATGGGCACATTTAGGCATATAGCAGCATAGACTGATTTTACATGGGCATATAGAAGCAGCTGGAGAAAGCCCTGACTCCTCCCATTGATGGGGAGCCAGGTTTTCTAAGCATTGTGCAAGGGAAAATTGCACTGCCTTTCACACAACTTTCTGATATCCAAATAGTACATTGCTTCTGGAAAACTAATTTGGTTGGAGAGCCATATAGTCTTTGGGCTTTCTGTAGGTCTTGTAGTTCATTGTCGTGGTAATTTTAGCATGTACTGTAGCTCATTAGAAACTGGACTGAAACTTGAAGTATTATA
>CM067564.1:66305450-66322950 GCA_034336665.1 Luscinia megarhynchos | reverse complement strand
AAAAAAAAGCTGTAAAGATAAAGTTCCATAAACTAAGATTACAAAACAAATCACACTCTGGTATATTAAATTGATTAAAATGTAGATAGATTAATAATAATAAATTAAATTCCGCTGTAAACAGGGAAAACAGGAGTCCTGAACACAATGGTTATATCTTTATTACCTTTTTTTTCCTGTTGCATACCTTCTAGGGTTTCTCTGTTGATAAATTTAAGTAATTTGTATCAAGATTTTTTTTTTCAGAAGCCTGTAACCTTATCCAAACTGCATAAAATTGGTCAGTATATATTGTCAGTGTACAGGCATCATTAAGTATTTTTGTTATCTAATTATGAACAGCTTACAAATACTCATTACAAATACAAATAAAAATTCTCAGCTCTTTTTAATATCATAGAACCAGGAAGATTCAAAAGGTTATTATTATGGTAGACACTCCACACGTATACCAAAGTAGGAAGAGAAGGAATGCAGTAGTCTCATCTTTTAAAATAATTCTTTCCTGCTGGAAAGCCCGATCCTGTACTATGTGTGGTTTCACACCTGCATTTATTTTTGAAAGGAGGATCCTACAGAAAGATTCTCCATTAAACGTTTAATTACACATCTTTCAATAAGCCAGAGAGACTTGTCTTATGGAACAGTTCCATTCTCAGATCTGTCACTTAAAACATGATGTGATTTTGGATTAATTACTTAAAGGTGGTGACTTGTTTCCTCTGTCAGTAACAAAGAAATAATTCCTACCTACCTTAAACCAGCTCTGAATATGACTAATACATGTGACGTTGTGACTCTCCTCAAAATCACTGGAAGCTAAGGGAAGGATTTGTTGTAATTTTCATTCTCAGTACCTGATTCTCAAAATAAAAAGAACTTGGAATAAAAATAGTGTGTCTTTGCTGGTTGTACTTGGTGAGATTGGTCTTCTTCTTGAAATTATGTGTGCAGTTTTTCAAGGGCTTCTTTCAATGCAAAAGCTTATTGGAGGTGAAGGCTACCTATCCATTTGGCCATTAAGAATATGATTTTTATAGATAGAACGTAAAAATATACATTTGTCTGATTCCTATTATTGATTAGTTCATAGGAACAATAGATGAGTGTTTACTTGGCAATCTTCTTTACAGCTAAAGCTGAATTTTTTAATGTAAAACGAAAGAGTGGTGTTAAATGTACAGCATTAGTCTCCACTATTTCTCTATTAAATTGATCTGGGATAAACCCAGATTTTTTTTATTCTTCAAAGAAGCTCTGTTTTCGTTTTTGCATTCATGTTCATCTATCTAATTTCCAATACCAATATTTTCATTCTGAGTCATAGCTTTTCTTTAATTTGTACAGTCACATGCAGTAAAAAAGCAATTTGCAGTTGTTCTTGCCTGAAATACCGTTTAGATGTGTTAAAAATTGTTTGGAATTTTATTTACCACAATTTATAAGCTAATCAAAAAGATGGGAGCCTGCAACCAAAATATGAGAAACTTCAAAATATGATGGACGCTCTATCTGGGTGTGTCATGGGGCCAACAGATTTATGTGTTCTTCAGAGGCTGTCCCACCCACTGTGTTTTGTAGGATTGCATACCCAGGCATCTTCATGGCAGGGCGAGGAGTTCAACGTCTTTGAGGATGCCATGCAACAAATAGGTTGCATTTACAAATCATGTTTCACTTTGTCACTTCAGTTTTTCATGAGAGATTTAACCAAGAATTTTGGTGAGTTCATGGCCCCCTTAAAGGAGCAATCCTGCCTCTTCACTGAGTCACTACCTGAACTGATTCTAGAGATTTCTATAAAAAAGAGTCAGAGATTGCCTCTCTGCTACATTTTTGTAAAACCAGATAGGAAATCTTGGAAAACACAGACATTAAATCAAAGAAATATGCCTAATGCATATAATTGGCCATAAAATAGCAGGTTTCAGATAGTCTTCCAACCCAGCTAGCACAGTAGCACTATGCCAGTAAGAAATAAAGTACAGTCTGGTGTATCAATGGAGGCTGTGAAATGTACCAATTTATATTACCTAATGACAATTAGAGAAATCTCTTTGCTTAATGTATTCTGCTAATGTAAATTTCAAGCAGTTTTCAAAATGCCTAGTCCTTTATCTGTGGGAAAGAATATATGCATCAGGTATGATACGCATATGTATCATTACATAAAATTATTATAAAGGCAATATTATCTACAAAGATCTGTTTTTACTACAGATCTTGACTACTAGTTTTTGTCATGCTTCTATCTATCATCCTGAAAAACAGGTATATTAGTTCTCTAGCTTATACAGCTGATCTGTTGAAAATTACAGGAAAACAAATTTTGTCAGAAAAGCTGTTAGAATGCATTGCAAAGCAGGTGTTTCTCCATGGATAAGAACATGTACACAGTTAGGGAGATTCAAAGCAGATACTACAAAGGCTAAAAAAAATATACCTGGTGGAGGGGAATCTGTATTTGAGACTGAGGAACAGAGGACTCTTGTGGTACCATGAGTCTTGTTAAATGTCTTGCAGGCTGAAGTCTTTAACACAGAGTATGAACAAATCAGTACCAGTTACAGAGTTAGGTAGATTTTCAGACAGATTATATCAAAATATTCATATTTTGGTACATATTATAACAATAAGCATGTAAGTATTAGCAAAGTTCTTGCCGGGTTGAAAGGTTAAAGGTAATAGTTTAATTGTAAAAGCATCCATCTTCCTCTCTGCCTTCTCATATCTGTGTGACCTGTGGTAGTTGAATAGCCTCACTGAGATAAAATTGTTTCAAGAAGACAAATTCAGATCTCAAGTAAACAGAGGACAGTCTTGGTGACTTCAGAGGGAATTGAGTAGTGACTCTAGTCAGTGAATTTTATTCTTTGCTCGTGCATCCCAAAGTTGTAAAAACCTGTTTGTCTTGTCTTTTAGTACTTGCTAAATTTAAAATAAAAAATTATTGTCTAGGTATGTGGTGTTTCCAATGCTACAAAACTAGATTTTAGCGAAGTGTAACAACCAGAATTAATCATCTGAAATTTAGATGTCTACTCAAAGTGAGTCTGCACTCCATGGAGAGAGGCAGGCACATTCACAGTGTGGACTTAGTTCCATGTTAAAATAAATCCCTAAACTAAATCAGATATACTTTGCACAAGATTTTCTTTATTCTATTGATAATGGAAGGAGTACAGGGATACATGAGCTTAAATTCCTCCCCACAAGTTTCTGAGTGGACATTGTTTTGTCTTTTCCATTTGTATTTTAAAGTAAAGCCTTCAGAATTTTTTATTCTTAAAATTCATTTGATGTTTGCCAAAAGATTATCAGACTTTTTTGTAATGCAGGTTTACTTTCAGACTCTTAATTACTTAGTGTTTTAAGACCATAGTTTATGCTGTGATGAAGTGGTATTCTGTGTAATATTATATGAGGTAATTTCTTCTAATAGTAAATTTCAGTGGAGTTATGTTTCTTTTTTCCTCTGTTTCATTTATACAAAGTCTTTCGGGATAGATTCAAGTAATAGAAACATTAGGAGAGTTTTTCCTCCTAAAATTAGCTCATGATTTAATTTATTAATAATAATATTATTTTTGCTGATTTACAGAAGACTGGAATGTCCCACAACATCTCACAAAGCAGTATTTATATGCCAGCTTGCTATTATATGCAGAAAAAACATTTGAATTTTGCTGGACAAGCGAGTGGCTGCTTTTTCATGGGTGGAAAGCCTGGCAGCTGTTTGACCGTGTCCTGGGTAGCTGGAGCAATGGCCTCACATTGTGTGCTGCCACAGCACTCCACAAATACCCCAGGTTCTTTCATAGGACTTTTCTCTCCTACCTACACAAGGGAACGTGCTTGCTGTCTCTTTCCAGCTCAGGCATATATTCCTGGGAGCATGTGTGGATGTGGGTGTTTCTGCATTTGCCGACGCTTGATCTCTGCTTGATCTCTCTATAACAAGTGGAAAATAAAGCCGTGTCCAAAACAGCACCTACACAAAAATGCGTTCTTAGAGTTTAGTGGAAAAACTAATAATCTATAATGCCAAGGTTCCCCAACTTTCACTTTTCAGTTAGGAGTGCTGAGAACACGATTCTCTCTGCAGAGACCAGGTGACTGACGGGGGAGTCCTTGCTGTGTACTCTGATATGTCCATGACGTTTTTATTCCTGTATAAATCAGACCTTCTTAAAAGACTAGCTGAGCAAGAAAGTTTTTCTTCTACTGAAGTGATGTATTATGCAAAATTTTTTTTAGGCAAAGTGTCTTTATTGTGGAAAACATTTACTGCTTAAAGATACGTATTTTGCTGTCTGCCTTAATCATATCCTTTGAAACAGTCTCAATAGATTTTTCTATTCGTAACATTATGACACTTGATAAGATGATTGATTATGAAGTGTTGAGAGCCCTGCCATGTGATCATTTATTTTTAAATACACATTTATACTAGCCAATGCTTAAATTTCTTGCAGGGGTACATAAGATATGTGAAACATAAAGCTTGAGTCTGATTGAAACTGATGCCTCTGGAAATAGAGTGCCACAGTACTGTGGCCTTAAAATAACAGATTCTGACTGAAACTGGAACTTTACAGTGATAAATACTATGTAAAAAATTATGGCCCATCTTTGGTACAAAATAAAAAAGATGTATTGCTGTAGTGCAGGCAAAGTAAAATGTGTCTGATGATGATATCTTTCTTCCCCTGTGCAGGTGCCTGTGTCAGTGGCCATGATGACTCCCCAGGTGATCACCCCTCAGCAAATGCAGCAGATTCTCCAGCAGCAAGTGTTGTCTCCACAGCAGCTTCAAGCACTTCTCCAGCAGCAGCAAGCAGTTATGTTGCAGCAGGTAATGTGTGTTACCTGCTTTGGACTGTTAGCACAGGGCATTCACATAAATGTCAGCCAGATTTTATGGTCTTATTTTGTAATGTTTCATTGCTCATTACACCAAAAAAATGAAAATAAACATGATACTTCTCAGTCTCCAAATTTTTATATTTTTTTTTAATGCAGAAGTGTGAAATCGCACTTTGAAACATCCAATAATATATTAAAACCAAAAACAGCAGCAGTGGCAGATGCATTACAAATACCAAACAAATTGATGTTTAAATTTTCAAGCGCTTAGGCACATTTTAATTGTAGACCTGCCAAAGGAAGTGCAAATAGAGTTGCATATAATTGTTGCTTTAAAATTCATAACACTCTAGTGCTCCCTTTAGTCACATAAATGGTATGCGGTTATGAAATTTGAACTTAAATGCTTGTTTTATCAAGGGAAAAGGTTTTTTATTTTGTTTTCTTACATCCTAAAAATTTGTCCCAAGATAAGGCTAAAAAGGAGGAGGAGTTTGCTGTTTCCTTAACACAAAATCTGTCAGCTAATTGAAAAATAGGTGAACTTGTTATTCATACAATAATGATAGTGTCAGTGATCAGTGCCTCGGTGTAACACAAAGTGGATTTTTGGGTGCATGCTTAATTGTCATACAGAAAATGAGGTGTCTGTTTGCCATAGTCAGAGCTCAATCACTGATCTGTATGTTTAAACATTTTAATATCCAGTACCATGATCGTTACAGGCAATTCACCTTCAGTTGTGAATCCAGCATCCTGCTAAGCAGATTGACAGATTAATTACTTTTTTCCCCTCAGAAGCAGACAGTTTTGTTTGGCCTTAGTGACTTGTAGGTTTCTTGCAAGTGGATGAGTGCAGCTTCTGATTTGTTATATAGGACGATGTAAGGAACTTAGGTATAGTTATTTGAGGAGATAATTTGGCTCTTGCATTCCCTTTAGAATACAGATTTTCTATACCCTTCTGTTTAGGATATTTTGGATTCTGCATTGGAAAATTTCAGAACCGCCTTGGAAAAAAATGTATGTAGATCTGCCTCTTCAAATCACATTTTTTGTTATGAGGTGATACTTAATGGCTACGCTACCATATGCCAATCTAGAAGAGTTTAGGAGATTTATAATACTTGAAACTTTTGCCTTTATTTATTAAAGTCAAAATGGTTTATTCAGCAACAACTACAAGAGTTTTACAAGAAACAGCAAGAGCAGTTACATCTTCAGCTTTTGCAGCAGCAGCAGCAACAGCAGCAGCAACAGCAACAACAGCAGCAACAACAGCAACAACAGCAGCAGCAGCAGCAACAACAACAGCAGCAGCAGCAGCAGCAACAACAGCAGCAACAGCACCCAGGAAAGCAAGCAAAAGAGGTAGGAGCTAACACCCTTGCTGATGCACACTAGTCTGAGCTGTCAGAAGCTTGGAAAAGACAAGACCAGTTTAGATCTTTTCCTACAGCAAGGATGCATCTGTCAAAGATTTGTTCTTATATTTTTACTGGGCTTAATAGCAGTGCTGGTATAATTCTCCTGCTCCCCTTTCTGAGACATAGGATTTGAGCAGTCTAGTCCTGCTGTCGTCTAATGTCCGCTAATGAATCTGAGTGTGCAAAGAATAAACTGTGTGGTGGACTCTGTACTGATTATCTTGTATTCACAGGCAATCTGTTTTGGGGAAGGAGCCTTACTTTGCTCAGTGGCACAGCTCAGAGAGCATGCAAATTTAGTCCATGGCTGAAAAAGAGCGATTGAGCACAGATTTCAAAGTCATAGGCCCCTGATTAATGAACTGCTACTGTAGGTTTGAAGTGGCGAGTAGAAAGTTACAGTTTGATGTGCTCATAAATCAACCTGACAAGTGGGTTTCTCAGGCCTAGCTTGCACTTGTCAGCAAACTGCATCAAATATAAACAGAATACAAACAAAACATGTTGAAGTAGTTAAATTGATCAGCAGGTATCCTAGACGTTGTCTTCAAGCTGCCCATTATGCAAACGTCGAAGAAGCAGTTGTGACCTCCTGAGGCTTTGTTTCTGTTTGGATTTGTGAATAGAATTTCAGACAGCCATCAACTACAGAATAGAAATTGCTCCCTTATTTCTCCGGAGGCTCTGGGCAATCCACATGACTTGCTCCATTATGCAGTCTGTTTTCCAGTGAGCGCATCAGAAGTTTCTCTTTTCCCCAAACTAGAAAGGAAAGGTCTTCCACAGCAGCCTGTCTTTTTCTGAAGTGTGCCTTCTCATACCCTCCTGAGTCTTTGTAGACTCAAGTTTGTCTTGAAATGCCTCACAAAGTTGGAACCTGTACTTTTGCTCCATAATAGGGCATTTCGTTGCCTTGAATGGCATACTCCTTGTAATATATTCCAACATGAAAAGAGAGTGAGCTAACAGGCCAGTGAAAGGAAGGCTACATCCCAGTTTACTAATAGATCACTGGAGACCATGTTCATGGGCCACTGCAGACCAAACTTAGTCAATTGGAAAAACAAGAGTGCCTTCAAATCACAGGCTGCTGTAAAAAGTTATACTTTAGCATAGATAAATTTGTTATCATCTGCCATGAGCTGAGCTTTTTTTTATTTGAAACAGCTGTTATATACTTTTTCTTGACCCTTTTCTTTAGTGTGTCACTAAGTGTATCTTGCCATTTTCCCTAAAACCTAATATCTTAAATGAATATAATAGAAAATTTCAAACACTTTCACTGCCTGAGTATTCTACAAATAGCATTATTATTTAATAACTGAGATTGAAAAGAAAGAAGTTGTTTTTATGTTTTTGGCTTTCTAGCCTTTATTGTATATTTTATTTTTTGCTGCATTTGCTTTTTTTTTTTTTTTTGCCCCCATTCTCTTTGTAGCAGCAGCAGCAGCAGCAACAGCAGCAGTTGGCAGCCCAGCAGCTTGTCTTCCAGCAGCAGCTCCTCCAGATGCAACAACTTCAGCAGCAGCAACATCTGCTGAACCTTCAGCGTCAGGGACTCATTTCCATCCCACCTGGCCAGTCTGCTCTTCCTGTCCAGTCTCTGCCACAAGGTATTTCGTAGTAATATATGACTGGAGACATTTCTAAATTCTCAATTTTTTAACCATTCCATTTGTGTCTGAACTTCAGAAGTTTCCCATTATGACACTTAAGCATACTTTGACATTGAAACTTTATTATTCATATTACGAAAGTTTCTGGATGCTGATAAATTTTACAGCACGCTCTTTTGGAAAAAAAAAAGGCAGCTTTTTAGAGCTTTTTTCCTAGATGGAAGGTGCATATTTATTGAGCTCATGTGCTGAAAACAATTTCTAATAGCAGCACAATTCAAGCATCATTGCTTTTCTCCTGAGGAATAACTGAAATCTGATTTAGTGACATGTTATTTCATTTAATATAAACAAACAGGTATAAAATACATCTGATAGTGATATTAAAGCCATTCAAAAGCTCACTTTCTTTCCTTCTTCTTCTAAGAAAATAAAGTGTTTGGCATTGAAAAGCACTTTGAATCTTCAGTTTATGACAAATGAATTTAGGGACAAGCCTTAGGATTTATTTTCTTTTCTATTCCTTTGTATTAAATAGGTTTAAATATAATAACAAGTTTTGAAGGTGGTGATTCCAATGGTAATGAACTGTGACTGACAAATAACCGTAAAGATTTTTCGAGAAAAAAAAATTCTTTTTGTCACTTTGATCAGGATTTCTCAATGATGAAAATGAGCTCAGCCTCTACTACTTGAAAGAAAATAAGGCACACACTTTTGAAACGTAAATTAACGTGGAGATAAATGGTGCTTACATTTTAAGATAAGGTCGAAGTCTTCCCATCTAGGGGACTCTGTCTATAACCTGTGAGGTGTGTGTTTCTATTTGTTTTACCATGAAGAGTTGAGCTAAGCATCTGTCATAAAAGTTATACAATAATCTGATCTCTGGTACCTCAGTCCTGAAATGAGCATTATTTAGACTATGTTCATGATAGGTAACAGTATTTTTAATTGGCCTTCATGCATGTAACTTGTTTCTCCACCAGATAACTATTATGAAATCGAAGCCTCAGAAATCAGATGAGCAAAAGCAGAGTACACAGTGTATAGACAATGATCTAAAATTCCCAGAACCCCAAACCAAAACAAACAAAAAAATAAACCAAAACGACCAGAAAATCAGAGATTAAAAATAAATTTATTAATTGCATTGTGTAAAAAAATAAAGCTATGGCACAAGCATATCTAAAATTGTAAAAATTACAACGAATACAAGTCGTACTACACCAAATAGAAGAGACGTGGGGAGACAAGTTGATTCATAAATCTGAAGATGAGAGACTTGTAATGCTGGTTTCTTTTTGTACAATTGGCTTGGACCAGAATCAAAAAAAGCATGATACACAGCTTCCCTCCAAACTGCTTTACCTTTTACGTTCTCCTCTTGTGCCATCTGTTGCTAGAGAAATTCCTCAGGTTTTCTCTCACATTAAGCTATCCCTATAGATTTCCCTCAGCACTCCTACCCAATTGCATTGATATTCATTATTTTAATGCAACACTCATTCATCTACTTCTAGTATGAAAACAGAGAAAAAAAAACCTTTTTAATAGTTCTTAGGAGTAAACAGTTTTTAAGACCTTTCTTTTACTCAAAGAATTAAATCCAACTGAACTCATTACAAAAAATATTGATAATAAAGAAATTAGAAATTAGAAAATTTTATAGTTTATATGTATATGGATTGTTATTTTTGAAGTAAATTAATGTTTTTTTTTCTCTCCTTTTTTCATAATAATGAATTACATATAAGTATTTATTTATTCCTTTTTAAATTAAGCTTTCACAATTGAATTAAGATAATAGACACTAGATGTGGTAAAAATACGGTTTTCTGCTTCTACTGTGCTGTGAGAGACATAAGATAGTTATGCAGAACGATTTACATGTGTAGCTCAAGTATTTTATATGTATCCATCAAGTTTGCTCAGTTACATAGATGGCTAGAAAATAGCACAGGGGATTTGTGTTTATAAGTTATTGGTCATAAAGAGTCACATAAACCACAAATTATTATTGGCAGAAGGGTTTATATTTGATAGTGTGAAAAGATGTATCTTACAAGTGCAGCTGTGATGTTTGCATATATAAACAGTATTTTCTTCAAGTGTAGTTTCTGCCTTTAAAGAAAAGGAATGTTTCCTATTTTTCTTGATGGACAGGTATCACAAATAAGATGTAATAGGTGTTTTAACATCTATTTTGTGACCAGGTCTTCACTATGCTCTATCCAAAAGTAGTGATTTTCTGTGAGTTACTTCCATGTATTGCTGTGTTGATGCTAGTTAAATGCAAAGGACTGTAAATCACAGCAGCAGCAGTAAAAAAAAACCCAAAAACCCCCAAAAAAAAACCCAAAAAACAACAACAACAACAAAAAAAAACCAAACAAAAAAAAAAACCACCAAAACCCCAAGTCTTGATCGGTCCATGTCGGAAAAGGAAAAACAGTTGCGTGGATGGTTTTTAAAATTGTTGTTTTTATTAAACATTTATTGAAAACATAACAAAAGAGTAGATAGAGGTTAAAAGAGGTCTGAAAGTAATATTAAAATCCCGAAATTCTTCTTGTTTGTAAGTTTCATAGGAAATCAGTATTTGACCTTTTTATTACAGTCCATAATTTTTATTCCACTCTTGGTCCTCTTTTTGATCCTTTCCCCTTTAATGTATTGTGGGGAGGGTATTTTAAGGGTTGTCACAGCCTATGAAACTTTAAAACTTACCCTACTTTTACATCCAGACTGAAATGTCTGTCAGCCATTTCACAAGCCTCTAGTAAAAAAAGAGTTGGACTTTTTTTGACACAGAAACCACAGAATTGCCATAATTTACAATTAATTACAAATCCTCTTATTAACTTTTTACTTTTTAAGTGCCTGCCCGTAATCCTTTTATCCTAAAAGGCAGCCTTTCAGGGTCCTCTGAAGAAGTGATAAAATTAACCAGCCTGAGCCTAGAGAGAAATTTCTTTCTGCTTTTAAAAAACCCCTAGGTGAGGCAGGCAGCCTGGAGGCACAGCTGCATCTGCAGAGGAAGGGGCTGCCCAGCAGTGCCCAGATGGGCAGGACATCCCTCCCAGGGGAGAGATCACTGCTGCAGCTGCTCCCAGCCCTCCCACATTCCCTCGGCTCGTGGGGCAGCTCTTACTCTGCTCACACACAACCCAAAGCCTGATGATCTCAAATTAAATTCTCTCACTAGAAGACATGATATCTGATTACCTAAACTGATGGTTTTATTCTTGGGTTTGGTTTTTTTCCAGTAGAGAATTAGTTTATTTTTTTCAATAGTGGGAGGAAGAGTTTGAACTAAATAATGTACTTTGTTTATCATGTCACCTAAATGAATACATTATTTCATTTTGATTTGTGATTACATTTGCAGGTAACTGTTATTTACGACACTAAAGTGGGCTTTTTGCAGTGTTGCTGGAACATACCTCATGAACTCAGCAGTAATTACTTACCTTCATTAAACAATTACAGCCAGTATTACCATCACTCCTGTTACCCATCTCTCTAATGCAGTAAATTAGAGCCTGGCTTCTTTGCTTGCTTCCTTAAAACCTAGGGTTTTGGTATACAAATATGATATAAACTCCAGTTTTAGGACTTGCAATCAACTCTTTTTCACTTTTTCCTTAGCTGAGTTTGCCAATGGGTGTTGGTATCTGAGATAAAGAAGCAGGACTCAAAGCAGTAGTCTAAAAATGAGCTGTGTTCATAATTTAAAAAAACCCAAACAAATCAACATCTCCACCCACTTTATTTCCATACTTCTTCCAGAAATTTATATTTCTGTAAATAACTACTAATCTACTTTTAATAGCTTTAAATACTTCATGGTAAGATAGCTACTGAGAAGTATTGAGGAACTTCCTATGCTTTTTCATAATTTTTTGTTGAATCATATTTAGTAGTCTGAGTTTATATGTTCTCAAAATAAAACATTATCTAATAAATAGATTTGGCAAGAGGTAAAAAAACTGTCTTTACATCTTTCTACTGTATCTTATTAACCAAAAGAAATACACAAGGAAAATTTTGAATGAACAGATGCTTTCTGGTACTTTTCAGGACCAGAAAAGTGAGGGCTTTCGTTAAAAAAAACCAAAACCAAACCAAACAAAAAAACCCCCACAATATTTTGATTCAAACAGCATCAGCATTTTGAATATTTTGCATTCCAGCAGATCAAGATACTATAACAATATTATTACCTAATTTTGGTTGTTGAAATTAAATACAGAAGAGATACTTTAAGATACCTCTGGAACTATCCAGGTCAGGCTGAAGAACCTGGCTTTGAAATCACAAGATCTCTGGGCTTCACATTCTTGTCTGCATTTAATCTAGTATTCTTCAAAAGTGATCTGTCAAAGTTACAATGTCTGGAAGTGACAGAAGGTGTATATATTTCTGATGAACTCTTCATCTTTCAAAATCTGGTTTCCTATCTTAGCTGCATGTTCAGTGGGAGGATAAGAGAATGCTCACAGCCCTTCTCTTGTCTGTCTTTACTTCAGGCAGAAGTATATTGTATTGTACTGTGGGTTTCCATGACTTCATGCAAACTTGAGCCAAACAACCCTAACTCATATGTATGAATACATTCAACAAGATACTGCTTTCCGTGACCTAGGATAAATCCTGGAGACTACAAGTTTCTAGGCTGTGAGAGGAATAGAGAGCAAGTTTAAGCTCTTTTTTGTTTTATGTTTATGAATTTATGGATTTATGAATTTATGTTTTACTACATGTTGATTGTGCTGGTAAAACAGTATCAGCTTTATTGTTGGCATTAATCCATTAATAACACTGAGCTCATTATATGAAACTCTTTATTTTGTTATATTAGTGGGGCTCTCTTTCATTTTATAGCCGGCTTAAGTCCTGCTGAGATTCAGCAGTTATGGAAAGAAGTGACTGGAGTTCACAGTATGGAAGACAATGGCATTAAACATGGAGGGCTAGACCTCACTACTAACAATTCCTCCTCTACTACCTCCTCCACCACTTCCAAAGCATCACCACCAATAACTCATCATTCCATAGTGAATGGACAGTCTTCAGTTCTAAATGCAAGGCGAGACAGGTAATTCTGATGAGATTTCCACTGTGCTTATCATTTGATGTGAAGCGGTTGTATAGCATCTTAAGTCACATGATTTCCATTTAAAAAACAGCACTTAATAGAGGTTACTTAAGACATCATGGAAGATCTGATTTTTCAGAATTGTTTATCAATAGGGTATAATTTTCAGTAATGATGCCTAACTGTGCAGACACAACAAAATTACCCGCATGTGCTTTTATAACTCATAAACTTATGGATAAAAGTTAGAAATCTCAGCATCAAGTGGGCTGGTGTAGGGGTGTAAATGCACATTTGTGGGCACTTTTGTAGGTGCATAGTTTCATTCACGTTTAACACACCAGCAGTCAGGCCCTTACTCTTGAATCACACTTCTGGTTTCATTGACAAAGTACATCTATATGAGTTGTCAAGGCTGTAATTCAGTGCAAAGATTCTATGTTAAAAGTGCTTCCAAAGAGTATATAAAAGCAGCTCTTATGTTGTTTGTTTCTTGTGAAAAGAACCACTAAATTTTCTGTCTTTTCTGCATGACAATAATAAAGTTGACATATTTCATACAAATTTTCAATGTTAGTGTAATACAGTGGAATTCCACTATATGGATGAAGTTAAAATCATTTTTCAGACACACCGACAGATATTATTTACTGTTCCTTAGTTCCAAGTAATGAATTAAATACAAGAGTATGTAGTATCTGAAACACCAGCAAATATATTAGTTTAGTGAGATATAGATGATCTCAATATAGGATGAAATTTAATTGTATCTGTACGACCTAAATTTCAAATAATTTTATTTTCAAATAAATTTTCCATTTAACTATTTTAATACTTATGAGACATGATTTAAGTGTCATTATTTTGTATTATTTTAAATCTGAACACCTTTATAGTAATGTTTTAGTAAGTATTACTTTTGTGATTATATCTCACAGAATGGTTCTTTGCTTCAGGATATCACCCACATCCATGGAATAATTCCCTGAATTTCTTTGATAACTCATCATGGATGAAACAATTTCAGGGGTTCAGAAAAAGGCATGGATTACAGCCAGGGATTTTTAAGAAGTTATATAGTTCATTAAAGCAATGTTTGCAAACAAAAATATTTATTAATGGAAGCAACTTTATTTTTATACACATTGAGCAGAAAATTCAAATATTTTTTGAACATTCCCAATATTCAGAATGTCTGTCAGTCTTCAGTATTTATACTCAGAATTGATCAGTTCTGAGTGTATTTTTTATTTATAGGTAGATGTTACACCAAGGTCATATGGCATAATTAGCATATGGTATTATACAGTCATCTTATTTTTTCATCCTTTATTAACAGTCATCTTTGGCTCTATTTCTTCTCTAATTGGAACATCATCTAGCCTTGGCAGTTGAACTATTCAATAGAACGATTAAATTTTTCTGACTGCTCTGAGCTAAATTGACCTGTTTTGACCTGTTTGTCACTGATCGTAACCTGACAGGCGCTAGCAGCCTCCAACGATTATGGCTTTTGAGATGAATCTGATGCCTTATTCTTTTGCTACAGCTCGTCACATGAGGACACTGGAGCCTCCCATACTCTCTATGGTCATGGAGTTTGCAAATGGCCTGGCTGTGAAAGCGTTTGTGAAGATTTTGGACAATTTTTAAAGTAGGTGGATTTTTATTCATTGGTACAAAATTGTTCAAGGCAAGGGAAAGTGAAAGACAGCAAACAAAGTTTTACTGTAAACCGTATCAGAGATTTTTTTGTGTGTGTTTCAAGCAACTGGATAATCGAGGCTATCGGCAGAGGGTCAAATTGTTATCCTTTCTTTCATGTCGAACACTTTTGCAGGCCTTTCAATAGCACAGTGTTTAATCCTCTTATTATCCTTTACTGAAATGGAGCCTCAGAAAATTTGAAGAGATGCTTTAGATTTTATATTGGATAGTAGGAGCATGAAAAAGCACATTTTAAATTCTGAGAGTTTGTGTGAAGTGGGAATTAGTGTGTATAGTATAAATAAAAAAGTACAAAGGCCTAAGCATGGACATTTAACTCTCACATGCTAATCTATTTTTGCTTTTATTCTTGCGTGTGCATGAGATAGATAGAAAAAAACCCACAGTGTGCAGGTGGGTTTGCACCTTTCAGGACTGTGATGTCATTGCTTTTCCAGCGTTTGGTTTAGCCAGCTATTTTATAAATCAGAGCATTTAGGAAATAAGTGACAAAGCTTTTCCTTTTCCTCTGCAGCTTCAAACTGCAATGGGTTTCTGTGATTTTTCCTTTTTATTTATTTCAAGATATTTACTAGTATTTCTGTGTTCATTTGAATTTCCAACAACAGCACTGATTTGCTACCTATGTACATTATGGACTGGTCTTTGTTAGAAGAGCCATGCTCATTTGGCATGCAATAGATCTTAATGGAAAGCTACAGATAGGCTTATATAGCTGAGTAACTTCAGGGACTGAGACTCTTATGTTGTCATGGTGCAGCTAACAGGGTGAATGAACTGTTTCATGCTTCATCAACAATTAAGTTAATTAGCTCATTTGAAATTGCACTGCTTTGTTGCCAGGATGTTGGCAGAAACATCAAAAAGATGTGTTTACAAATGGCAAACTACGGGTATATAACAGAAGCACCTTAACAGCAGACCATAACTGCTCAGTATTACAATAACTTTTGTAATAGAATTATAGCAATACTATTCATAAAGTATTTGCAATGCTTTCTCTGTCTTTCGGTTTTAAATTAAGTAACTTACACTGACTTGCAAATTGTATGTAGGTATCACTCCTGACAAATTTTTGTTTATTAGTGCATTAAGTGGATTGTCAAAACAATGGCTTATTATTAAAGAAAACTGTATAGGATTTAAAAGAACCTGATTTACATAAGTTTGTATTAAAAGGAAAATGGAATCTCCCAAATTCAATGTAGTGTTCTAAGTATTATTAATCATAAGAATTTAAACTCATTTAGCTGAAGCATTTTCCTTTTCAAGAAAAACTACATTTCCTGAATACGTCCATCCATCTAGCCTATAGTGATGCTAATTCTTTGGGCAGATTTTGCACATCCATTATGTCAGGTCGCTTGTTATAATCCATGATCAGTAAAACCATTTTGATTAAGGCAGTGTAGTGCCAGGTTTACAGATGCTCTTGCTTTCCTGAACCAAATAACCCTGGAAAATGTGAAAGTGACACATAACATCTTGATAATTCTGGTGCACAAGCAATCAGGGTTTACAGCAGTGTCATGGCTTTTTGTCCTATACATCAGCAGAAGCTGTCCTAGAATACTTTGTTATTTCTTCTTTTTCATTCAAGTCTATTTACTGTGCCCTTAAAACAAATAAGAAGTCATGATGCTGAATAGGAGAGTTTGTTTATCAAATACAAATTTTCCTTCGTTTTTCACTAGTGTTAAGATGGAAATCAATACATAACCTTGCATTAGATTTTTAGTACCTTTTCATGTTCACGCTAATGCAAAATCCCCATTACAATTAAAAAACATTTTCTTTCAATTACATATCAACTTTTAGTCCAAAGAGTGACCATTTTTCCAACCCATTAATTTTATAGGGGATGACAGGACTAATGGCTGTAGTTTTCAAGGCTTTGCTCTTAGTCTAATCTTTGTTGCAACGTTTCAGGTTCTCTGACTTGAAACAATATGATACCTGTGTTAAGAGAGTTAATGCAAGTATATTGTACCAAAATGAAATATTGATAAGGTACTCTACCCCAGTCTAGTAGTCTGTATTTCTGTAATATGCTTATGACAACTTTGAAGAGTGCCTGGTTTATGAAGTGAGCTGCAACTTCTGCTCAGAAAGTGGTTTACCTAGCAGCTTGATCTACAAAAGGAAAACAAGCAGAGACTCCAAGAAAGAGGATTAGGACAGAAAACACCAGCTTGGCTTCACTTAGCAAATCAGGAAAATGATTTAGGGTGAAGTGACAACTTTCAAAAAATTACTTAAATGTACAAAAGCCATTGTCACCATTTTTTTTTAAAAATTCAATAGGAATTATTTCTATTTTTAAGGTAATTTGAGGGCATTCCAATTAGCTACTATTCTTTTCAGGTATTCTGAATTGCTCAAGAAATTTCACATTAAGTGAAAGTAGATTAATATTTGGAAACATACGCAGTGGTTTCAAGAAAATACAGTGAATCTGCTTCATGGTAAATTTCGGTATATATAACAAAACCTAAACCCATATGCTTTCTTTGGTATCAGAGTAACAGACAGAGTTTATATTTCTGTCTTTGTAAGATGGTGCTCATGCATGCAAGATCAGTTTGGCTATTCAGTAAAAACAGCTTTTAGCTTAAAAAAATACTTCCAAATTTAAAGACAAATCAGAAAATGTCATTATATAACTAGAAAAACAATGACAAGAGTTAAAGAAAATTTCGGGCCCTGACATGATTAAAAAAGTGTCAAAATGCTTATAAAACTTAGAGCTTTGCTTTGAAACA
>CM067564.1:66295450-66300450 GCA_034336665.1 Luscinia megarhynchos | reverse complement strand
GAAGTCAGTTCCTTTGAAAAGAAATAAATTATAAGTTCTAAGACTCACATAAAGGAAATGTGTCCTTGGTGATGCTAGAACATAGCATAAACTACCAAGCAAGTTATATGTATATTCTTAAAGAATTTTATATTAAAAGAATGAACAAAACCTTTCACAATTACTTATATCTCTTCCTCAGCCATTTCTGTTTCAAGAATAGCAGAACATTTTGCTCACCTGAAAACTCTATCATAGGGTCCTAAACCTGTGAAGTCATGATTTAAAAGACATAAATTTAAGTAGAAGTGATAGAGTCACTCTATTTTTCCACTATTTCTGACAAATACGCTTTCCCCATAGATTAACAATCACATGCACAGTTCTCTGATTAATTCTGCTATAAAAGAAAAAGGAGAAGATACAAGATACATTTCCTCCATAGTATAGATAACTTAGTTCTTGTAACTGTAAGACCATCTGTGACTGTAGTCCTTGTAGAGCTTACCCCTCATGCCTGCAGTGGAAATAGCCAGTAAATCCACATTCAAAGGCAGAACTCCTTTGCTCCCATTTCTTCTTTTACCTGATCCTTATGTTTTCTTCTCCATGGAGCAGAAAGCCCACTCTTAAAGCTCCAAAAGGGACTTCTTTGATCCTGGAAGAGAGAGAGAGAAGAAAATGAACACATTGTCCTTCAAAAAAACATTATTAATTGATCTTTGTAAATTTATGCTCAATTGAAATATCTGGGGGACAGCCACTTGTGTCTGGGCTGGACTTCAGTTTCAGGCAGCTGTTCAATGAGGTCCTCTTTCTCTGATGCAGTGTATTTTTGTTTTGCTAAGTTCACGTGTGTAGCCTGAACCTTTCCCAGAAGGCTTGCTGTGTTAATAAGGTGCATAGTTGGTCCTTCCCTTGTCTTTACCTCTCACATTTTTCTTCATACTGGGAGGGGGCAATAACTTCCATCGTCCTCAGTCTACTTCTAGAAACTGTATTGAAATTTGGCTGTTCCCCTCCTGCTCTGTTCTTGGGGAGGGGTAGGGAATGTTGTCTTGTTGCTTAATGATTAAAGAAGAGCAGATAGAAAAATCTTAACGAAGTCTACATTAATTCTCAGTAGTTCCAGCAGTTTAAAAGCAATTATACCTTTTGAAGATTCATTTTTAAGGTGATTCTCTTCATCTGCATCAGCAACTGGAAGTGGAAATAAGTTCAGTCATTCTAACAAGTATTCATAACTGGTTACATTGGCCCTTAGATGGCATATGTGACCTGGGAGATAGAAACTGGGTATCTGACAGTTCTCACTGGGAAATTTTGTAGAACTAAATAAAATAAGCAGTTTTGTTATTTTGTATTGTTGTCTGTATGGCATGCTCTGACTAGGTCTTTCTGCACAACTCCCACTGGAACTAATGGAAGCCATATGTGCAGGAGAGAAAAATGGACTCATAAAGATATTTTCCTCATCTTAACACTGTCTTACTTCCTTCTCTAGGCACCTTAACAATGAACACGCGTTGGATGACAGAAGCACTGCTCAGTGTCGGGTGCAAATGCAAGTGGTTCAGCAGTTAGAGATACAGGTTTGTTATATGGATGCATTATCCTTTCCTTATTTACTGTTAACCTAAACTGAATTGAAAACACTTGCCTTAGCTGCTCTAGCTTAAAGACATATGTTTCTTACATTAAATTTGTTGATGTTCATGAGCAAGCGAGGGTTTTTTACTTAAAGATTTTTCACATTATAAATTATGCAATAATTATCTAACATCAAGATTGTCTACGGTATTTTGCTTGAACTTAGACTCTAATGTTATTCATCACGAATGAAAAATGCAGTCCCTGGAGGAAAGACTGGATCCAAGCCATCTTCACTTTTTAAAATGCTGGCTCAGGACCCCTCTTCCTTTTTCCCTTTCTGACCCAGTGCTCGTCTGTGCTGTTCTGTGGGGTAAGAGAGTAGCAGAGCATATTTCCACCCAGAATGACTCCCAGCCTGATAGGAGCCTTTTTCTGCAAGCAGGAAGGTGAACTGTCAGCCCCACCGAGGGAGGTGCCCAGGGTTGCCATGCCTCAGAGCGCAGGCCTGCGGTGCCCTGTGCCTGCTGCAACCATTAGAGGTCCCTGCGTGAATGTGCATGCTCCTGCAGGGAGTGAGGAGCACCCCTGGGGTCTCCCAGTGTTCTGGCTACACTTACAGGCTGCCGAGGTTGGGCACAAGCCCCAGGGGTGGCCGTGCAGGACACTGGCACCACGCTGTCTCCTGCTGCACACACAGTCACGGGGGCCGTGTCTCAGCAGTCCCGTGCCCTTTGGGACTGCTCAGAGGAGCTCGAGGGATGCAGCAAGGAACTAAGATTTTTGTCCCTGTTTCTTGCCATATGTAGAGAAAGAAGGATAACAACTCTCACCTTTCTCACCTTTTTGGAATATTGTCTCACAGTTCTCTTTCATGTAGGAATACTTCTTTCAGCCAAGGCTTTTTTGGGTCTTTTTTACTTTAATGCTGGAAATCCAAAACAATGAGAAGATTATACAATAATGTAATTTGCTGTCATTTCCCTTAGTATGAATTATTTTTAAACCCATGTAAAGCTTCTATTTTTTTATGTTATTTACATGATAGTGTTTATTTGTTAGGTTTGTTAGGAATTTATGTCATGGCAAATATTCTGTCACTAAAACATCACACACAGTATGATGCTACACTTAATATGAAGAAGAAACCTTCTTCCCATCTTTTGCCTCAAATGTTCTTTTATTGAAGATGCGCAGATCAAATTAAATACCTGCAATACTAAAAATAGTTACCTCTTAAAATTACTTAGTAGTTGTTTTCCTTTGTCTGGTCTCAGTCTACAGGTGTATGAGCAACAACTCTTTGGAAAATGGTAGTATTGAACACCAAGTTTAATTCTTATTGCAAATAATGTTGAAATCATGTTGTAGGTACCAATGGCCAAATCATTAGAATAAAATTTTGAACATTTCTTCTTGTAAGCCAGTTTGTGAAAAAAGAAAAAAATATTTTTCCGTTGTAAAATACATTTTTTTCCTCTTCTGTATTCTGCTGTTTTTATCAACAAGTTGCATATTGGAAGCACTTCCTCCTGTTTTGTTTTTTGTTTTTAATTTGGTACCTTGTTTGAATCTGAAACTACAAATACGTACATGTTATATGATCATAAAATGGTATCAGTTAGGAAAAAGTAGAGGTTTAAGTAACACGATGTTTTTTAAAGCAGCATAAGGGCTTCATAGGAGCTGTTTACCATTTACAAAGGCCAGGCTGTAATCTAACAGTTGAAGTGAAGATTTAGCTTGCAGTGTGACCAATTATGCCATTTTTTGCTTTGTCTGACTGCTAGTGAAGTAGGGTCCATCAGTTGTAATGAGACCCAGTGCAGTGTCGATGCCGACTTGATGGCAGAGTTCAGTGTTTCACACTGCCTGGGCTCTGTCACTCTATTGAATTAGATTGATGATGGCAGATTGCAGGGGGCACTAACTGGACCTCACTGGGAAAGGATGAAGTGTGTAGTCAATCCTGGCAGGCACTGTGCTTTGAGGACCCTTCACCCCCTCACAGCTGTTGGCACTAGTCCATTGCTAACAGTGTCCACAGGACTTTAAAGAGACACTATGGGCCTTCTAATTTATGGTCTTAGTAACTTGTTACTGTCGAGGCAACTGTGACCTCAATTCTCTTATTGACAAAAAGATGAAGTGCTATTTGTTTTCTCTGACCTTTTAACATATGAAAGGCTATAAAAGTTTTTGTTGTTTTTTTTTTTTTGCTTCCTTTCTTTCCTTCTGTGCCCAAAGTTGCATTTCCTCTTAGATAAGTTTCTACTGACACAGACTTTTATATGCAGGAATCATTACACCAAGACAGGCTCAATGATAAGATGTATCACTGCAGTGAAATAGCTGTATCAGTCATTTCTAAAATGCTTCTGATCCCACTCTTTCTTAACAGCTTTCTAAAGAACGCGAACGTCTTCAAGCAATGATGACCCACTTGCACATGCGACCCTCGGAGCCCAAGCCATCTCCAAAACCTGTAAGTGCATATTGCTTTATAAACAGTAAATAGGTCTATGAATGTAGCAGGCTAAGAAAATGAACAATTTAGTGACAGTTGGAAAACAATGAGTGTGATGAAAAATACGGCAATAAAATGAAGGTAAAATGCAATATCTTGTCAAATTGTATGTTTCTTTAAAAGTAATGCTATCTTTTGCAAAATCTATCCAATCTACACCATAGGTGACACTAAACAAAGTACACCTATAAGTGTCCAAATCATTGCTTTGAGACTGAAACTGGAGAGAATATCTTTTTGTGATAGGTTTAGAGATATTAAAAGAAAATCCACTTTGAAAGATTCGAAGTTCATTGACAGTAAGAAGTAAATGTAACGTGAATCTAGGTACTTAGGATATTTCACAAATTGCTTACAAGAGACACTTGTAAACGATTTGTTATTCTTAAATGAACAAAAATGTTCTTTTATGCAGTGAATTGAAGTAAGGGAGGGGTGTAGTGTTAATTTTTGGCAGCACTGCATTGTTGTGCATCCACTGTGATGTTGTTGGGGTTGGTACAGGCACTGAAAAGTCACTGTTGCTCCCAGCTGCTCCACGATGCTGCACTGGGATCAAAACAGTTGTGCAGCTGGATCTGCATCCAGATCCAAGCTCCATTTAACTCTGTGTGGCTTCCTGTGAGCAAAAGTGTTCTCTGATGCAGGTCCAGTGTTGTACTGTCAGGGTGTCAGGCATCGTAGTACTTCAAATTTACTGTGCTTAGATACACTGCACTTGCACTAGAAGCTGTGTGGAAAGTGAACTGTTCCTTTATGTTATCCATGATGGTAACTTTTGTATGTATAATATTAAAAGGATCGGTGAAAATCTGTGGCTATGAAAGCCAGGACATGTAGGCAGAGGGAAAAGAATCTGTTTTAAAGAGCTCACTTGCATATCATGGCCAGCTAATGTTTACGT
>CM067564.1:66262950-66287950 GCA_034336665.1 Luscinia megarhynchos | reverse complement strand
GCTTGTTTTTACTGTAAACCTTTGACAGAAGTGGGAGTCGTTCAAGGTCATTTTGGAATATAGGTATCATACACTACAGTACTGACCTCAAAAATATCTTCTTGATGAGGGTAGTATTCATGAGAAGCCTTCACAGGAAGACCTTTGGCATGCTTACTGCCCTACTTTCAAATTAATCCCATGTCAGTATGACTGGTTCTGTGGATGCTTTTTATTCCTTGAGAGTATATAATTAGTTTTGATAAAGCCATTCAGATAAAACCAAAGGTGCAGAGACAAGAGCTAGAGGTTTTTCTTTGCAGGAAGGTATTCTATTTCTGTAACGCATCTGTTTGTAGACAGTGACCTAGATGACCTCTGGAGTCATCTTCTGCGCTAATTTTATTGAAAATATAATTATATGGTGATCTAGCAGATAGCATTTAATCTATATGCTATATGATAGCATATATGATATGTTTGATTTGCCAGAAACTAATTGATCCAGTGTATTGTTCACATACAGTTATTTATACATTATTGCAGCCTCATTTTTTCTTGTAAGGGAAGAGTAAGATCTTTTTTATTCAACAGTGTTGTGTGGAATAAACAAATGTAACGTATGCAACAGTGTTAGTTCAGAAAACCAAACCAAAGAGAGCAAGTGTAGCAGAGACAGATGTTGTACAAATTTTAAAACTATTTCTGTGAAATAATTTCAGTGAGATCAGACCCTTTATGCTCTTGTAGGAAATTTCCACATGGGCCTAATTATAACAAGAGTTTTGGTTTTCTGGTGCAAGTAAATCAATGTGTTCTAACAGGTTGAGCCCCTTCCCTCCCAACTTCATTTCATTTTTCCTTCCTAAACTCTGGTCTTCTGAGCTGACAAACCAATTCATTAACCCAGTGAGCCAGACAGCATGTCTGCTTGTTTTTAAACTTTGAAAAATCGTTTATTTTCAGAAGCCCAACGTTAGTGAAAAACATACCCACCAGCTTAGGCTATGGAGCAGCTCTTAATGCAAGCTTGCAGGTAAAAAATACTAAATAATTCTTTCTTTGTGCATATTGATTATGTTCTTATGTATGATGTATTTTATTTCTGCTCACACGTTGGTATATAATTACCTGTTATGTTTATGTGCACCTAATGGTCATTCTAAGTAGCTTACTGGGTTTATCATCCAAGTAAGTTGTATTACCTAGCACTGCAAGTAGTAGTTCTTATTTGTGCTACTTTTGATGTGAAGAAGCAAGAAGGACACCCTGTGGCAAAATCTGGAACATTCAGTTTTGCTGCAAATGTTAGATTGATAGAAGCTTTTGCAAATGCATGTGGATATGCATTAATATTTATCCAAGCTGTCATAAATGATTTCACATCATAGTGTTGGGGAACATGGTGCTCATGGCAAAAACTTTAAAGTTTAATTATAATATATAATTTTTATGCAGAAGAGGCAAATGTCAGGACTTTTTTATTTTGAGTTAAGTTCTGGTCATTTTTTAAAGTATAGCAGCTGCCTGCATTATAAAGGAGCCATACATTGTGTGGAAGGGCAAAGGGGTTAAGTGTAATTCAAAGTCAAAAAATGATGTAAAACTAGAAAGTGCCATGAATATAAGAACATAGTTAATAATGGAAAATAATGAAACCTAAGCAAGAGTAAACCAGAAGTAGAAATGCCATTATGTTCATAATGTGAAAATTGGAAATGCACAAAATCCTTCTGACCACCTCAATGACTGCTCAAGATGAGCTGTTCTCTGTGTGAATATTTCTAAATGTTCATACATGTATGAATGCTATGTACATGTATGGGCTGATAATTTTGGTTTTACTTTTCATTTTGGCAGGCTGCACTGGCAGAGAGTAGTTTACCATTGCTAAGTAACCCAGGACTGATAAATAACGCATCCAGTGGCTTACTGCAGGCAGTCCATGAAGATCTCAATGGTTCGCTGGATCACATTGACAGTAATGGAAATAGCAGTCCAGGCTGCTCTCCTCAGCCTCACATGTAAGTGCAGTCAGCTTTCTTTCAAGAAAAAATGCCTCAGTCTAAGACACAATATTACTCAAAAGAGCTTTGAAAGAAGGTGGTAAGTGAAACATCTGGAGCTATATATTCGAAACTAAACATTTATATTAAAACATTTAAATAGATGAGTCTTCATTTACTTTGTAGTAAGATTACTACAAGCTTTTTTTTGTTGCTTTTTTTTTTTTAAACCTCATCAATTTGCTTGCAAGCTCCGAACGTAATGGGAGGCTGATCTCTGTGGTCATTTTCAGAGCCTGGTTTGTAAGGAATACTCAGAATGTTCACACTGGAATTAGTTGTAATTTTAACTATGACTCTCTAAACCATTTATGAACTGTAGTAGAGATATTGCCCGTTTATATAAACCATAAAATTCAAAGTTTAACTGTTGCCCACAGTTTACATAGAAGCCAGTAAAGTGTAACTTTTTGCCTGTCATATAAATCAGTGTAATTACGTATTCAAGTTTAATTACTGGTGCGTCTGTATTGGCAAGGTTTATATGTTATATTTTATGCAAGACTACGATTCCTATTAATATTTAGCAGCTAACTATATCATTAATTACTCTAAATTCTTTCCCCTACCATCTTTTTAATGGAGCTGAGAGAGTGGAAGTATTAAAAATTGATGTATTGTGGATTTCAGAAATGTGTCTGAAGCTTTAGAAATGCCTGGCCTTAATCAGTGGTGTCAAACATGGCAGTTTCTTGTTTACTAAATAGTAAAACATGTATCTTGGAGGTATTGTTTCCCAGGTTATTTATATAATAATTAGCAATATGATATGTAAGTAGACTTAGTTTTAAGCTTGCTGTAGGTTGATTTTTTTAAGTGTATCTAAAATTATGGTATCTTCTTTTATATGTTTTAAAAAACTGATCTCATTTCCCGTTTTTCATTCCATTTTCTCTTTCACATTTTAAATGTTCCTTTTAATTGCTAGAGTAGGATATTTAACAGTAACAGTAATTGAGACCAGACTCCCATTTTTTCTTATACTCTGATGTGTTAAGAATCCATTTTGATCTGACCTTTTTTCAGGGAAAATATTTTACTGATTTTTTTCTTCTTTTATTTGGCATGTTAATATATCTGTGATCACATAGAAATGTTTATTGTCATGCATTTAATTGTTTTATTGCACATTTATTCTACTTGCCTTTGAAAATAATACACTGTGAACATTCCTGTATTTTATCAGGTTCCAAACCATTACTTTTTCAAAATGGAAAAATTTGTCTTTTGGAAGTGTCTTTAGATGTATTAAATAATACAAAAGAAGTAATAAAACTTGAAGTAGAAAGAACATGAATATATGCTCTTGAGAGTAACACTACTCTAAAACAAGTAAAGTGAGCAATCAGACAAAAGTTTTTATATCCCAAGCTTTATGCTATCAACCATGCAGTGGGTAGCTTGAGGCCTTTTACTTTTAGCAGTTCTCCTGAGTATGCTAATGCTCTCTTCCTGTATAAAATGCCAAGACAATAAAACTTTAAAGAGCAAACAAGAGTTAGATCATGTGTGTTAAAAACAGCTACTTTACAGAAAAGAATGACACTTGCTATTAAAGTTGTTTTGTAAGTGTTAGGCAGAACTGTTTACATATCCTATATTCTGTCTGGCATTCTGCTGGATAAACTGTGATATCTGTGCATGTGATTATGTAGATATGGCTACATTTATCGTTGTGTTTATAGTTAAAATAGTGCATATTGAAGTAATTCTTGCCTATAACAAAGGCAAATACCTTAAGTTACACCCTAACTCAAGATTCAGTTTTCCTCTCTCATTTTTATCATGTGTCATTTGTCAAAATAGACATTTTTGGGACTTGCTATGTTGACTCCTTTGAAACTTGAGAGGACATGTTGTTCAGTTCTTGATAGAATGAAACAACAGAATGTAAATGCCCTGAGACCCCACTGGAGGAAGAATCTACACACATTCATCCCTTGCACCAAACTTAATGCAAGAATTCTGGGCTTCTGTGAAACCATGAGCCATCAGGCAAAAGATGAAAGCTAGATGCCATTCACTTGTGACATTTTTTCCTTTTCTTTGCAGGGGAATAAGGGAATTAATGCAATCTGCAAGGAAAGGCCAGGGTAGGGAGAGTCTTGCAAGGGAGGCAGAGGACCAAGGAAGAGAAGAGACCTCTTGCTTGCCTTCATGACCATAGTGGTCAGGGACCCTCATTTTTGATAAAGAGCATTACATAAGAAAATGAGAAAATAGTATAGGTAAAGTAAAACAAAAGTAAAACAAGTGAGGAATATGGAAATCAACAAAGACACAATTTAAATTTTGCATTGCCTGCACAGATAACATCTCTTTTTTCTTTTTTTAAAGTGAAAAATAGTTAACGAACTAGTGGGAAAAAAAAAGTATTTCACTGGCACAAACACCTACTTACTTTTAGTCTCCTGAGAAGGTTCACCCAGGAAGTGTGGGTGTTTCTCCCCTAGAGAAGGGTTCTTGAGGTGTGATAATTACTGCACTCACCTATGAATTTGGAGGCTCTATTCCAAGTAGATTAAAACTCCATCTCCTGGTTCCCAGGAAAATGCACTACCCGCAGTATATGCTGAGCAAAGTTGCCTGCCATCTTGTAGGTGGCAGACAAGCAGGAAAACTGGAGCAAAAATATTAGGGAAAGAGGCAGGAGGTTGTGTGCAAGTTAGAGATCAGAGCATTCAATCAATTGGGAAGGTGCAGAGTTCAGATTCTAGACCAATTTCCAGAGAGAGGCATTTGTTTGGTATTTCAGCAGGAAATGTGAAAAGAGTCCCAGTGACAGCATCAAAGTCAAGCATCTTAGTTGGGCATTTGGTTGTTAAAATTGTACTGACTGTCATTTTATGATAAAACCATTTGATAGCAGAACTGTCTTATTTTGGGAGGATCATATTAATGTTTTTAGCATATTTTGTGTGTGTGTGCAGTGTATCTGTGATTGAACATTAGAACATTATCAGAGACATTGATTTCTGTTATATTGTAGTGCCTTAGCTATTGAGTGTCAGAAAATTGTTTCAGTTCTTGGATATGAACCTAGTACTTCACATCTGGTTTTGTGAAACTCAGTAATAAGAGCAGTTAGAGTCATTAATTTACCCATCTGAGACCAGGTGTCTTAACATAGGCAGGCAAAATCAACTTACTTAGAAAATAGTCTCTGTTCATTGAGTAGAGAAAGACAGGAGGTCTATAACTTCAAGTAACTGTATCACACTAAAATGCTTGTTAAGTGCAGTGAGTCCCAGTCAGTGTATTTAGAGCACTTTAAAACCTCCAAAATTTTGTCCTCAGGTAATGAAATACAATCTGCTCCACTTCTTAAGCTTTTTGAATACTTAAAAATACCACAGTAAGTTGTGGGTGATCAGTATAACCATGGCCTGGTAACTGAGGTAACTCTTATATTAATTATTACATAAAACATCAGAAATTTTGTGCTGTGTGCCTCCCACTTTCCTTTCTCTATCTGATGAAAGGTGGAGATTCCATGATTCAGCATGCAGCATATGAGTGGAATCTTAAGTCCCAGGTGTTCCTTCTTGTATTTCAGCAGTGTTAAATCCAAGCTTTGTCTTTGACTGGCCTTCAAATCTGATTCCTGGTATGTAGGTGCTGAGTGCTTCCTTGACATAAGTCTTCACTGAGAAAATGTGTTACTTGTTGTGAGCATATATGTTCTGTTCAAAATTTAAATTTCTGCTAAGATCAGTTGTCAACAGTCAATATCACGCAATTGTTTTTTAAGTCAATGCTTAAGACTGTTTCTTTTTTCATTATTTCAACATGGACTACTTCTCTGAACTTGTTGTGAGTTAAAGCTGATAAGCAACAGGTTTCAAAGCAACAAAGAAAACTGAAGATATTTTATGCACAAAGATTTCCTTATTTATGTAAAACTAGGTGCTGCCAATCTTGCATTACAGTTGTACATCAATGTAGGTTCCACACTACACACCTTTGGAGTATAAATGCAGAAATCTGAGCTAAAGAGAACAAATCCAAACACGTGCAGTTAAAGCTGAGTTGTGGGAAACATCGGAGAAAACTTCTATTATTCCTGTAGAGGCAACAGCATTGGATGAGACATGAGATGATGCTTAGGAACTATAATAATAGTTCATGCATTACTGAAAATGCAACTTCTTTATTTATATATGCAATAGACAGCATATTGCTGAAGAGCTTTGGTGGGATTTGAAGGTCAGTTCTTTCAGAACTAAAAAATTTAGATTTTTAAATGAACATCAGGATCATAATGAAATCAATTTTGTGCTATTACTTTTCCTGTCTCTGTTATACATTGGAGAGTTCTCACTTTAAGGGATGGCAAATAAGGGATGGAAATCAAGTTCAACTGTTTTTCTGGTGTTTGTCTCTGCATTTGTTCTAGACTGATTACACCACTGATTATTGCAACTGGCACAGACACGGGTGTTTTATCACCAGAATACTTAGCACATCACTTTGTCCCCATGGTCATGGCAAATGCATCATGCAAAATGCCACTTTATTTCATTATGTAATCCTGGGGGGAAGAAGGTACAATTTTAATCTGCAAAGCTCTTCATAGCAGTTGAGGAAACTGAAAGAAATCAGTCATGAGAAAACAAGGAAAATGGCAGACTGAGAAAATGTAGTCTTACCATAGAAAACAATAGGGTGATTATACCATTCTATTAAAACTCACTGCAGCTCATTAAATAAGAAGTGGAAGGAGTTAGAAGAGGTGGTAGGGTAAACAGATACCCCTTCTGGTGAGATTTTGAGGCAGGGGCTTGTCATTGTGGTTGTCTCTCTGCTCACTCTGTGAGAGTGTAGACTGAGGACAATGCAACTGAACTCATTCTCAACTGACGTACCAAAATAATCTAGTTCCTAACAGCAGATCCAGAATCCTGGAGTTAATGCCATTCTGATTTCTAACATTTTAGTTGCTGGCGGCTTTTTTAGAAAAGTGAAAACAAGAAGTAAGGTTTTAGAGTTGCTTCTCAAAAAGAGAGTTCATATATCATCTCCTATATGAGTCTTTAAGTTCAGCTTTTGTAATGCTGTACTCCCTAAGACGGGAATTGTTTAAGCCAAATGTCAAGACACACACATATATTCCATGATCTTTAAAGCTGTTTCTAGAAAATGTTATGCTAGATTGTTATGAGAAAGGATAGCTTTTGTCCAGATGAGCAAGGGTAAGAGCCAATCTGAAAAAAGAAAAAGAAAAAAAAGAAAATAAAAAAGAAAAAATAAGAAAAAAAAAAGACGTTATCCAGTGTAGTCCTTCGTCTTCGATTTTGTGTGGAAAAAGTGAGTTCCAAGCATCTATGGTTTCAGTCACCTTTTCTTTTTATTCTCCTGTCATTCCCAACCCTACTCCTTTACCTTTTCTCACTCTTGCCCTGACTGGATCATTTCTCTCTGCAGTTCTATCTGCATAATCATCAAACTTGTTTTTTTTTTCAAACTTTTTTATCTTTAAATTTTATTCCCAGAGGCAAATATGATTATTCTGCTCTAAGATCATTTACTTTTGAGGTGCTTTAGTTTGAAAGCATTCCATTGTCAGGTCGTTCCCATATCTGATTATTCCAGTCCCCCACTGTTAAGCTTTCACACCACTTACAGTAGGTTACCTATCATTCCAGTTTTAATCCCTTTCATTCCCTTGTTTCTTTAACTTCATAATGTTCCAATCCCCTGTCTTTCCTTCTTCCTTTTTTTTTTTTTTTTTTGTTATCGTTTCATTGTCCCATTTCATGATCTCTTTGCATTTACCTTGGAGGCTTGTTCTGTTCTAGGAGACTGCTATGATCCAAGTCCCTGTTCATTGTGTAAGACTTGACGTAGTGTATAAGAAAATAAACTCACGAAACACATCAATTAACAGGGATGTAACAAGCATTATTAAATAGGTGAGAAGCATGTAATTGAGCAGATGAATGTGGTAGCAATTGCAGTATTTCTGGGTATCCTTGTTCATCAAAAACGTTTCACCTAATCACATGATATTTTAATGTCTGTATAATTTAATTTCACACATTTTTATTCATAAATCTAACATAAGGATGATAATGGGCAAAGAGACTTTGTGACAACAATTGACTTTTATTTTTATATGAAAAGAGGAAGAGCTAGGAAATGAGATCTTAAAGGTTATAGCTTTTGTCTGAGCATATTCCTATTGAAGGAATTTCTGTTGTGAGAATATGCATTGAAATAATTTTGGCTTTTGTACAGAGCCATTTACCTGTGGAAACTAATGGAAAAATAAGCAATGATGTTTTGATAAATAATATTTTTTGCCATTCCCATTGAAACAACTTTTCACTTCAATGTTTCCCTAAATACTTAAATTCTCATTTTCTAAAATATTATTTTACATTGCTTTACTTTTCAGTCCATTTGTTCTCTGTGTTTGCTTCTGTTCATCAATTTACTTATTTTCCAATACTGATGGTCCAGTTCTTTATCATTTAATCTCTAGCTTCTTAAATGTTACATGTCTTGCTTTTGATCAGAAGTTGCTATTTCTTTTTAACATTATTCCATCCCCAGTTGTTGCACTTCTAGAGTACATTCCCAATGCTCTTAACAAAAAGATCACTACAGAGATACAGTGCCTTCAGCTGAAAAGAGTCAGATCCCCATAGCATGGCTTGTAGAGGTTGGTAGGCTCCTGTGGGATTTCACAGAATCTTTTTGGAAGCTGTCTTGCTGAAAACTTTTTGATACTGCTATCATGAATTCTCAGTCTATGGACAAAATACTTTTGCTTTTCACATAAAAGAATAAGAAAACGCAGCATCTTAAGTGTTGTTTCAGATGTTAAAAATTTGTTTGGCATTGTACAACCAAATCTCTCTGCAATGTGGTTGTCTAATTCCTAAAATTAGTTCATAAGAGAGTCCTGTCTTTGCACAATGCAAAAGCTGAGATGTTAGTGCTGTTAAAGTGTATTTCTAAAACTGCACAGACAGTAACAAATTTTATCCACTATTGATGATTTCATTTGTTTTTTATGTAACTGTAATATTATAAGGCCAGTTTTTGGGAGTGGACTCTAAATGCTATTTTCCTAAATACACATGTCCAAAATGTGTCTTTAAACTTAATTATCACACAAAAAGTCAAATAAAAAGGTACAATTATATCCAATTAAACTTTGCACTTTACACATTTTAAAAGACTTAAAAATTCCAATTTAAAGGTTGGTTTGGTTTTTTTTTAAGACTTTATAGAAAGACTTCATCTCTTGTGAAACCCCATGTATAGGTCATGGTAAAGTTACTAAATCTCAAGACAGCTAAAGATGTGATTATACCTGCTAAAGTCCATATACAAAACAATGTTCCCAATCTTCTGGCGAAGTGCAATTGCATCTAACAAAAGCCTTTGATTTAGATCAGTGCTGGGAATGCATATGAGGAGTACAATTCTGATGCAATTTCTGTTAGAGTTATAAACGCAAGTTTTCTAGTGGTTTTCTCCAAATATGCAACACTGAAATCTTCAATTAGGCTGAACATATCCAGTAGTTTCCCTCCTAGAGCAAGATTTTACCAAGTTCATTATTCCACTGTACCCACTAATAAGGATTTAATGATGTTGCAGTATCTTCATATGATTCTGACCGCTCCACTGATGCTTTTGGAAGGCTTTAATAAGCTTCTGATTGAGATGGATAAGGGGATATGTTTATTTGATGCAGTATTATGGTATGGTAGTAGTAGTCTGGGTAATTAGGGACTTCCCCCAAAATTGATTTTCTGTTTATCTTCATGTTTTCCCTGTATTTCTTCATTCCTTGCAAATTTGGCATTATCAGACATCATAGCTGAAAGAATGATCTCTGAGCTGTTATCTCCTCTTGCTCTGAGAACACAGGAGATAAGAGTGATGTTGTGGGCAACCTCCTCTCCTAAATTTATCGTAGTCCACAAATTTGAAAGACATTATGAAACTTCATTCCTTTGATGATTACAAGCCATATTTCAATTTCCAGACTATAATACTCCCATTTGGTTTCACTGATATGTGGTTTAGTTTACCAAGTTTTTTTACTCTTCCTCATGTTTCTCAAATGTAGTCTAGAGAGCGTACTGTGAGCTTTGAATCTTTGTTTGGAGACCAAACAGACTCTTTCTGGTAGAGCAGACTGTCCATTTTCCTCATGTGTCTACAAGCCATTCTATAAAAAGACTCAGTTTGGATTTAGTTATGTGGGTAGGTATTAACAGGTTTTTGAAGAATTCCAGATGTGCTTGTATGTAATGTGTTTCTTCTTTGTCTCTGTTCTTGTGGGGGGAAAAGCTTATTTCAGCAATATTCAGCTAAACTGTTATGATTTATTTTAATATGCACTATTATGGATGGATTTGGGGCCCTGTTGTGCAAAGTGCTGTACAAAGGCAAAACAAAAGGATTTGTCAAGTCCCTGCCCCAAACACTTGCAGTCTTTAGGTAGTAATTGAATTACTTGGGTTTTGAGAAGGACCTTCAGATGCAGTTTGAATAGAAGGTGTATATTAGTTACACTTCTGTCCCCCTGTAGAATAGCATCACTTCATTTAGAGAAGGGTTTGACACAAAGTTGATTGCCATTGACTGTGCTACAGGAACATAAAGCCCAAAGGCAAATCATGCCTGATGTCAGTGATACACCATGAGATGAGCACCCATCAAGTAGTGTTCTGTTACTGTGCATATCCTTTAATTCTAGCATTATGAGAGGAATAATAATGTGTTTGTATCTATCTGGAGCTACTGAAAGTAGAATTTAAACCATATATATTTTTATTTTGTATCTAGATATATATATACAGATTATTAATGACTATTGTATTGCACTGTTTGCAATATATTTCATTCAGCAGGAATACACTACCCTGTGAAGCTGAAGTCTGTGTTAAGCAGAGGACAAAGTATGTGGTTAAGAGGCTGGATATGTTAATCTAGGCTCTGTGATATCTCAGGTATTTCCTAACCAGCTCAGTCTGGCAGACTGCATTTGTGTTTCCTTGAAGAAATTTTACAGATACAGCATATTCATCTGACATGTTGCTCTTCACATCTAAATGGTAAATCTGCAATAGTATAAAAATGGGAGGCATGATTAATATTCATATGTTAAAAGTTTGGTGAAATGTTCTGAAAAAGATTAGAAAGACTGGATGCACAATCTTTCTTAATGCTAGAAACTGGTGACAAATGTGTGCTGACAAAGGTATGTGGTTGTTGAGAGCATTCTTAACAGGAATAAAAGTAAGCTCTGTTTTCCAGCCAGTTCTTCTGATTGGTCTTTTCTGAAGACTGAGGAAAGACTAAAAATACTAGATTTCGTTTTTGAGAAGAGAGGAACTAGGTGGGAAATTATGACAGTCTTTAGAACACAGTGCAGAGAAGATGGGAAAGAACTTGTCCATTGGAATGGGACAAGAAATAATTGATTGGTTTTTTGGCAAGAACAGCTAGGATAGACCCCAGAAAAAAATCCCCTTTTTGACCTTAGAAAATATAAGTACCAGCACAGAAAGTCTTAGGAACCACTGATACTGGAAGCTTTTAAGAATAAATTAAAGTGCTCAAAAGTGATTTAAGTATAAATGATCCTACTTTGGGGTAAGGAAAGGAAATTAAGAGACTTTATGATCTCTTGAAGTCTCTTCTAACCATGTTTCTTTTGATCTGTATCATAAGTCTTGAAAAAGTAGGGGCTTTTTCATGTATGCCATGTTTTATAAAGATAGCTGAATTGTCCATATCCATTTACTTTGTAATTTGGAACAGCTATCATTGCTAAATACTTTTAAGTACTCTTATTTTTAAGATCAAATTGAAAGTTGGCCTCACAGAGAAATACATAGTGAACATAAAATTCAGCTACTGTGAGAAATGTCAGCAAGTGTAGTGCAGAAAGTCTTTAACGGGTCAGTTTGACCCATTTGTCTGTGTTGAGTGTGATGTGTGGTTCTCCTTGTTAAATGCTACTGCCATCAGCTATTCAGCACAAAAGCCACAACTGAAGAGCCAGCCTTTCTCCAGGCTTGTTCTAGCAGACCAAGCTAGTCCAGCTAGGCCAGAGGTCTTGGGAATCCAGAGAGGTCCCAAGATGACTGGAAACTGGGAGAAGTTGTCCCAGTTTCCAAGAAAGGCAAGGAGGAGGACCCTGGAAACTACAGGCCTGTTGGTCTCAATTCAATGTCTGGCAAACTCATGGAATACCTTATTCTGGGAAGTATTGAGCAAAAAAAGGAGGAGGACCTCACAGTCACTGGTCGCAGCCAGCACCAATTAGCTTCATGAGTAGGAAGTTCAGGTTGTCAAATCTGATTTTCTTCTATGACAAGATAACCCCCCTAGCTGATCAAGGAAGGTCAGTAGATGTAGATCTTATTGGTCTTCAGTAAAGTTTTTGATATTGTCTCTCACAGGGTCCTTCTGGACAGCGTATCCATCCCACAGCTGGATAAACACTTTATGTGATGGGTGAGCAACTGGCTCATGGGTTGGGCACAAAGGGTTACAAGGAATGGGGTGACATCAGACTGGGGACCTGTCACTAGTGGGGTTCCACAGGGCTCCATCCTCGGCCCTGTGCTCTTCATCATCCTCATAAATGACTTGGGTGCAGGACTGGAAGGGATACTAAGTGAGTTCGCCGATGACACTAAACTTGAAGGAGCTGTCAACTCCCTCAAGGGGTTGTCCCATACTATTTACCTGATCAGCTCTATGTTTCCCAAGAGTTTTATTGATGTAAAAGTTTTCAACAGAAATAGAAAAACAATTTTATATAGCATGTATTTATATTAAATTGTACAAACCCTACATATAGCACAGTCCAAATTCTCCCTCAGCTTTTCCTGGATCACTTAATAGCTTTCCAGATTTTTCATAGAGAATATTTATCTAACCCATAAATAACACTGAGGTACTTAATTGTTGCTGCTAAGTTTCTGTGTAACTGGTACAATTTTAAAACTTCCCAACCATTAGACACTACAGAGTATGCTAGATCCACAGCCTCTTGTCTTGAACTTGCTATTTTTTATGGTTCTTCAATAATCCCAAAAATATTCACACTGAAATCTGTAGTGCTGTGTCGTTCTGCTTTGAAATCTTGCCTTAAAAACTTTTGTGCTCTTTCTCCCTAATACTTTTCTTTGTTTAGCATGTTAACTTTAGACGTTTGAACTAGATGCAGTTGACGGGTTGAAAGACTTTAGAGGCCTGTGCCCTAAGCTAATTTCTAGTCAAGTTTCTACTTTCTTGTGGTTATATCACAGAGAAAATTCATTTATTTAGACACCAAAGGGAGCAAGCAAATGTCAAGGATGGGAATTTTAGTACGAGTTGCTAGAATCAGAAAATCTATGTTAATGTCATCTTCTTAGTCAGAACTTGATTCTTAAAAGATTTTGATCCTGTAAGAAGGGCTAATTGTAGGTGAGCTTTAAGCCTCATTTGATATTTAAAGAAAGTGTATTCTTAATATGCCAGTTTTTCAGGAAGATAATGTCTTTACCTATTTCAAAATTTAATATATTAGTGCAAATAGTGTATCTGTATTTAAAACTCTTTGCCTTTTCTTGCCAAGTCTAAAAATAATAATAATTAAGAAGGAGAACCCCTAACAATAGACAAAACACCAAGACCTGCTCAATTTAATGATAAGTTTAATAATATAAAAAACCCTCTGTGTGTTTTTACTGCCCATTTTTAATCAACAAAATATTTTATTTTGTTAAAGGAAATGAAATTGTCAAATTGAATCTGTCAATTTATACTCTAGAAATTTTTCTATTCAGTGTTCATTTCTTTGTAGTAATCTAAAAGGAAGAAGAGAACATGTTTGATTGTTGGGGTTTTTTTTTATTATTTTCAACATTTTTCCCACTCAGACTCCTTACTATAAAGCTGAAATTGTTCAAAAACTTGTTTTTCATATTTTCCTTTTAATTTTGGTATGCCACCAATGGCCATTTTCAAACTTTCCTTCGGAAAGAAACTGTGTTTTAACTGTCCCTAATTTGAAGAGATCTACTTGATATTTGTATATGAACCAAACTGATGGGGCAGGAAGCATCGAGCACCAACTTCAGTCTCTTCAGGATCAAATGTATTTGTATATTTTGTAGATAAACAGATAAGTCATCCCTGAGTTGGGAAGTGCATAAGCTGTAGAAAGGAAAAATGAGAGGTTTGCTCCTAGTGTCCATGAATTAATGGCTGGCTGGCTTCTACAGTGTGAAGGTCAATACGTGTTAAAATATTTTTCCTGTAGAATAATGATAGAAGGCATCTTGGAATTATTGAATACTTAATATTTTTAATAGGATTTAAATATATAATAATTTTGAAAAACAGAGCTCATTAACTGTGTAACATATTTTAGAAATTTCTCTTTTGCAGTGGCATTATTCCTTTTTACTTTTATAATAAATTAATAGTGTGATAACGATAAAATTATTATAAATTCTGCCGTATTAAATTGTGTGACACTTAAGTATGAATAAGGCAAAGGTGAACATGTCCTTTTTCCCTACACTAAAATGTTTCCATATTTTTAGTATCTCACTATTACTCGTATCTCCAAGCTTCTATTCTTGTGTTGACTTCAGAGGCAGCTAAATTAAATCAATTCCAAACTTCCCACAGGTATGTTTCCCATGCCATAGGTCACTTCTGTTGTTCTTTCCTGGATTCTTCTATAAGTTTTTGGGATGAGTAAGTAATAGCTAAAGGGTAGTCAAGTACATTGAATATAGAAGCTGAAGGGAGGGCCTACTTACAGGTACATAAACATGTTTTATGTAATTGTCATTGTCGTTATTCTCTCCTAGTTAGTCTAACATACTGGGTTTTGACTCCTCAAGAAGAAGCACCACTGAAGGATTCATAATAGATTTCCAAAGTGGTTATATATGGATATCTATGGGTAGTTTATTTTCTTGCTTTTATTTCTCAGCAGTAAATTGATTTTACCATGAATTGTCAGCTTTGGGGTTTTTTCACAGTTAACTTCACATGTAGGTAATCTATATATATCATGTTGTTATCTCTGTTTATATCTTCAGGGTTATTCATAATTATATTCAAAGCAGAAATCAAATGTAGGGTCTTAGAGACTTCTTGCTGTTAACCTACCTCAATGTTGTGATATAATCTTTTGTTCTTCATCTAATTACTTTTATTACTGACAAATCTTTGTGTCTACTTCTAGTATGAGTTAGATTTTTGGAAGTTCCTCACAGGAATTTGCGAATTTATATATGCCCATCTGTTCTTGTTGTTTTCTGCAGCATTATTCTTAGAAGGCTCATAGAGCAAGTAAAATTATATATATATAATCTTATATAGTCTTATATATACTTGCTATTCCACCTCATTCATCTGGTAGAAAAATATGTGTTTCACCTTTGGTTATTCCCCCTTCTCCCCAGGCGTTCTGTCAGATGCATTACATATTTTACTCACATCTTCTGTGAATAAACTTCAGAATTGAAATCATGGCCCTAATGAAGTCAAGGGGAATTTTACCATTGACTTAAATGAGATCTGGAGTTCATCTAAGGAAACTCTTTGTCTTCATGTCTTTGGCTTTCCCTCATTTCTTATTCTGCCTTCAGTCACTCTGAAAATTTTTACACTCTTACTAGTCTATAAAATTAGCAAAATCAATAATGTTGATATCCAGAACAGTTTCATCCATGCAAATACAAGCAAGAAATATTTTCTCAGTTTTGTCAGGGCTAATTGGATATGCCCTGTTAACGAATAAGTTTGTGTTTTTAAAAATACTTGAGTTTTATTTTTCTTGCTAATATAAGTGTAATGTCTTAATATTTTCTCCACTCTATATTCCCCTAAAACCCAAAAGGTAGAGATAATATCACACTTTTTTCTTCGTTAAACAGCCCTCTTAGTACTTCCTTGTGGCATATTCACCTCTTTAAAATAGCACTGCATGTTCTCTTAGTTCAGATTTTCATCCTGCTGTCCCACTCCTCTCTGGTATTAGACATGCATAGGCACTCATATACACAGTAGCTTTCCTCTGCTATATTCATGCTAGATCTTCACTTCCAGTTATTACTTGTTCTTGACTTTTACTCTGGTCTTACATTTGCAATACCTGGGTATTCTCTGATTTCTCCTGGAATGTAAGAATATGCTGGGACCTGTCCTGGTTTGCATCTTGTTTGGTGTCCTGCAGGTTGGACCACTTCCTCATTAGATTTGCACATGATATCAAATGAGGGGAACAGTCAATATCCATAAGGGTAAGATGGCCATTCAGAGGACCTGTGTGGGCTGAAAGGACTTGGCCAAGAGGAACTTTATGAAATGCCATGTCCTGTGCTGAGGAAGGAAAATCCCCCTCTGAGCCTGGTTTTGGCACCTCAAATTTAAGAATTACAACAGTAAACTGGGGTGAGTTCAGCAAAAGTTCCACCCACATGGTCAGAAGCAGAAGCAATTGTCATCTGGGGAGAGCCAGAGTGAGCTGAACTAGATCAGTCTGGAGAAGAGGGGGCTTTGAGGGGACCTGACTCTGTACCTACAGGAAGATAAGCAAGAAGATGGAACCAGGCTCTTTTATGTGGTGGTAGAATGAGAGACAGAGAGACAAAGAGCGTAAGTTAAAATGAGAATTTCAGACTGGATGTGAAGACACATATCCAGTCTGAAATGGATATATATGGATATATATGGATATATATGGATATATATGAATATATATATTCTCTTTCCTCATGTGTACAGTTAGGGAGTGGATGGGGCTGTTGAAAAGCAAGTTGTATATATCATTTACATATATATGTGTATATATATATATATATCCTCCAAGGTTTTCCAGACCTGACTGGATTAAATCCCAAACAATCTGTTGTGACCTTCTTTAGGCAGTGGGTTCACTTAGAGATATTCTAGAGCCCTTAACCTGCATTATCCAGTTATCCTAGTGTGTGTTTTCTTAAAAACAGAACCACTGAGAGTGTTTGCAGAAGTGATGTAGCAATTCCAGCAATGAGGCTTAAGGAGAAAGATGCTCTGGGTTTTGTTTTATGACTAGTGAAGTCGTATCAGGTGCTCACAGAAGTGATGGATCTTAGAAACAGCAATAACTGAGTTTACATCTTTTTAAATTTATTTCAAAAGAAAAGTTGTACTTGCAAGACCAGTTTTGTGCAATTGGTAGTTGTGGGGTTTGTGGTTTTTCTTTCTCCCTGCCCCAAGGGACTTACCTCCCTTTTTTTCTAGTGTAATTGCAGGGAGGGCATGAAGAACACTAGCTGCTTCTACACTGCCTGCTAAAATTTTATCAACAGATACTATAAATAGGAAAGTCTAGTTTAGAAGTTGTAAAAGCAATAATTGACTTACACAAACTCATTCATACTTTCTCCTACCTTGCTTGATGTGCCAGAGCCGTTTTATGACTACTGATGGTTAATTCCATCTTTTGCCATCTCCTCTAGCAATTAACTAAAGACAAACTTTAGTGACCTAATTAACTATTCCTGTGCACTTTTATCTCCTATCAGCATCTGCAGCAGTGCCTGCCAGGTAGGACTATTTGTTGCCTCTTTTCCATTGCCAGGTCAATGCAACTCCCAACTCCATCATGGTAGACTTGAATTCCTTGGTGATGGATAAAATGATAAATATGAAAATAAGTATATTTCAAAGGTATATTTAGTGCTTCAGTGTTGCATTTCAGAAAATAGAAGGCTGTTACTTCCAAATTTTTTTCTCAAAATGGCTGTTGGAAGGCCCAGGGTGTAAGGGTGTAATTTGAAAGTGGCAGGCTGACAAAGCACATCCATAAACACCCCCATTGAAGGGTAGTGCTTTTATAGCAATCATAATTCTGGTCTTCTTCCACCAGGATATTGTAGCTTCACTCTCTCCTTATGAAATGAGGTAGCATGCCCTGAGCTTCCTGAGAAGGATATGTGACAACAGGACCTTCCTCCCTTTCAGAGATTTGCATAGAGGCATTACTTTATTTAGAAATAATGCCACTTCTTCATCATTTCATACGTGATAAATACATGGGGGAAGTGTTTCATGATTTCAAGGAGGAATAATAATGGATTCTGTGACAGTTGTAGCATTACTGAATTTGTATTTAATTACTCGTCTAATACTTTCTTCCCTTTCTCAATATTTGGATTAGTATCTCCCTATGTGGCTGCACATATTCACATCAATAAACAGTTCACTTCTACTTAGAAAAAATAATAAACTGTTTATAATAGCATAAAATTGTAGAAAGACTGAGTAAGAATTAGATAACATGAAAATACTATAGGATTTGAGGATTTGTGTCCATTTGTCTAGCAAAGCATAAATATAAAAATTCTAGATCTCAAATAGTGGAATGGAAAAGAAAGCTTTTCTTTGAAAATTGCTGTGGGATATCCTACAGGTATATAGCTATATTGGCAAGAGGTGATATAGCTCTTCCTAAGGAAATACTAGTTCACCTCTACTAGAAAAAAAAAGACAGCAATAGAAGTTGTACATAATATATTTCAAGAGATTAAACTTGGAAAATACTTAATACAAAGAAGTCGTTAGAAAGCAAAGATGCTTCAGAGAAAAACAAATATTTTAAACCTTTTTCACATATGCAAATATGAAAAACATACACAAATAATTAGATTGGCCACAGTATTATTTTAGCTTAGTAGCTCACCTTGTTGGCTTGGACACAAATATTTTCAACCTTCTGCAGTTTACTGGAGCTTCTCCCAGTTTTTACTGGAACACTTTGTGTAGCTGAATCAAAATTGCACTTGTAGTTCAGGATGCCCACTACATAAAAGAATTGAGGGCACCTGTTTGTAATTAGCAAAAACATAAATAAAAAATGCAGGTGTCTGATGTTAAAAGGTACACTGGAAATATGAAGTTCTCTAAAAGATACTGCAGTACAAAAAATGGTGTTCTGTTTTTTTCTTTTTGTATACTGAAGCATAGTAATTGTAATGAAATAAAGATAGTCAATAGATAGTACAGTTGAAGGAATATCAGCAGACTAACCTATTGGTTTTGAAGATGTATTATTTGTGGGCTTAAGGCTGTCAATAGAATTATGAGGAAGAATGGATCTAATGGAATATCACTTGGTTTGGGAAATAGTTGCTTGAGAGCTACCTAATTATTTAGTTCACTAAAAATTTAATTTAATTTTTTTTTAGCACTTAAGAACTTTTATTTGTTTAATGGGCAAACTTAAACTTAAAAGAAAATAAATGTAGGTTGCCATGGCATATATGGCTTAGAAATTTTTCAGTCCCAAAGATTCCCCTGGGAAAACTTCCTTCATCCAATTTTTAGGAAATTCATCATCTTTATACACTTCTGTATGAATTCACTAGGAAAGCTAGTGAGTCAATAGTATCAAAATTAAAGTCTCATACAAAATAAGCTTGGGAAGGACTTCAAGACATGATGTAATTTATTGCCCTTTGTGCCATTGAATACCAAAGTAAAAAACTCCCTGGTGTTACTAGGTGCCTAAGTCACCATAGCAATACAAAATACTTTCAGCTGCAACCCAGAAAAAAGATTATACTTCCATGATTTTAGACTGATTATTGCAACCCCTGAGTGGAATAAAAAGACACCAAAAGAGCTTAAAAGAATTACAAGATTTGTTGCAAATCGTATTCTTGGCTACAAAGCTCACAGTAAGCACATTCACCTAGGCAGCTTCTCTGTCAACATCTACCACCATTTCAATACCAAGCCAAAAGCAAAATATTTTCCTTTCCAGTCATTACATTGACTTAACTGCCTGCAGGACTCAATCTCTCTGTCATGATGTTCCACAGCACTTTTTCTTAAATGATTTTAGCAGAACATTAAAGATTTTTGGTGGGTATGGGCAGCAATGTTTAGAGGACCCAGATGTGAGCTGTGGAGTTTGTTCACTGGGAATCCTAGAGATGTTGAATCCTGGAATTTTCCTGGCAGCTTTCAGAATTAATCACTGAACTCCTTGCAATATTTTTTTCCACATATACAAATGAGAAATGAACTAATGAACTAATTATCTTTTTTTCCTTCTATAGAATTGCATGAAAGATATACATTGTCAAATCTCTTGTTTAGAAGAAGGAAATGATTACTGTAGTAACACAATGCTGTGGGTTATAAAAGGCTTTGTCTGCCTTCATATGTTTTCCAAAGAAAAACTGAATCTTTTATTCAAAGCTTATAATGACCACTATTTTACTAAACAAATCTAAAGTTTGTTGTAATTATTTATATTTTCTTGTCCTGAGTTCTCACTGCTGTTTTGCTTTATTTGGTATCCCCTTACGTTAAAGTTGATGTGAAGTGCATCCACTGTAGAAAATGTGCTATTCATAATTGAGAATATTGTATCAAGTATATTTTCTCCTTGTTGACACCAGCTCAACTCAATTTAATTAAGAAATCATGTACTTGGTTTATGATCTGGTTGTTTTCTTGTCAGCAGCAGCACACGTTCTAATGTTTAGAAATTGAATGTAACACTTGTTTTGTTGCTGTTGTCTAGATTTGAGCAGGATTTTAGTAACTATCATACTAAACCCATTTTATCAAGGCAGGATCAGGCTTATCTTCTGCAAAATTCAGAAGACAAGTTCACCTTGTATCAGATGAGTTATTGCAGGATTTGAGAATTTGGCTTCATCCCTAAATATTTGGAAGTTGCTTTACATATTCCTTCCTAGTAGATATTTATCCCTCAGCTGCCTGTCCTGTTATCTTTCGTTTTCCTCTGAAACTACAAAGCTCTTCTCCAAAAGCCTCCAGTCTTTGTAAGGGCTTTGTAAGTGTCCAGCAACTGTTACCTGTCTCCTGGCAGTATTCAGGTTAAATGTTATAAATGGGGATTTCTTTAAGGATACAGTATGCAGTTGTAATATGCCAGTTAATTGCAAGGAGCAAGGGAAAAATCTTCATGTAAAGCTGTAAAGCATGCAGAAGAGTGAATGTTTGAGGCAGACACAAAGAGGAACTTCATGTTTTGCAATCTATGAGCAAAGGAAAAGCAATGTATTGAAATGAGCAGGCAGATCTGAAAGATATTAGAATCCTTCTTTTATATTAAAAACATCTCTCACAGAGAGTATTATTTTGAAATTGCTGGGGTACAGGAAAAGTTTTCTTTATAATTGTAGATCCATGAATTGTCAAGAAGGTAATCCATGGAAATGAGAATGTTCATTTGTTTATAGATTTACCAAAAAGTTCTTTGAAATAATTTAGCATAGCCTTTTTGTTGGTTTTTTTTTGGTTTGGTTTTTTGGGGCTTTTTTTTTTTTTTTGGGTTTGGTTTTTTTTTGTTTGTTTGTTTGTTTTTTCTGCTGCTGCATTCATCTCCTTGCTTTCTGTTTGTGACATTGCATTGTCACCCTGAGATCAGGTAGAGGTATATTTTGCCAGCACTTATTCAAAGGGGACAGGCATTTTGAGAAGGATATTTGGACATGGTATCATAATTGTACTTGCTCAGAGATGTTTCCATCATCCCTTTATTACCACATAGAGTTAGCAGGGATGTAACATACTTCTCAGAGATGTGTGTCTAACTCCAAGGATGATTTGGGAAAGGCCCAAAAAGGTGGGGACTCTAAGCCTCCCCCTGGCAACTTGGTTCAGTACTTCACTGTCTGTATGAATTTTAACTGCAGCATCTGACCAGTTTCTCTTTCTATATCTTAAGACATGCATTTTTCAGCCTTTCATCATGCAACAGTTTTTTTCCTAATTCCCTACCAGGGTTTTCTCAAGCTGCTGACAACTGTGGAGTTAATAACGATGTTTGTCATTCTATCTTCATTGTAATTAATAAAAAGTATTGACTAGTTCTGAACTTGATTAGTTCATCAAAAAATTATATTAAACGTTTCTAAAATACAGATTCCAATTATATAGTAGATCAGAAAATTCTGATCCCAAGTCCAAAATCACTAAGCTATGACGTTTTAGGATTTGAGTAGCATATCTATTAATAAGAAGTCATGGAATACAGAAATATTGATTCAGAATTTATGTTTAAATTCTCAGTACTTCTCATGGGAATTTGTTCTTAGTGCAGCTCCTATTGTACAACAAAACAGTAGTGCAAAATTTTGCAAATAATCACATTTAAATATATTTCTATCTGTATATACACGAATCTTCAAATCTTCTTTTGCTTATGGAGAAGACTTTTTGGTTTTCACACATATCTTGTATAGCTGCTTCCTCAGAACATATATAAAATACTAGAAATTTAAGGTCCTTTATATCTCTAACCGACATGCCTGAACTTTGCCTTTCAACCCTTGATTTTGAAAAACAAACTCTAGAGTTGAGAGAAATGTTAGTTTCAAGAGCCAATGTGTTATTCCTTATATTTACACTTCCAGAAAGGGCTGTTTGTATGGCAGTGTTTTCTAAGCTTTAGAAAGTTTTCTTACACTTCTGGCAGAACAGCCCATAAAATTGCATAGCAAGAAGTCATAGAATGGTTTGGAATGGAAGGGGCATTTAAAGATCATCTATTCCACCATCCCTGCCATGAGCAGGGATATCCTTCATTAAACTGATGAAAGCCCCATCCAACCTGATTTTGAAAACTCTCAGGGGTGAGCATCCACAACTTCTCTGGGCAATCTCTTTCAGTGTCTCACCAGCCTCGTGTAAAATATTTTTTCCTTATGTCTGATGTAAACCTACCTTCCTCCAGTTTGCAAATGTTGCTCCTTTTCCTGTCACTACAGGCCTTGGTAGAAAGTCCCCATCTTTCTTATACACCCCCTTAAGTATTGAAAGGTCTCCCCAGAGCCTTCTCTTCTCCAGGCTGAGCAATCCCAACTCTCTCATCCTTTCTTCATAGGAGAGGTGTTCCACTGCTGCCTATTTTTGTGGCCCTTCTCTGGACCTGCTGCTATAGGTCCATGTTTTTCTTGTACTGGGGACCCCAGAGCTGAATGCAAGCTCCAGATGGGACCCCATGAGAGCAGAATACAGAGCAGGGTGGGGAGGTGAAGTGCTTCTCTACTTGCCAAGCACCCTTCTTTTTGTGCAGCCCAGGATTCAGTTGGCTTTCTGGGTGGGAGCTGCACATTTCCAGCTCATGTCCATTTTTTCATCCACCACTATCCCCAGGTCCTTCTATTCAGGGCTGCTCTCAAACCCTTTATCCTCCTATATGTTTTGTATTGGGGATTACTCTGACCCAGGTGCAGGATCTCATGCTTGGTTTTATTGAACTTCCTAAGATCATGTGGGCCCACTCCTCAAACCCATCAGGGTGCCCCTGGATAGAATCCCTTCTCTCCACTAAATCCACCACTCAGCTTGATCTTACTGGCTAACTTGCAGAGGGTGCACCCAACAAATCCCACTGTGTGTCACAGGTGAAGATGCTAAATAGTGTTGGTCCCAACAGACAATTAAAAAACACCAGCAATGAAGTAATATGGTAGGTATAATGGTGCACAAAGTGCAATTTCTTGGTAGCAACAAAGGGTACAGAATATTGTGATAACAGTGATACAGCATCTGGAGAAAACTATCATGGCAATATAAGCTTGATTAAAAATCACTGAAGACTTGCATCAAAAACTTAGTCACTTACAGTTCTGAAGAAAATATATGAAATTTGAAGCTTAATGGAGTTCAGAAGTTCTTTTCAACACTTTAAATGTTTGAGAAAAGATAACTAAGTGAAAAACAAACCTCATGAAAGGACTTTAAATCTCAAGGCACACAATTACTTGTATTGCCTTAAAAAGGGAAGAATTGTTTTTCTCCCTCTTTCAGAAGACACTGTTCAAACGTTTTTCAGTGATAAAAGTAATTTCTAGATGACCCCACATTCCCCTGCAACATAACTACTGCACAAATAAGAACAAATATAGTTAAATTCAGATGGAGACTGAAGCACCTCGTTGCCTGTGGGTCCTAATCGTTGTTTTCAAATTCAGTAAGTTTTACACCGTAGTAGATACTGCATGACCTCAGATCGCCCTGTGGTGTTTTCAAACCTCAGGTGTCTGCTAGAAACACGACAGAGAGACATAGGAGATTGGGTTCAATTTCTTCTTTTAATCGTTACAGCAGGGTTAACTTTGCAAGGCAGTATGTCTTGGGGTTTATTATTTTATCAATTACTGTGTAGTGGCACGTTGGATACAAACCCAGATATTAATCCAGTAATGCTTGGATAGTGCACATTGTATTGTATACTAGCTATAAGGAAGTCATGTGTTGGAACTGACTGCTAAATATTTGTTTAGTATATGTTATATACTCTATTCATGAAGTACAGTCTATATATATGCTGTATATCATTTTGTAAATTAAGATCTTTATTTATCTCTTTCAACAAAAACAAAACAAAAAAAACATTGGATTTTGCATCTAATTTGTAAGTTGGGTTTTTTGTTGTTTTTTCTTTTTTTTTTAGTTTAATTACAACTGTTCTGCTTTAATTCAAGGTAAATTGCAAGGAATACTTAGAAAATGACAGCACAGGAATAAAGGTGCTAAGAAGGTATTGAATAGAATAGTTATGTTTTGTCCAGAATTTAAAGATAGCTGATCCATACTTTGCCTGCCTAAGTAAAAATCAAATGCTCTTAGCACATCCTGAAGATATCAAATGCAGAATTTGATCCAGATGGGTTCATTCCTTTGTTTCCTTTTTAACCCACACATCTGTGAATGTGCATACACAGATGCTCTTGAAATATATATTAGAACTTCAGAAGCTTGTCATACTAGCATTTACAAAATTCCTTACCCAGCAAGCAAGTATGTCTGATACTGTTATTAATTCCTAATATATACTGTTTGCACATTTAAAGCACAATTCCCTTTATTTTGAATTATTAGGCTTTTTTAAGGCAACAGTTGTAAATACATTATCATTTTTAATGGCAACTCATTTCCTGGGTTTC
>CM067564.1:66235450-66252950 GCA_034336665.1 Luscinia megarhynchos | reverse complement strand
GCATAGATATAGTCTGAGGCTATATGATAGAAAGTACCTTAGATCAGAAGGAGGAAATCAAATGGTAATAATATTTCTGTGAGAAAATAAGGACAAAATACTACTAAAGGTTAAGAATATTTTTAAGTTACTGTATCAAAGTCTAATATTCTCATTAGATTCTCTCCACCTGTGTCATATCAAAGCTTAAGCACAAATAAAAGCTAAAGGTAAGTTTTTATTTTTTTTTGTGTTAGGAGTTGTGTCATGACCAGTTTTTCAGCAGGTTCTTATGGTTTCCAAACTGTCTGAGATTTAAAACACCTACTATTGGCAACTGAGGATGGGTGCTATTTACCAAAGTCTGCCACATCAATGTATTTTTTACATCCCTAGAACAAATGTCTGACAAAAAAATAGTAATGTTGTAGTGTTTTATATGCTTTTAGTTTTAACAGCAATTAATTCATCTTTTCCACATAAACAGTCATGTTTCATTTTCATTTTTTCCCTAGTCCCTATCAAACTGAGATTATATATTTTTTAAATACAGTGAGCATTAATAACTGCACCTATATGCATGTGTCTATGTAAATATATAAGTAGCTTCACAGTAACTTATTTTGTCAGAGTCTGAGTCAAAACAAGATCAAGCAACACTGCCTAGCTTTATGGCTCATTTTGTATTTCAGTAGCATCTTTCCTGTCTTTAAAGAAATCTCTTACTGTGAAAGGAAAAAATAGATTAAGATTTTCAAGGTCTTTCTGTTACTTTTGTCATATTTCTTGTCTCCTGTACAATGAATAGTTATATCCAATACAGTGTAGTGGGGAAACCTGTCCTTCATGAAACAGCCAGATCTATGGACTTTATTTCAGGATTGTTTTTTGGGTTTTTTTTATTATGCAAGGATATAGGCCAGGCACTGAAATTAAAAATTTGTGTCATGAATACCTTTTAGTCCCATTTTTATTTTCTGATGTCAGGGATAACCCAAATATTTTGTTTTATATAACCATTATACCTGAGTCCACAACTCAGGTAACTTCAGCAGAGCCACACGGTAATTATTCATATCCAGCAGAACCACAGGATAATTATTAAGATTCAATGAGGTGCTGGAGTCCATCTGTGGGTATTTATTTTTGACCACTAATTGCAGGATTTCCCTTTGGACAAGCTGGAGTACTGGGGCTATGGTAGAGGTTCTCCAGCTACCTGTTACACTTTCCATTTAGTTTCAGGGCATCATTCCTCTACAGGTTTGTGTCTTGTGGAAAACTACTTTCATTTTATTTCTGCCATCTTGTTTATTTAAATAGTTTCTTAGATGGAAAAAAGGCCAACATATTTTATATATGAAGTAAAAAGCAATTCCTGAAATTTTGTAAGACCTCAAGATTTGTTCTGGTAACTTTTTCTGGTTTTCCATCTCTATGTAGCTTAAGAAGCCACTCCAGATTCCAATGTTAGATAATTCTTATGTTTAACAGCCAGTTAATGTAATTTTACTTGTTGATAAGTGGATACATCTTAGTTAAAATTTTTAGTAATCCTTTCAGATTTCAACTTTCGTATTCTATAAAGAAGTAAAAATTTTAATACCATCTTATTGATTACTGGAGTGTGTAACAAACACATTCCAACACGTGTTGATTTGTAGTAATTATTGTGAAACTGCATGCCTAGTTGCAGCATTGATTCCAAATGGATGTGAACCAGTGTATCTCTCCTCCCCCTTCCAGAAGGTGGGATACTTGTTAAATTAATCAGATGGGAAGAGACAGCAGATTGAATAATTTCAAATAGTACAATAAAGCCATAAAGTCCAGTTTCTCATATTGCTGAAAGCAAGCAGTGTCCATGGGATGGAAAAATCAGAAATGGCATTTGAAGATTAGTAAAGTCAGTAGGACCAATTAATTAAGTCAATGAACCAGAAGAAATTTCATTCACCTGAGGATCTAAAGAGAAAAGAGAAAAAAATTCTAATCACATTGTGAGATTTTGCTCTGCTCCATCTTCAGATATTATCATATTAATGAAAATGTTTCAGGAAAGAAATACTGGAATCTGTAAATAAAATTTTTAAAAAGCTTTTATTATGGGTTTTTTCCTTAGGTGTCTAGGTAAGTGCATTCCAAAACCTAGAAAGAACATAAAGCAACTTTTTTAAACCAAACTAATCAATATCTCTTAAAGCTTGTTGGGTACTATCAAGGGTTTGGGAGGTGGCAGCGTTTCATCCTGGCCCAACACCTGTCATACAAACACTAACTTAGCCCAGACATAGGTGGGTACTACAGAAAGACTTTTTTATTCCCTGACCATGCTGTAAAAGAACAGAAAATGCAGATATTGATAAGGCATTACAAATTTACAGGAATACTGGTTAAATGTGGGAGATACATTCTGCTTTCTCATGCAGCCAGGTTTTTGAAACTGTATTTATTCAGTGAGTTTGACTTCCTGATGTTCACCATCACAAACCAAAGCTAAAGCTTTACAAATACAGAGGTGCTATGAAAGATTAAAGTTGTCTATCCTGGCATTTTTGAACTACTGAATGTTCTAATTTGTGTGCTGTGACTCTGCATGAGCAGTTCTGTATTATTTTTTTATGCTTCTTACTCTGTACTTGTAAATTCATACATAAAGATGAATCTGCAGCACATTGTCAAATGAAATTATCCACCAACAACAGCAATAACAGGATCTTCAACATAGCATAAACAAGCATGCAGAATCACACATTTCATCTGAAATCCCATTTCTGGCACAGTTGCCCACTTAAGCTCAAGGAGAGGAATTCCTTTCCTCATCCTCTCCAGCTGACGCTCAGATTTGCCTCTGAAAAGCCTTTCCCTGCAATTGCAGAGACAAACTCGGCCTGGGCAGGCACAAAGTGAGAATGAAGTAGAGCTGAGATGGCGATTTTACTTCTGTGCAAAACAAAGAGAACTGTTTCAGAAGTCCACCTTTATCACATACTTTCTGAATGTGAGTGGCATTCCTTTTTCCTCAGCAGCCCAATTATTTATTTCCTTGAATTACTTCGGTGCGTCTCCTCCCCGACTGTTCCAGGGCAATTCATCGGTTCAGGCTTTTCCTGGCTGCTGAGAAAAAGCACCTTTTGCCAAGCTGTACCCCAGTGGGTTGAGGGAGACCTGAGCAATCTGCTTATTCTAAAGGTGCTTATTTTAATAGGTAACAAAATATGTACTGTAATGATCAGCAGGCAGGCTGGAGGCAGGGCTGGGGTGAAGGGAGGAGGAGAAGGGTGTGGTCCAAACTCATCTGCCCTGTCCAGCAAGACTATGAGATGTGCTGTTAGTTTGACTTTAAGCAAACTGCTGACTGTTTCACTTTTATTAAAAAATGCATAAATGAGGCAAATTCTGCTTTCTTACAAGTTTTGTTATGAAAGGTTCACACATCTTTGTGTGAAATAAAAGTATGATGCTAATCAACACCTTCTAGTCATTAAGATGCACATTCTATATATAACTTCTTTTCCTTCGTGCATTAAGATCATAGCATCTCTTTTCCTTTTCATTCAAACTGAAATTCTATCACTAAAATATTTACTGCTTTAAAAATGCAATAAAAAGATTGATTTTTTTTTTTCCTAATTCGATGATTTTAAGTTAATAAGGCCAAGTAGCAGCAAAGCAGTAGAGAATATCAGGAGAAGCAAAATTAAGCCAAATGGAGTGTGTGGGCAAGGGCTGCCATTTTTCACCTCCAAGGCTATTTTCTACATCCTTACATCCAATCTAATTGGCACAGTATCTCTCCACACAGGAAATACTTAGTGATTAGAGAATTAGGAAGACCTTAATCTAGATCCACCAGTTGGAATAAATCAGTGTCATTCAATTGCAGATGTTGAAAACAAATTCACATACATGGGAGAAGTCTATTCCAGGAAATGAAATTATGAAATGGTGATAACATAGCAGTTTATTTGGGTTTCTTTTTTAGTTTTGGTTGATTTTCTTTGGCTTTCACAACTTTTTCTTTATTTATTTAATGATTATTTTATTGAGATTTTACTTTTTCACTGTGTTTTATAGCTATGATGGCCACATTTTTAACTTGTGGCTTAACATTAATATCTTCCATTAATCTTTGCTTAGAAAAGAAAGCTAAAAGTTGAAAGGAGCACTGTTTGGAAAGTAAACTGTGTTTCTTCATTAAATGTGCAGGAAGTGGAGAATGACACCCTACAGACAGATATTTTGGAGGGACCAAACCTGCTGTCCAATGAGGCTTAAAACACGTGTTGTGCCAGCACAGGTGTTCTCAGTCTGAGTCTGGACACTTGCTCTCACAGTCATACTTTTGTTTTGCTTTAATAGTGCAAGACAGACTCTTGTTTGTGAGATCAGAGCAGTAAATCTGAAAACACTGTGGTGCATCTTTTTGGGGTTTAGGACTACAGGATTATGTGGTTTGGTTTTTTATTGCTGTTGTTTAGATGACTTACCCAGAGAAACAAGGGGCACCTATTGGAAGTGTGAATGGGCTCTCACATGTATGGAAGAAAATTAATGAGAAAGCAAAACCCTAAGTCTGAAGATCAAAACATTTAGCTATGAAATGAGTATGAATAACATAAAGCTTCATGCTGATAGCAGAACCTAGAATACACCCTTGCTCATTAGTGAGATATAAAATGGAGAACCACTGGAGCTACACTGTGTTTTCCATTCTTCCAAACTAATCTTGTTTCACTTCAGCTGGAAGAAACTGTTTAGAATCAACAAGCTGGTCTATAAACATGGGAAGAAGAGAGAAGAATGAATGTTACATGCTTTTGAGTGCAAAGAATGAATGTTACATAATTTACACATTGAAAATAGGATGTTAACTAGCCCAGAAGAAAGAGCATGATATCTGATCATATAGTCTTCAGAGTTTCATTTTCCTTTACAAAGTACTTGTAGACTATCTGGCTGATCATCACCTGAGACCTACTAATGCATAAATGACTCTTTCACATATCCTAACTGCTTCTAGGCTCTCCCAGGCTACTTCTGGTGTTGAATAACAGAGATAAATTCAGCCTACTAAACTGTTTCTCAGCAGAGGATTTAAAAGTTGCTGCTGGCTGATAAGTACCAGAACATATTTTAACCAGATAGCATATAAATCCCTTTCTCTTCTTTTATTAATAAATCAGGACCAGAATGATCTTTTGTTGCATTGTAGAGACAACTCAACAGAAGTTATAAATATGGGGCAAAGCCTTTTGGAAAAGCACTGCTTCCAGTCTGGTTTTCATTTATTTGACTTGCTCTCCCTAAACACTTATGATAGTGCATAGGAAAACACTTCATGCACTGATAAATAAAAGTCTGGATGCAATTCTCGTCCTCATCCACTAACCCCCCAAAAGGGAAGATAAAAGAGAGAAATGCATTTGTTGCCCTAGCAAAAGGCTCCTTATCTATCACTAAAATTAAACCCCTTTGAAAGTGATGTGCTTCAATCTCAGCCAGGCTGAGGTGCCACCCCACGGGAATTTTTCATGGCAGTGTCCATGCAGGATTGAGAGTTATGTGCTGGAAAACAGAGGCCTGCCCTACATGGATAGCCCTGTAGCTAGAATGGCACACATCTCAATGGAATGGGAGCCTGGGAGAACTTGTTTCCTGGAAATCAGCTGAAGAACACGTTTAAATATGCCATCCACTGGTCTGGCCTGGGCACCTTACCATGAAAACAAAATTGCTATCTAGTTAAGCCTTCCCTCCTCCAATAACAGAAGGGACTGTACAATGGACTTACTCTACATGTGGAGACAGTGCCTGTGGCTCCATAATCTTTGGCTGAAAAGCCCCTTAAGATTAGCAGAGTGCTAAAACGTTTGGCCACACTGGATAATAAAAAAAATGATGAAGAGAACAAAGGATGTGAAGAAGGGTCCAGACAGCCTGGACAAGGACTAACACATAATTTCTTTTTGCTGATGCTAGAGGATAGAGTCCTCTGAACCATGTTTTTGGCAGAAGAGTCCACAGCTCTGAAGATGAGACTGCTTCTGTTTAGGTAGAATACTAATTATTCCTCAATTAAGAATCAAGAATATCAGGAGTTTTAGTAACACTAGAGTCCTATCATTCAGTGTTTGCGAAAATTCAATGAAAATGTGTAACTGTCACAAATGAACTGTTTCAAGGACATGGAAACATGCTGAGCAAATAAATCAAATTTTGAATCAGATTAGGAGCTATTTCAGTGTGAGGAAACTATATATTTGAAAGTCCTTTAGTTTAAAATTCCCTGATCCCCAAATCCCATTGATTTTCTCCCTTTCTGTGTCATGGTCCTTCTGCTGCTTGCATGATTTTATGGTATTTAAATTCTCCCCAGAGAAGATCACAGGCTCATACTGCTGCAGACTGTACAAACACAGTAAGTAAGCCATTCTTCAGAAGACTCTAAAGGCTTACAATCAACATATATAGGCATGGTAATAGAACAAGATATAACAATACCCAGTACATGAAACATTTACAAAGAGAAGTGATGTGGTCAAGGTCATCACAAAGATCAGCTGCAGAGCCAGCAATATCATCCCAGGCTCTGGACTGGGAGTCTAGGGCTGTACTCACCTCTCAGTGGTTGCTAGATCTCTTTATGTAGAATTTGACTTATAGCCACAAATGCAAATGTATCAAAATCATTTCCACTCAACTGTATTCTCCTCTGTAAATCAGGAACTAGGAGCTATTGCCATGCACTCAACAGCATCGTATTAATTGGCCCCATTTCATATTCTTTTTGTCTGACCAATGCAGCTTGACAGTCTCTAATGGGATTTTCAGATGCACACCATGGATTCTTAAGTGATCACTTTTTCTCCCCAAATACATGGGTTTGCTCTTTTTCAAACCTACTTCTACACCCTTCTGGTATCTAATTCCCAAGCATACAGTGAAATTCTAATTCTTCTTAATCTGTTTTTTATTTTTTTTAATGACAGTAATTGCAGAAACATCAAAATAGATTAATCTTTTTTTTCTGTAAAAACAATACTATCTCATTCCCTCTTTAAAAACTTATTTTTAAGATAAGCATTTTCTATGTAATGATATTAGTAAAATTTTACAAATTTAATACCAAATTAAATATATCTTCTCCACACCAGAGGTCATACTCAGTCCCTGTAGCTTGATCATATTACAGATAGATTAGACTAATTATCAGGGATCTAGCCTGCACAGAAAATGTAACTTGCTTGCTGAAAAGGCAATGTTGAAACTACTTATTGAATGCTCCTTATCCTTGGGACTGACATTTCTATATTTCTGTATTTCTGTATTTCTGTATTTCTATGATTACATATCTATGTCCTTCATGCATATTCTTCATAAAGTGAAGACTACCATTGCTCCAAAGTATAGATGTGTTCAAAAAGTATGGATTAAAAGCCTGCTATGTATAGCAATTACAGTTCTAAATGGTGTAGACAATAATCTGGACTAATCAATATGAAAGTTTTTATATTCATAAAAGTCTCAGTTGTTGTCATGCATGAAACCAGGAGTACCTTTAGTGAATAAAATTACCTTCCATGCCTTGTAAAGGAGCAATGTGTTAGGATTTGGGTTTTTTAACTGTTTACTCAATGCTACAAGTTATTTTCACAAAAATCTATATTAATAGGTAATGTTTTTGCAGTAATCCATTGTCTGCTACATTATTTTAAAGAAAGGATCAGCTTATTATTCTATAAAGAGCTGAATCACACAAATATCATCATAAAGCCTGTCTGCTTAATTCCTCTCTGTGTTTATGCAACATTTGCTGTCCTATTGTTTGGCCTATCCCAAAGCCAAATTTGAGTGTGAGTTTAGCTAGTTTACCAGGCCACCTACATTTTAAAAGGACTTTTAAGGAGTGTTCTAAAATTGTTCAGGCATTCCTCAAGAAGTATCTGTATAATTTAGTCACTTAAATCCATTTTATCATTACTCTCACTCTGTGTATTAGTTGCAATACATTGACCAAACCAACAAATCTAAATCACAGTGCCCTTACTTTGTAGGGATAGGAGTTCAAATATCCTCTTGTAGGTATTGTCTTCAAAGCTGTTATACCTATTGCATACAAATACTCTGGCAGACTTAGCTAAAGGTCTATCTTAATTTTAATTCTTTTCCCTAGCTTATGGATCTTGTTTCTCTAACCTTTCTGAATAACTAAGATCATTGTATTGCTGTGGCACTCTGCTTGCCCTTAGCTGCACCTTCTCCATTTCTGTAATATCCTGTTTTATAATAGGGTGACCTGCACTGTGCCATTTTCTTAATATGGACTCATTAGTCTCTTGGACTGTGCTAGGATAATTTCCTCAAATTTCTATTGAATAATCATATCTATACTTTTCCAGCATATTGTTGCCTTTTACTTCTTTTTTTTACTAATAAACATTACTCAAATTAATTCACAGTTTTTCTCAGCATTGTGAAAACCTTTCTTTTCTCTAGTATTTTGGTTTAAGTCAGCAGTAGTGAAGGCCTTCAGACTGATATTAGTGGTCTCTTTCTTTCTCCAGCTAGGAGCCAAGCATCCCTCCCTCTGTCTCCTGTCTTTTCCCAAACTGCCTCTTCCTCCATGCTTTCTCCCCACTCTCTGGAAGTTCCTCTGACCCTGTGACTAAAGACTTCACAGTGAGTATTGAAAGCCAAGGATTGCCTTACTTGGGAGGTGTGTTAGGAATATGAACACAGTGATCAGTACAAAAGGTGCAGAAGGGTGGGAGGTCCAGGATGGGAGGAGAGGAACTCTTCATAAGGAAACAGAGAGGCAGCTGATGAAGATGATGATGCTGGGAGTGGAAGAATGCATTTGGGGAGGGGTTTTACAGCATTTAAATTCTCCCAAAAGAACATAAAAGGTAAGGACAGAAGAAAAATGATGTCACTGTTTACATACAGCTGGACACCCAAAAAAAAAGCCTCACAAATCTAAACCAGTTTCCTTTATGTGTGACCAACCAAATACAAGCTCCTCTTCACAATGCTTACATTTTGAGTTGCACACCTCCTTATTCAGACAGTTACTAAGTCACCAAACCATTATTTAAACTATGCTTATACATATGACTTCTTGAAATGAGCTACAAGGGAGGAAAAAAAACCCAAGCTCTTTTCACATGAAATGATTTTTAATTGTATTTGAGTCCTACAGAGCAACACATTCTAAGTATATCACCATCTGTTTTACCAGATCAGGTTCTCCACAGGTAATTATGATGCTGAGATCAAAACAAGCCTGGTAAACTTCTAGTTGCAAGAAAGTTGGACATATAAGATTCAAAAATGAGATCTGAGCACCCATATGAATACACATAAAATATCTGATAAAAAAGCAGTGCCTTTTGATAGCAGAAACCCTGTATGTATTTTTGTAAGCCTCATACTTAAGAATTCAAACCAATATGAAAAAATGAATCCATCCATTATAGTTCCATTGTCTTAAAAGTAAGTATTACTTCCACAACAAAGACCATTTTTACCCTTTATCCCTCTTCTGTGAGGTAATTCCAAATTCCTAAGATGGAACTTGATTAGGTTTTCTTTAGGAAAAGCCCAATAAAAATGCCACAGAGGTTTTAATTTCACACTCTGTCTTTTACAAAATCAGAGCAAGGTAACTTTAAAAACCTCAGGTCTGCAACATGAGGGAGGAGGAAAACAAATAATTTGAAACCATTTTTACTTCTTCCCCACAGGGTGAAGTGGGAAAAAGCAGGTTTTTCCCCATATTTACAGGAAGAGAGAAGGCAACACAGGTCTGCTGCACCAAAACCACAGGTGTTAATGTAAGATGTCCAAGAAAACTCCACTCCTTGTAGCTCTGTATCTGCTAACACTGAAGTTCTGCTTCAGCAATTCCAGTCTGGGAAAGCAGAGAGGCTGCACAGCACAAGTGCCACAAAGATTAAATCTTCAGTAGGCCAGAGAACTTGACTATATTTCAGCTTCAGAAATTCTGTTGTGCTCTGACAGGGACATTTGGAGTTAGATTTGAATCCTGGCTTAAACATTATAAATTGAAGTTTCTAAAAGAAAAAATTTGCAACACTTTTAGGGTTGATCTTTTGGATATGTATGACACAAAACCTTCTACATATTTTTGACTTGCTGCTTTCAGCTGCTAAGTTTTCATGCTTTAAATTTACATACGTGTTCCTCAAGATACATATTACTCAGCATCAAAATATTCTTATGCAACTCACAGCAGATAAGAATATCAGTAGTGCCAAGGAGATTATGCTTTATGGCATTTTGGTATCAAACACGAGGGAATACCATCATGAGAGAGATTGGATTAGGAATATCAAATTGTAATTAGAAATTATATTTAATTTTAAAAAAGTTATATTAGCTATACCACTACTTTCTCTAATGTTCAGAATCACAACAAAAATATATTAGTGCATTATGCTATCTTATCTTCATATGTAGTAATTTGTTTAACAGCACTTTGCATAAATTAAGGGAAAGCAGGAGAATCTCTAAAACCATAAGGGAATTTGCAAGGCAGAGTCATAGGGATTCCTTTCATTTCCAACCCCAGTATGCTATCCATAAAGAAAATTATGTCCATGCTTTTTATTTTTTACTGACATAGGAGTACTGTCACAAAGAAGTTGCAGTATGTGTTGAAGCAAGTGAACTTGTCAATTAAAAACCCAAATTTATATTCCTGTTCATTAATAACAATAGGCTTTGGAATTTTTTTCAAAAAAACTTATGTTTGACCTTGTTTTTAAACCTTTTTCATTTTAGAACTCTTAGGTTTATATTCAAAAAACCAAGAGATTTTAATAAATAAAATTATAATAAAGAAAATAAAATGCACTTCTGTTTTCTTACAATGGAATAATTTTATTTTGAGAAAGGAAATTACACTTAATATAGATTAAGGCTTTACAACAGGGAAATATTGAGAAACAAGGATAGAGCAAACTAAGAGGGTTCTATGATGTACATCCCATATTTTTTGTACTTGTAAAATGGGAATTGTTAGCATCCAAACAAATTTCTGGGCTAACAGTTCTTCTTGAAGTACTTAATATTTTCTTCTTATTATTACTTTTACTGCTTTTTCCCAATGCCCTGTTGTTTTCTGCACCCAGTGGAGCATGTTTTAGCCCTTGTACAGCTTGATCACATCTTCAGAGATGTATGCCATCTGTATTTGTCCAAATCTGCTCTGCAGGAGGCCACCAGTAAACCCATGTACGTTCACTCCCTCAGTTTGTGTCACACCCAGATGGAGGGTGGTCTGGATGCAGAGCTGTACACAAAGCTGTTAGCAGGTCTGCTATTTCTGATAGTCAATGAGCCACTAAGAAGTTTTGTGATAATAAAGGATAATTAAACATATGTAGGAAAAAATGCTGTACTAAGTCACTAGCTTAGTATCTGGCATGTTTGCTACATCTCACTGTTCTGAAAGGGCAAAAACTGCTTATTTGTTAGAGTCCTTGGACTTGCTTATGAATAACTACAACCTCCATTTTTAAGAAATTAACCTCAATACAGCTTTTTTTCCTTAATGGTCTTCTTGGAAAGATGACCACCTCATCATTCCATTCACTTCATCTTATTGCTGAACAAGCTTCATTTTTCTCCACTATTCATAAAAATTACTTAACCTTAAAAAACAGAAAAGAAAAGAAAAACTCTTTGACAGTGCCAGAGTTCATTTATGTCTAAGTCTTTTATAGCTACAATCTAGTTTTTACAGGACAAGCCCCTTGAAGGCCTTCAGAGGTTAAATATCTGTATTTAGATCTTTATCTTCTTATTACTCAATATCCCTGATCCATTGCACTTTGAGCACTGGTTATGATTTGTCCTCATGTAAGATCCTTGGCACCTTATTCATTTTTGCCTAATGTAGTTTTCTTCATTGTTCTGACTACACATTTTCCACTTCTTAATATAACTCAGACATCCATCCATACAGAGTGAATTTGACAATTCTCATCTAAGATTATATCTTTTTTTTTTCCTCTGGAGAAATATCAGATTGAGTTGGACTTTCTTACCTGATAATGATGTGCAATGAATCAGCCAAGTGAGAAGCACCTTACCTCATCTCTTCTGACTGTCCTGGTTGGCCTCAAGGCTAAGAGGGAAGGCAGTGAAACATGAGCCCAGGAAGAAACCCCTGCATGAAGTGTATGTAGAAGCTGAGTATGGGAATCAGATGTGTAATATTCAGACATCAAATAATAGGTTAGGACCAGCAAAAGCTACAGATTGATTTATTCATAGCAATGCTGGGGAAGAGACTACAAAGTATCTCGTGGGGACAGACATCCAATGGATAACCTACATTATCTGGAAGCAGATATATCAGCATATTCTACACCTGAAAACTATTCTGGGTTTATTTAGTAGGCTATCTGTGTACCAAAAGGTACACAGGGTATGGATGTGATCTGGGAAATGTGTCATAAGTTTCATTTTTAATAAGAGAATGGACTGGCCAGAAAACTATGGGCATTTGAGGTGCACAAACTCCTCACTGAATCCATTAGAGAGGCTGTGGCCATGATGGAATGAAGCCAATGCCCCAAAGGGATTTCTGTACAGTACATGAGACAATAACTTTTGTTATTCCTTAACAAATCCCATCTCCTTACTCTCACTGTTCTCAGCCAGTCATGCTAACTTTGCTCAGGGTTTTTTCTGGATGTATGTATCACTTCAAGGGTGGCTTTGTACATGTCTCTTTGTAAGAACTTTGATAAATACAACCTTCTTTTACCCCACCTCCCAAACCTCGCATACCTCTTCTTGGCACCAGTTTGAGTGCTAGTCTGACACCACTTCAAAATGCCACTGGGAGAATCTATTTTCTGATATGTGTGTTAAATATTCCTAGTACAAAAGAGATTACTCCTGACTTGGGTCTTCTAAGTTGTACTGTACAACAAACAACATAAACAAACCACAACTTTCAACAGAAATAAAGCATTGACCCCTCCCCCTCCAAAAAGTTCACTATTTGTGGTAAAGAAATACAGACATTTTTGTAACACAGAGAAAATAGCTTATTTGTCTCACCTATTTCTTTCAGTAGATTTTATATTAAATGTAAAAGGACTGTAAATCAAAATTTCAGTCAATGCTGTTGGTTCAGTGTAAAATGTTAACTACTTACTGATACAATGTTTATTGCAGAAATTGCAATTTTTCATTTCACACTTGCATGAAGTGGCATTTCACTGTGAGTAAGAGTTACATATCTTGGAAATGTTTTGTTACTTTCATAAAATCTTCTAATAACAAGCAAAAATATTTTCTCCTAGAAAACTTCACAGCTGAGTCAAACACTGTTGGGTAAAGAACTCCTTTTTGAAAAGGGGAGGAAGAGGAAACAGTAAGTGTATTGTTTAAAGATAGCCCTACAAAACTCTTTTCTCAACATATATTTCCCTAAAAATAAATGGCATTCATTAAGATTGTTGTTTTAGTATGGAACACTGTTCATGAATACCTTGTAGATTCACAAATGAGAACATTATGTATCCATAAGCTGTTCACATTCATCAACCTGTTCAAATGCATGAAGCAATCTTAGGCCAGCTATTGACAGGTAAATATTCCATGTGTTCATGACACTCATTTTAGTTGCACTCTTTTAGCATGCAGTAGAACAGATATAGTGAACAGTTTCTTTTAACTTAAAAAACACACCAGGGAGGATTCAAGCTGTCAAGCTGCCAAACTACACATTAATGTCCTCAAGAATCAATGTGTTGGAGGAAGGGGAACACTGGTTTCAACCATACTTGCTTTTTAAAGGAGTAACCTTGAACCTGCAGAACAACTAACAGGTTTCACAGGTTTTCTCACTTACACCAAAAAGTATTTAAAAGTCTGAGGGGTGAAATTCAGAGCTTATTTAAATTAATGGCTGAACTTCATTTGAAGCAAAGAGAGCAAGAATTCTGCTCCATCTTTTGTTCTCCATTCTGGAAAAGCCTACATGAACTCCTCCTCTGCTGCAGCCACATTGGATTCACTGGGACACTGAAGAATCTCATTGTTCCAGCAGCATTTTATAAAACAAGAAGTGAATTGGCAATTTTCTATTATAAGGAAATGTATTGGGCAGGCAATGTCTGAGAAATGAAGGACCACATGCACATACTGAATAGAGGTTTGAACATGATTTTTGAATCAGAGGTGATGAACTCATGCTGCAGTTCAAAGATATGAGTGGCACATGTCAGAGCCTCCCACTTCCTGCTCATTTAGTTGATTTGCAGCCATCCTAACAACTGCCACTTTCTTGGTTAATGACACACCAAGTTTGCCCCAGGAAAGTAAAATCCTATTTCAGAGCTTATCCCTCTGCCACACCAACTGTTGTACACACCTGCTCTAAGCAATGGCTGTAAGCAGTGTGGGTACCAAAATAGCACCATAGGTCCTTAAAGCATCTGATCTTACTTCATCTAGTGAGAATCAGAAGATAATCCACTGTGATCAAATAGTTTTGCTTTTTAAAATACAACTTTAAAGTAATCACACTGATGGAACTCCTGATAACTAATTAATTTGAAATGTTTGTCATTACCAACAAAAATTTAAAAATCAAGCTTAGTGCTTCCCTGATTAAAATACTATAGCTGAATATTAAAATAGAAAACAGATACACAGAATGGTGGCCACACTTTGAAGTTTTAAAAGAACAGAAGTAAAATAAAACCTAATTCTCCTCCTAGCATGTTAATGAAAAATGCAAAAATTAAAGACGACAATTAAAAAATCTAATATATCCTTTGATAGAAAGAAAATGCTGAGTGGTCAGCTAACAGGAAGAACTGAGCTCACCAATGCAACACAGGCATTTCAGGATCCTGGGGAATGCCCTTCAGGCAGAGGCCTATTCTGTTAAACAGAAGAAAAGTCTCGCTGTGAAGACGGCCCTATGAGCACTTCCAAAGACATGTTTTGGTTTTGGAAGGATTAGAAAGACCCATTGTATCATAAAGGATGCAAGTATACAAATGTAGCCTGGAGGAGGAATTTAGCTGTTTCCATGGAAGATTTTGGAGGAAAAGCTGTCATTTTTCTAATTGAATGTTTGAAGAGGCATGCAAATTCCAGTTTACATTTTTATATTAATACTTTGCATGTTTTCTTTCTTAACAGTATTAGTTATGGACTTATTTTTTAATCATAGAAACTCAGTAGTTTTATCATGTTCCATTTGATACTCTTTTTCCTAAAGAGACTTTGTTGTTTTTTGGAGTTGCCCAGTAAAACCACAATTTTATCCATTTTTGTAATTACAATTCCTGCCTGAGTAAAACACAAAATGTCAGAGGAAAGGAAGGAAAAATGTGTTTTATCTCAGTCACAGCTGACCAATGCCATTATTTTTAGATATTTGAGGCCATTTGGAAAATTGAATAGAATTTCAAAACCCAGCAGAGTCTTTCTCCTGACTTGGCTTCTAAACTACGATTTAGGAAGATTTCTGTACAGATGGGTGCATACAAACCTGAAGCTCCCCTCTGATGCTCCAGGCTGTGTGATGGAAGCCAGTCCAGGCTGGCAGCCAGCAGCTGGCTTTGCCCTGCACTGTGTTTGGTGTAACATGCCCTGTTTTCCAGCATGTGGAGGTGGCTCCAACCAGCCCCCAGCAGGGCATGTTACCCTGCACACCGTGCCTTGCTGACTCAGACACCCATTTCTACACTAGAGCAGTTTTGCCTTTGAGGCTTCTCTCTGTTAACAAACTCACAGAGTGATCAGAACACAACTGAGTGGTTTGTGCCTTCTCCACAGCTGTGGCACTGCCAAGCATGTTTGCACATTTCACAGGACACAGTGAACTGTTAAGGGATGAGTAGTTACTGGTTCTGCTGGAGCACTCTGTTAACAGCTCCTAGTTTAAAGACTAGCAGTGTGTTCTCAATGATTCCTTATTGGACCCTTAATTCACTTCCCTGCTGATCTCACCATCACAAGGTCCCTTCCCTTCAGGTCACGTTATAAGGCTCATTGATTTAGTTTATTAGGAATTTTGCCAAAGGGAAATGGTTGGGTGCAATACCTAGGTATTTGTTCCAATTCTTTAAGGTGAGATATTGCCCACATAAAGATCCATCTTAATACTGGATGTTACTGACACAAACCACAGCAATACCACCTTACTTTCTAAGCTGGTTAACAGATGACACATTTCCCTTCTTTTCTACCATCACCTGCTGTGGACAAAGGTAGGCTTCTTTCCTCATCTTTGAAAAAAAGGTATTAAACCAAAGTAGTCCAGAAATGTCTCTGGTAAATGAAGTAGTGACTGCATGACAAAAATGAGGTTCTTTATTAGTTTCTACATAAAATCTTACAAAGTCAAAGAAGAATGCAAAAAAATTCTTGAAATCCTGTAGAAATAACTTCCTCATGCATTGGCCCTGAAAGAAAAATGCAAAAATCTGTTGGATCACTGACACTTATTTGTAATCCAGTACTTTTATGACAGAAACATACATATCTATAGACATATGAAATTCTGATCTATTTTTTTAAATTAATGATGCCACTATGCTATATTTAGCAAGCCATAGATGTTTTCTAAGAATAATAAATACAAAATTTGAAGTCACTAAGTGGGCTTATCTCTCATTAGAAGTCCTATTGGACTTCTAGAGTCCAGTGGAGGAGATTACACTCCTCTCTGTCAAAATAAAGTAAAAAGAAATTTTCTACTTTCTCCTTGCAGTTTTCCCTTATGGAGTCTCATTATTTTAATAATTAAGCACTTTTCATGGCACCAAACAAGCAACACCTTCCTTTTTATGTTTCACGAAGAGTAATAAATATTTCCTTCATGTAGCTACAGGCAGCCCTTCTTTCACAAGAAATACTGTTTACCTTTCTCATAATGACACAGTAAGGGCCAGCCTTTCCCAGAATGGCATCTTTAATAAAGTGCATGCAACACAGACAAACAGCCAGGGAATGCTGCACACCTAGAATTGAAATACATGGCTGTCATGGAGTGAGGCCATTGCGCTCCAGCCTTTGCCTGTTAAGCATAATTGCTTTTCATAAAGGTTCTATGGAAAAAGTAAGCCAACCTCTCCAAAAAAAACTCTGCATGACATATTTCTTGTAACCTTTCAATCTCTCTGTGTGTAATTTATAGCTGTCACAGAGAAACACTATTTTTAGGGTATTGTGGTAGTCCGATTGGTACTGATTTTCTGATTCATTGTCCCATTCTCTAGGGCTCCTGTTTCATAGTGCTCTTCAGAAGTTCATATTTTATATATATATATATATATTTTAGAGGCCAGAACAGTGTTTGATCCTTTCCTGTGTCATATTCAAAGGGAGGCCTGGCACGTTGCCACCAGTCTCTAAAAGGTCGCTGCTATGGGCAGTGCACGTACAGCTATAATGTGGTTGTAAGAAGCTATGAAGGTAAAAGCAGTTAGTAAACTTGCTCAGGAAGTAAGAACCAACTCAG
>CM067564.1:65925450-66232950 GCA_034336665.1 Luscinia megarhynchos | reverse complement strand
TCACATAATTTTCCCCTTTTTTACCAGAAAAATATTCTCAAGATGGGAATTGAATTTTAACAAAATTGTTTGTGAAAATCAGCAGAATGGTAAAATAAAGCACTGTGTCATTCCTAATTGTGTTAACACCACCTTATAGCTTCTTGTGTGGTTACAGAATGTTGGGCATGTGTGGTGTGATTAGAGTATTGGCTTTTGCACCACAAGTTGTATAACTGAACTGTAATAATTTTTCAACCTTTTTTTTACTAGTTAAAGATGTAAACCAGGAATAACTAATAACTAGTTTACTAAATTTAAACATCAGTCACCTTTATTTGACAAGCAAATCGCACAGCTCTAAATGCATCAGCTTTCCACAGGTTATCCTAGTTCATGGCATATCCATGAAACAGTCACCTATTGGAACGGTGAACTGAAACATGCCTATCAATATTGCTCTTACAGCTATTTTTAAGCCAGCTTTTGATTAACTGCATGATGTTTATATTGTTTCAGTGTAACATCTACCTCTTATATATATATTTATATTATCTATATCTATCTCTCTCTATATATATGTACACATACCAGATGCATTGTAATGGTAACTAATTCATTTCACTGAGTAAGTCCTCATGTAATTACAGCAAAAATATTTGATGTATTTGTGGTTTAGGTATTTAAAGGCTTTTTTGCTATGGATATTTCGCAGATCCTATCCTCTTTGTATTTTTCAGAAAGTTGCAAACTTGTTTTGCTTATTCTCCAAACTGGCTAAGCACACAGCAGCTCCAATGTGAAAGTTGATTTTAGCTCAATGCTCAGCCCAAGGCAATGATACATGTGGATGGCCTTGGCTTCATGCAGATCCACCTGCACCATTTTAGCTGAACCAGAGAAGCCTTATTAAAAAAGACATTAGATTCTTCGTTTTAGACAGAAAAATCAAACACAAATATCTGCTTTGGGATAAGCCAGTCTTGATTCCCATAGATATTCAATGCCATTGGAAATTCCACAAAGTATCCAAAACCCACACTTAGGACTACAAGACAATCTCTGTTCAGAGGAACTACTGACCATATTTTTTGAGACTACTAGCAGGACTTGTGCAAATTTGTGATTATTCATAATGATCAATACAGAAGCATACAGATGCATTAAGTTATGAAATAAACTTTTTGTTTTTCCAATTACATATATGAATACAAAGGAAGATTCCATTCTGACTTGAACTGTAGTGCCAGAGCTCATTACCAGTAATTTTTGTATCCACTGCTTTGAATAGTATAGCTTGCCCTTTTTTGTTTTTTGCAGATAAGGTAACACAAATGTTTCCTATCTCAAAACAAGTTCCTTCTCTTCCAGATACTCTATTAAGCATGCAGAAACAGGTGGGGTAAAATCACATGATCTTCTTAGATAGGAAGAGATATTATAATTTGGGGTTTTTTTTCACTTCTGTCAGGTACAAGTTCTGTTCTTGTTATCCCTATAACAGTAGTTGGTTGAGGGTTTTTTAATACTAGCAAGGCATTAAAGAAAAGACTGAAATGACTTTTGATATGATGTAACAGGGTGATTGCAGTATTTCCCCCAGACTTTCAGATGAGTATGAGGGTTGGCTAATTTTTAGAATTATTTTTGATAGGCAAAAAATGTGATAATGTAAAATAGATGAGTTTTCTCTTACTCCTCTTTAATTTTGGCTGAGAATGAGAAATGACTCAAACACATCTACTTATATCACCATATCAGTGATTATTTCAGTGTATGTGATCAATGATATGAAACTTTGGTGTAGAGATAGGTACACATGCTTGACACAAGAATTACTCTCAGGATTCAGTGGGTCATTGTCCCTCAGCACTAGATATTTTGGGTTCAAAAATGTGATATGAACAATACTGGAACTCATGCAAAGAAACTTTAGATTGGATCTCATCTGGCATAAGATGGTATAACATCATGAGCATCTGTGGACCTACATTGGTTCATGTCCTCAAACATGATATTTCTTTTCTGGGTTTTTCTGGGGTTTTTTTGGTGGTTTTTTTTGTTGTTGTTGTTGTTGTTGTTTTTGTTGTTGTTTTTGTTGTTGTTGTTGTTGTTGTTGTTGTTGTTGTTGTTGTTTTGGGGTTTTTGGGGGGGGTTGCTGATTGTTTTTTTGTCGTTGTTGTTTTTTGGGGGTGTTGTTTTTTTTGTTTGTTTGTTTGGGTTTTTTGGTTTGGTTTGGTTTGTGGGGCTTTTTTTGTTTGTTTGTTTGTTTTAGGTTTTTTTTTTGCCAGAACATGTCAGTTTTAATGTACATGAACTTATAGAAAGTGACCATTACTATTACTAGAGTCTATAGGAGTCCTAGCAATATAAGGTACAGATACTAAGAGTTCCTCAGTGCTCCACAATGGTTCGAAGTCAAATATACCAAATACTCCTAATGAGGTGGAATTCAAGGAAAGCCATAATACTGGTCATGGGCAGGGTCATCAAGGGATGGGGAGCATGAGCTGGTGAGCAGCCAGGACTGAAGCCCTGTCTGTCAGCCCTGACCTAACAGCACTGACTGCACTCCCTGCCTGGGGAAGGACTAGCAGCACAGCCAGATGGTGCATCACCAGTGCAACCAGTGTCCAGGTTCCAAGGCCCCAGGGAAAAGGGAATTTTAAGGCATTACTAGAATGCACTAATGAGATGGAATTAAGACCTGTTAGTATATATCTATGGTTACAGTTCAACACAGAGCAGCTACTCTTGTGAAACCTGCAAAAGAGTTAAGTGGAAGGCCCAGATAAATAATTCTCTACCATAAGAATATTGCTTCCCTTTGAGGTGATGAAATATGTGACTTGTGTGTCAGCATGCCTTGTGATGTGCTCAGCATGCCCCGTGTGCCAACATACTGAACTTTCACAAAGCAGCCAAAACATTTTCTCCCTTTGTTCTTTTCCTGTATCCTTTTGAGCTAAGTCTCCGTGACTTTGCTTCATTGTAGAACAGGGAAATTAAATCTGTTACACTATACTCATTACTCACCTCTCAAATCCATTCCAGTCAAACAAATTTTCCTTTCTTTCTTTTTTATTTATTGCTAATTGAGTTAAAAATATGTACAGATGATTGTGAAATAACCACAAGATGCTTTCAGTGACATGCTCAATAAAACAGAGCTGAAATTCAGCCCAGTGTTCTGCTTTGGGCTATAGACAGCACACAGCAAAACAAATAGTACAATGTCAAAACAAGCTAGAAAGCTCACCAGTTAGTTTTATGGATGATGTGTTCGCCAAAAAAATATGCAAATTCCTCTCAGACATGAGGGTTACCCCCAAGTCTGAGGATTTTTTTCTAAGTCCATTTGGACCTTCTCCAGCCAAAATCAAAATGTTCTGATGCATTTGCAGACTGGAGAGCCTATTGAGAACTCATTATCTTCAAATAGGATTACACTCAGTTAATATGAGAACATGTACATTACAATATCACATAAAATCAAAAGTTCCAATTTGCTCACTACATGTAAATCCAATTCAAAATATTTCCATAACATATATCCGCTGGATGTTACACTATTTGTATGTCACTCTAGAATGGATTAACTCCATGACAGGCTAGTCTCAGTTTTTCTGCATTTGGTGTTTTTAAACAGTTTATATTTGTTATCATATCAAAGACAGGCTTGCAGTTTTCAAAAGGAAGAAGAGAACACAGCGCCCAAGGCTCTTCCAGCATTACATTTCTTATTCCATTTTATCTTTCTTGGTTTTGACTAATGTCAGTAACAGCTACTGGTAATAAACTGCTTGTTACAGCTTGCTCTTGCCTTCAAGCACTGGCTTTGATACATTGTCAGCCAATTGGAAGCATTTCCTGATTACATTTCCAAATTGCTTGTTTATTGATCGAAAGTTAATAAAGCAAAAGACAACTTTTCGGCTTAAATTAAATGAAAGGTTCCTTTGATGTTCAAATTATCCAATCAACCAACGTGCAATGAAATGTAAGCATTTGAAAGTTTTATCTGGAAAGCAAAATGTACTAGATAATGGTTTCTGGCACAGACACTGTATCTAACAGCTAATGAAAAACACCCATAACTTTAGATTTCATTTATTTTCTGTTGAAAAGTAAACGGCACTGAATTTTGTTATTTTTAAATGGCTGAAAACATGAAAGGGCAGATATTGTATATCTTTTTGACAAACTCTAATTCCTACTGCAAGCATATTTGGTTAGCTGCAATAAACAAAGTAATACACATTATCATTTCCTCAGAGTCTGGCCTTTGCTTGTGAATTTATTTGCTTCTGGTGCTGTATTAAAGCTGCTGTTCTCTGTCAAACTATTACCATCCCATCCAAGAGGATGCTCTGACCTATCTGGAGTATTTAGATGTCTTGTCTCCAAAAATTACCATAGGTCTTATCATTACACTGCTTCTCAAGAGCTTTTGCTCACATAGTGAAATTTATTTAAACCTTCTAGACTTAACATCACTGTGTTTTTTAGAGAGTCGGCCACTTCTAAAAATTTTTCTGCCAATGATTTTCAGTGCAGTTTCAACTGAGAAGTCTGGAGTGGTTACAGTATGTGATATATACAGTAAGAACAAAATAACAAATAAGAGCAAATCTTAGCTGATAAGAATGACACTAAAAAAGGTACAGTCACATTATAGCTCAGACCTCATTAGGAGATTCCGGTGCTTTATGGAAGAATAATCTTGAAATGGGCACTTTTTGCAACAAAAGTATAATTGTGCTAAAAATGAACATAGGTAATATTTCTATGCTTCATCCTACAATCCTGTAAGAAGATTTGGGTATTTTAAGCTGAGACCTGTATTTGTAGACCACATTGTAAGTGATTGCATACCACAGAACTAGAAGCAGGTTCATTTTAGCTGCACTAGAGCAATAAATGTGATGTGTCAAATTATAAATTACCCCACTATATTTTGTTGTAGTAGTAGTGGTTGTTGTTGTTTAGAAGTTTGCCATTGCATTGTGATTGTAATAGCTTTGCAGTAATAAATGCAATTGTAAATTTACTGATGCATGAAGTCTTTACATGCCAGAATTAAAATCTGTTCCTTAAAATTAAAATCCTAATTGAAGCAGATTTGTAAAGTCTGGAACTCATTCTGCCAAAGACAGCATGTTTAATGTTTCTTTGTCCTTTTGACACAGCCCCACATTATATCTCTGAAGATCTTTATGTCTGAAAAAGCTTACAAGCATAGCCACAACCAAACAAATGTTTGATGTAATGATGATCTGATCATCAGGAAAGAAAGGGAAATCCAGCTTCATTAGGTCTGTTGTTTGTTGGGTTTTCTGAATAGTCAGTGTAAAGCAGAAATTGATTTATGGTAGAATCTACTACTGTGAATGCCAAACAAAATGGCAGTGGTCCAGATTCAAGATTTATCCATTTTTAAATCTTTTTTGAGATGTGAATGATGTGAAATCCAAGGACGACAGGCAAAGTAGTGCTGAAGTGTCAGGAGAGAATTAAGAGTCACAAGCATCGACTCTTTGCAGACACCATGAAGAAGATGGTGGTACCCACTAACTTTTGGATGACTTATTCTGCTCATGTGCTCACACTTCCTAAGCCTCTGCTGCCTCCATCAATCTGTGAGCATTTCTGTACCCCAGCCTTTTATGATTCCTTTCCTACCATCAGCAAACATCAGGCTCAACAAGTCACAGCCTGCACAGCAATTGCATCTGGCAGTCCCCATGAATATTACATCTCTTGGACATGTGGGGTGCTGCAGACATGCAGCAAATTCCTTCATAGAGGGATCGTTGTCTGCACCTGGAAAACTAAGCCAGCAGGTGCAACTCCAAAAATACTGGGATAATTTCTGGCTTGTTTCTCCACAACAGAGAATGATAATCCCAAATCAGGAACAGGCTACTCCTTTTTATTTAATGTTTTTTTCTAATATAAGAATATTTCATTTGGAGTCAGTTCATGAGGCTTTGTAGCTCCTCTTTTCCAGCTCGTTCTTCAAAAAAAAGACAGAATAGAACATAGAAAATTACCTTTATAAGTGCAAATTAATAGACATGTAGTACAATGTCTGAAGCATAGGTCTTAAGAAAAATGAGCAAATACCACAAGACTTGGGATTAATAGAAAAAAATCGAAAACACTGCAAGTAGCAGGAAATATTTCATGGATTTCCCTTAGAATTTATATTTTTTTGTGGGTTGAGTTTTTCAGATGATGCAATATTGAAATCTTCCCAGTGGGAGCTCTAGAAAACATACTGAGACTGATAACCTCATTTGGAAAGCTATGCCTGATTAAGGGGGTTGTTCCTTTCTTAACAACTTGGGATTTCCATTAATTTCTTCATTTGTTGGAAGCAAAATGCATCAGAAAAAAAACCTTAGAACTAAAATTATTAATTACTACAATTAGAATGAAGTAGAAGTTTCAGGTTTTGCTCATGGTTTTATCCTTAGATTATGGACAGAGCCACTTCATCCAGGAGCTCCTTTTCGTGTCAAAGGATCTATTTACTGATAAGAAAGTGATTTTTAGTTAGCTGAGTCGTTTGCATCCATACATTTATTTTTTTTAAAGGTAAATAACCCTGTGCATGTTTGGCTTACAAATAATTTTATTATTAATGGCTTCACAGTGGCAGTTATGTAATTTAGTGAAGAAATGTAGGTTTTTCTACTCAAAACTGTAGTTATATTTTGCACACTACTTTCCCCTTACAGCACATTTTGCATTGTCCAGTCTCCATTGTTTGGTACAAGAACGTAACCAAAAGTTACCATGAGTGCAGGTCCTTAAGCACTTTCTAAATTCACTAGTCTAGAACAGCACTTTAGGACAGAGGTTTCTTTTTAATGGCATAAGAGTTCAGGAAAATGTTATATAATATTCACATATTTCCTTATTCTGGTCTTCTGAGTTTTAGAAGCCAGCATTTCTTCAGGGTCTTTGTATTTCATGTGTTCAATTTGATACTTATAGCTCTAAATAATTTTGAGGAAATATTATGAATACTATTATGAATAAGCTATCTACATGTTGCAACATAACCTTAATCTTAAACAACCTTCCAGCAAATTTTTTCTCTCTGAACCATAGATCAATGATACATTAGATTTAACAGTGCAGTTAGATTTAATTCTTAAACAAGCAAAATACCAGAGGCCATCTGAAACCCAGGCCATTAATTGGATGCCGATTTTGTTTAATTTTAGTGAGAGTAAAGTGCTAAGTACTGACAGAAGACAGAAACTACTACATGCAACATTAACCTTTTTCCTCCCACACAGATGTGCCCTGAGGTAGCTACTTTAAGGTATTAGAATGTTGTCATTAGAAAGTTTCAGGAGCGAAGTCCAACACACTCTGTGTGTACAAAGCCACAGGCTTGCCCTTTTACCTGATCTCTGGTGTCTGGGAATCTTATATCACTCAAAGAGTTAACCTGCTTAGGCACATTTGGAATTTTAGCCACAAGGGACTTTGCATCTAGGCAATTCTTTTAAAAACTGATGTTTCTGAAAGGTTTCAGCCAAGCTGACTTGCAAACTGTACAACACTATAACCCACATATCACTCACTCCAGCTCCTCCTCCTCACTGTGTGAATGGGACTGTAAGCAATTTTTTTATTTAAAGACTGGGCTTCATGTGTGCTTCTGTACTATGTAGCTATTTAGCTACTACACATTACCAGGCAAAGGTATTTCTCTTTTCTAATTTGTCACATGATCACCACAGAAGACTGAATCCTTCAGAGAGCTGAAGGAGTCTAAGACGTCTAATAAATTCACCCTTTGCATGGAGAAAATGTTTCATGATGAAATAATAAAATGGGATTTCAGTTAGGAAAAAAATGAGATAAACTAGTGTAGCAAATAAGTAAAGATTATACACACAGGCAACCCACTGATCAAATATTTCTTAGGGCTATCGAGGATCTATCAAGGATACTGAGCCAGTTAGATAAAGAAATTACTGAAGAGTGATTTACTGAGTTGTTTAAAAGTCATGTTAGAAAGATTAGTTTGCTCACAGCAATGTGCTAGCTCTGTTTTATTTAATGATTAGTTAAAAGCTGTGGTAGAATATTGCATAAACGAGCTTCAGTTGCTTATTTAACTATTGGCTATACTTACTCCTACACTGTCAAATCAAAAATTTTAATCATGTTATCAAAACCTTAGCTTCATGAATATTTCTCTCCTCAGTGTCAGCAGTAAGGCATAGCTATACAGTAAAGAAAAAACCAGCATTTTTCAGGACATTTTTATTTGTGTTAAAGACTTCTGCTGTTTGGACATTTGAGTAACTGGATAACTGGCCAGAATGGTTCTGAAGGGGTTGGCTATATTTTGAATCCCAGGAATCAAGAAAAAGCAATAATTATGATGTTGATTCATTTGTTTTGTTGAGCAGACAAGAGGACAGTGCTCTTCAGAGAATAATCCCCAGCTGGTAGCTCCCAATTCTGACACTGTCCTCGTTCTGCAGACCAGTCATTCCCTGAGCCCTGCAAATTCAGAGCTGCAAAGAATGACACTCTCAAGAGCCAGGCTTTTCCTTCTCAACACTTCCCCCTCTCAAGTCAGCACCACCTTCCTCTTTGCTGCTAGACACAGAGAGGAGCTTAGGCCCTGATTAGCTTCTATAAGTTCAGAATTCTGAGAAGCATCTTTTCTTTCCCCCATTGGTACTTGCACTTAACTCTTCTTTTAAATTCTACATTTCATTGTGCAAAAAGACAATTGAAAATTTTCATTCGTGTCTATTTTTTAGTGAACAACAGAGATTTTTTTTCTCTTTCTGTTTCAAAACCATAACGTTTTATTTATTTATTTATTTATTTATTTACTTACTTACTTACTTACTTACTTACTGTTTTTAAATTCACACTGGTTTCCTGAAGTAAGGAAATCTGAAACCATAAATTTTGGGTTTCAGTATACAACTTCAGGATTAGTTGAGCTCTAAACTTATTTGAGACACGGTTAAAAAGCTTTTAACAAGACATACTTTAAAAAGGAAAAAAAGAAGGAAAATTAATTTTCCTGCCTTCAAATATAACTCATTAATAAGAATTAAATATCAGCACATTTGTTTCCCACAAAGCTCTCAAGTAAAAATACTCAGTTGCCCAAGAGTCCTAATGATTTCTGATAAGATGAGCAAAATTCTGTATACGTTGTCCTAACCTTTGTGATGCATGCCTCTGGATTTTTAGGGGTTACAGGTGAGGAAAACATTAACTCCAACTTAGGAGCCATTTTTCTTCTAGTTTGCTTTCTTTTGGCTCAGACTCTGAGCTATGATGAAGCACAGGGGTAACTTTCACACTTGCCCGCATTTGCGATATTGCAATATAGTTTGTTAACTTTATACAGGTGTACATGCTCATTACTGGCAAAATCATAGGAAGGGATCCCAGAAACTAATTGACACCACCATTGCAGCAGATCAACTTAAATAGCAAGCATACACAGTGTAAGCTCTGGAATGAATGCACTCTAATAACAGATATTTCCAGACTCTGGATTATGATGGATGTACCCAGCAGGGATAAATTACTTCTCTCCACAGCATGACTGTGCCTAGGAGACACATGCTCTGCTTGTGTACTTTTATCTTTCATTATACTTCACAGAATCAGAGCAGCACCAGCACATAAATGTTCTTGTTTGCTTGCCCCTCATAAGAGACAACGTGCCACTATCCTGTTCTTTGCAACACAGGGCTGTACCCACTGAACTGTGTGCCCATCTTCACAGGCAAGTTCACAAGCACATTTCATTTTGCTGTTAGGTTTGCTCTTCTGTGTTTTAGTTATTCCCTTGGGGCTGGTATCTAACATAGAGAAGCCTGGCAGTTAATGGATGGTGTACATTCCCAGTTCCCTAGTCTGATCCAACAAACACAATGCATAGTGGCTGAACCAATTAAAAGCTAGTGAAGAGGAAGGGAAGTTTTTGAGGTGATGTCTTCCTGTTATTACCAGTTATATAGGTATGTCCATGAGGGCTCAAGTCATGTTTATTTGCCCATGGTTGGCAGGCTGAGACTAAGTTAGAAAAGGAAAAGTATTGCTAAAGGCCAGTGAAAATCTTGTACTTGCTGAAACCTTCTAAGTTATGGAGTAGCCTCCTAAGAGAAACAACAAAGGTGCTTTTGCTTGTAACATGAAGGTTTAGAAAGTAGAGAAAGTAGGAAAGTTTAGAAAGTAGGAATGTAAGAATGAATCATTCTCAACTCTTAGGAAAACCAATGTACACTAATAAGCCTTCCCCATCTTCTAGCTTTATGATGTTAGTTCCTATTTGTGTTATCTCTAGATTTAAGAATCTTGTAAGGAAACAGTTCTTGAGGAGGTTATATACACTTTCTCAGCATTAGCAGATAGAATGGCACGTCAGCAGTTATAGTTACCTTTCAGTTCCAAATACTACACTGTTTTGGTGAAAACTCCCACTTTGGACAGGCTTCTAATACAATCCCTCAGTAATGAGTCATAAGACAATGAATGTCACAGGTGAGGAAGAAATTTCTCTGACTGTATATAGTCAACTACAGAAGTGCTTGAACTGTCCTTCAAAGCATAGGGTAAAACCTGTATTTGAAGATAAACTGAAATAATAAAAACATTACAGTCATGACCAAGGTAATACAGCTGGGTAAAATGTATCAGTAATACTGCCAGAGTCCTCCTCCATCCAGGCAACAAATAATTTAACTGTAACTTGGGTTTTTGCAATCGGGGCATAAAGAAGGGGATGGTAGAAAATAACCTAGTATCAAATAATCATCAATTTATTCAGCTTAATTAAGCAGAAGAGCAGTAGCTTGGGGGTAGGTGGGCTGCATCCTTTCCCATTAGAACCACATGTTGAGACATGGGCACCAACCAATGTGTCAGTGCAGCAGCTGCTCTGCAATGCAGCTGGCACCCCCCACCAGCACAGCTGCAACCAAGCTTGTAAAGGATCTCAATTTCAAAAAGATAAACTTTGAAAAATTAAGGAAACTAGTTAATGAGGTCAACTGGATTAAAGAGCTCAGGGATTTTAGTGTGGAGAAGGCGTGAAATTTCTTTAAATCAAAGGTGTGAAAGCTGTCTGGAACTTGCATCTTAATCAAGGGGAAAATCTTGTAGGGAATGGCTCCAGAGCTGACTGGATAAATAACCACTTCTGAAAGGGCAGAAGAAATAAGCAGCTTGCCTACAGGGATAGGGAGTATTCTATGTCTGAGAGGACAGGAAACAGAGAAGTAGAGGTAAGTGCCAAAAGTAAAGCTGAATTAGACCTTGCAAACTGAGACAAACAGCAAAAAGTTGAGGATTTTTGGTTTTTTCCCAGCCACATATGTATAAATGTAAAAGAGAACACAGAGGGAGACACTCAACCACAGTGCAATGGAAAGGAGGTCAAGAATAAAATGGTTCATCTGTGACATCAAATTTAAATCAAATGTATTACTTTCTTTAATGGCAGAAGTGCTGACTAAAGTGAGGACTGGGCTGTAAATTAGAATATCCAGGCTAAAATTTAGACCAAAAGACCAATGCAGTTACATCACATAGACCTAACAATTTCCATCCCAAAAATAATCAGCTAAGAAAATTCATTAAAGTGCAGGTACAATGGCAGTGATCTGAGTGCATCTGTCAAGTGGAGTGACCAAGCTCCAGACAGGGATCAGAAAACAGAGTCCTTATATTTTAGATGATGGTGAGGATATAGAGTACCTTATGGAGGCCAAATTAGTCTGGAGGCCAAATTAGTCCAATTCCAGTATTATAAAAGGATATAGGGGAAGTCTTGAAAGAGAAAATAAGAAGGAAGGGGTAATGCATAAAACTCATTGTGGACTTTCTAAAGGGATGTCTTCCCAGACTAAATTAATTGCTTCTTTGATAACTGATTTCATAAATGAAGGAAATGCAGTAGGTCTTATCTATCTGGAGTTCAGAAAAGGTTTTGGTTTAATGCTGCTTGCAAAGTGGTTCAGTGAAGTTTAGCAGCATACACCTAACCAGGCTCCTCAAAATAAGGAAGAATAAATACAGTAAGTCTGACCCAGAAGCACCCTGCTCTCCTTCCCCCCTGTAGTACGACTCAGTCCATACTATTGGAAAATGCAAAAGTAAACTGAATCCACAATGCTTTAATTTTGTTTTGCACTGTAATATCCAGCTAAGTGATATTGAGAGAAATGTATGTTGCATTAACCAATTTCATGTTATATTTATTAATGCTCTAGCTGGACAAAATATAGCTTGTTTTTCAGTAGAACTAATGAAAGAAAATGAAATTGCATCATTAGAAAAATATACTCATTTTAAATGCGTCATATGGAAAACGGGAGAAAAATAGTTATCTACCCCTTTGCCCAAATTAATCAGGCACAGCAATAGATTCCAGAAAATCTACATTTTTGTTCAAATGTATTAACTGGAGAGGCCAGCTGAGATTAGTGGAGGCAAGTCATCCCTGGACACTGTCTCATTTACAGCACTGCCTTGGATGATAACGCGCTGGCGCATATTTCTGTGCTGTTGACTATGGGTTCTGCTCACTCTCCAGCTGGGAACATCTACTCAATTTTTTATTGGTACTCAGTGTTTTCATGCTTCCACTTCCTCTGTTTACCTGAGTGTTTGCATGAAGTCTGCTAATTTCTGGATGCATGATAGATTGTGCTCAGACATTTTGGTGCATCTGTTATGTCATGTCATGTTAAAAAAAAAATGCAAAAAGTGGAAAAAAAAAAAAAAAAGAAAAACAGAAAAGAGCTTCTCTGTGTGTAATGTAACTGCTTACAAAGAGTCCTTTCTTTCTTTTTCCAGCATTACTTAATACTGTTTGGTGGATCTGCATTTTTAAACTACTGGATTTGGGGAAATAGACAGAGATATTGTGAAATTCACCTTCCTTAGCAACAATTACAGAAAACCAATGCCTAAAGAGTTTTTCTCATATGTATATGTGAGAAAAATATATGTATGAATATACACATATCTACATTTTTACATTTCTACATATCTATCTACATCTCTACGTATCTACAGTCTCCAACATATGGATATGGGGACTGAAAATATGATGTGGAATGCTGACTGTTTTTACAGTACCTAAAGCTTACTAAAACACTTTGTAATGCACTTGCTTGCTGGAGATGCTCTGATGCAGATTATGTTTTAACAGATAGTGATTTGCCAATAAACACTTGGCAAACAGTTGGAAGGCAGAGATGTGGAACAATCCATTGCATTAGCCACATTTTAATTATTTTTTTTTCAGAGGGAAGCTCAGCAAAAATGTAATTTCTTTAATAAATAATTAACATTGTATTATTTCAATAAATAAATTAGTGTTTATATAGTAAAGAATACAAATGTTTTGTGCATACATTCTGACCTACTTCTCCAGTCCTTCTTGGCTGTTTCCCAAAGAATTATTTTTAAAAATTAATGATGAACATCAAAATATTTCTGTTTATAACATCATATCAATAGTAGTTAAATCTATAAAATAATTCAATCGTTTATCCTTCTTATCTTGGGAATGTTTAATCAAGCTTGATATTTGCTTTAAATTAGCACTGTCAAATGTACATTAGTATAAAATCTCCCAAATCATGAAAGATTTATAATTTGAAATGTATTTGGATTATTCTCTAGTTAATCAGCTAGATAAAATTAGTGGTACTGTAACTAGAACAATTAATTGGATTTAAAAATTAAAAAATAACCAGTTCATGCTACTTCATGCACTGCTTCACTTTGGAAACACAAATAATATCTTAACTACATTACAGGAGTTTTTTGAAGTTTGCACTAAATCATAAATCCCTTATTTAATCTTTAACAGGAAAATTTTTTAATTTTCTAGGGGAGTTTTGAACAAAAAAAGGGAAGAACACATTCTTTTGGCAAAGATTCTGTAAAAGTATTTATGTACGGCAACTCAGTAAAATATCAGCTGAAACTTTTAATAAAAAGAATTTCATATGTAGTTTAAGAGGTTCCTTTAGTCTTCATTGTTGCAGAAGTTTTTAGGAGAAGGCCATGGACAGAATATAGTGACTTTGCTCTGTACATTCTTTTAGTTAGAAACCCTTATGTGCTTAGCATCATTAATGATCAAAATGAGCTTGTAAGTAAAGCACCAGTGGGCAGACTGGTGTACATCCCTGGGTAATTACTTCACTAATGTCTTGCAGAGAGTGTCTGATGATCAGGACAGCCAGTTTCTGTGAGGGCTGGGCTGGGCTGGTAGGAAAACAGCAGCATGGAAAGCTTCAAAGGTAGAACCACCCATCTATGAGCAGCTCAGAAGAGTGAGTTGTGGAGTAAGGAGCTTGGTGTCTGGCAGATTCGAGGGGAAAAAGGAGGTTTAGAAGGGAGACACATGGCTGTTCTTCCTTGGGAGAGAGCAAAGGAGCTGGAAAGTACAGACCTAGGCCAGGAGAGGCATAAAAATATTGTCTGCTCTTTATACTGAAGGAATGACAGAATTTATAGGTTATGGAGGGCTTGGGAATGATAATGGAGACGAGAGAGTCTTGTATTTGTAGCCTTATACTTCACAGGATCATGAAGTAAGCTGAGCTGGAATGGACCCACAAGGATCATCGAGTCCTCCTCCTGGCCCTGCAGAGCACCGTCCCCAAGAGTCACACCATGTGCCTGAGAGAATTGTCCAAATGTTTCTTGAACTCTGACAGACTGGTGCTGTGACCACTTCCCTGGGGAGCCTGTCCCAGTGGCCAAACACCTTCTGTGTGAAATACCCTTTTTTAATATCCAGTCTAAATCCTCCCTGATACAACTTCAGGCCATTCCCTTGTGTACTGTCACTGGTCACAAGTGTGAAGAAATCAGTGCCTGCCCCTCCTCTTCCTCTCATGAGGAAGCTGTAGCTGCAGTGAGGTCTCCCCTCAGTCTCCTCCAGGCTGAACAGACCAAGTGACCTCAGCCACTCCTCACACAGCTTCCACTCAAGGCCCTTTCACCACCTTTCTGGTCCTCCTTTGGACAATTTCTAATAGCTTTGTATCTGTCTTATATTGTGGCACCCAGAGCTGCCCCCAGCACTGGAGGTGAGGCTGCCCCAGCTCAGAGCAGAGCAGGACAATCCCCTCCCTTGCCCAGTGTGATGCTGTGCCTGATGCACCCCAGCACAGGGCTGCCCCTCCTGGCTGCCAGGGCACTGCTGGCTCATGTTCAAATTTCCATCACCAGGACCCCCATGGTCCCTTTCTGCAGCTCTGCTTTAAAGCATTTCTTTCCCCAGTCTGTCCACACACCCAGGGTTGCCCCATCCCAGGTGCAGAATCCAGCACTTTCCCTTGTTGAAATTCATATGGTTGGTGGTTGCCCAGCCCTCTGACCCATTGAGGTCTCTCTGCAGGGCAAGCCTCTCTGCTTCTGAGGGAGCCAAGAGCTCTTCCCAGTTTGTATTGTCTTGTCCTGGATCACAGTGTGCATCATGCTCGAGTGCCACAGGGTGGTGAATATACCTCTGTCTGTCTCACAATGCACATGTTTATAGAAAATCATGGTGGGAGATGCCATTTGGGTAAGTAAGACTTCAGCCTTGGTAAGAGTTTCAGGAGACTACAGTGATAGAAATAATGACTATTGTGCCACATCTTTTGAGTACTCCAGAATGGCAGCTGTTTCTTGCTACTATGGGCAGGTATTAATTTATTATCCTTGCACTCCTCTGAACCCCCCCAATATCTTTTCTTGTAGTCCAAAAACATTATACTGAAAAAATGTAGGTCCTATTCACAGCAGGATGTGCTTTACTCATTCTGGCAAGCTAGCTATGTATGCTTTGTGCTTTTAAATTATTTAGACCTTCCAGATAAGTCAGAATCTGTTTTATCTGTGTCTTGTCTTGTACACTATTTTTGCATCTCACAATACCACCATTAGTCATCACAGGCTAGCTTACAGGCTAATACAGACCTTTGTTCACCTTCTAGCTGGAAATGCTGCATTGGGCCTCCTAGAGCACTGGAAGTCCTTTAGAGATCTTTTCCAGTCCTCCAAAGCTGTTCAGAAAATTCTCTGGAGATCTGGGACATTAACAACAAAGACCATATAAGATAGATGGAATTTCCTATAATCACTACATATACTAGAGCATGCTCTCTGCAGTCAGATCTAGGTTTCTTCCTGTGAAAATGACTATGGATTTTCATTTGTGGAAGTATATTAAGTATTCACAATGCAAAATAAAATTGATTTTTCCGGACCCCAAAATATAATAAACGTCTAAAATAATAATAATGGCCTCCTACTACTACTGAGATTCTAGAATTATGAATCTAGCTGTCCTGAAATGAGCAATGACAAAGCTGAGTTATTGCTATTGATGCCATTTTAGAGCCACAGCAAACTTCAGTAAGGCAAGTGTTCAATCAGGGTCCCTTTGCACTGCCTCAATAGTGTACAGGAGCTGTAAACTTGTCCTAAATACACAAGGAAGCATTTTGGATTGGATAGTCCAGCCTGGAAGTGGGAGGTATATTGCTATGCTGATCTCTTCTAATTGGGAAAATGAGTCCTCAGTTCACTTGTGAAGCCTTGAATATTGAGGGTGCAATACAGGTAATCTTTTTCTTCCAAGAAAAGTTGAATTATGTCTTATGCATTTACAGTTAATGCCAATGCCTTTTCCTGGCTTTGTAATCTTGTGTGCTGTCAACAGTTTCTGGGCAGATAAAAGATGCCCTGCAAGGTGCACGTCCACAGCTACAGCCTAGCACACATGCCTCTGCCTTCCCTGGGACCCTAGCTCACCCTTCAGAGTCAATTTGCTTGCATAAGTCTATCAAATGCTGTTGTGAATTGCAGTAAGAGCTGAAGTTGTCTCTAAGCAGCATAAATCCCTGGAAAATTCCAGGGGGCACAAAATAATTTTCGGTTTAAGGGCTGCAGCTAAAAAATGGAAAGCTGAAAACTGGCCAACCTGAAGTATGAATGTCCTGCCTTGAGAGTATTGTGGTGTTGGACATGATGGTGCCTGCTGAAAGCACACACTTCCAAGGAGCAAGGGAAGGCAGAACAGAAGGGACAGTGCTTGGCCTCAGCAATCTGGTCTGGAAAGGAGGAAATCATACCTGCAGCAGGAAAATGCCTTGAAAATATTTATAAGATACCTCTGGAATGTGCTTTATTAGTTTTGTGAAAAGCTAGTTTATACTTGGATCTTCATGAAACTTCAAAATCTAATAATTAAACAGGGAAAACCTACTGCTCCTGCTCTAGGTGAGGGCTGCCACATCCTCAGATGTGCTTCTCCTGTTTATTCTCCTGAGGACAAATGACTGCTATCTGAAGAGAGGCTGCCCTTCAACCCCTTCCACTCTGGAGGGACCCTGCAAGCCTCCCTGTCCTTCCCCAGGCCTCTCAGCATGTCACATGCAGGGAGTTTGCTGGGTCTCCCATGGTGGCTGACCCTGTGTCTTCCACTGGGTTTGGAAGACAACGTAAACTAGGAGAGATCTGGCTCCCTTATTCTTCAGGGAATGTGCAAATATCCATGTGTATCCTCTACTGCTGGAAAAGAAAGGGAAAAATCTCAGAGAATCCAGCTGGTAGAGTGGGGTCTGCTAGTAAGTTGTACTTTTCAGTGAGTTCTCGTGCATTTTATCAGTTTAACAATAAAAAATGCTGGAGCTGGTTTGGGGTTTCTTGGGCTTGAGTCAGCCTCAGCACCAGACCCCCTCTTCTTTTTCCTTGTTTTGGCTTCCAAAAATACAATTTTTTTTTTTCAAAGGAAGGGCAGTAGTTTATGATTCTGAGATCAATGTCAGGATACAACAGTTCAGTTTTCTTCTGGTGTGTATTTTCTCTGTGATATGACAACCCCTGCACCACAACTGCTTACCAGCACTGCTGCTCCCCTTAATTATCTTATTTCTGGCCATCTCTCATTAAAACATTTCATCTTAATAGGCCCTCAAAAAATGAAAACACTCCAGTTGTTTGGTTTTATTCATGTAACTGCACAAGAGAGGGCTGAACATCTGCAGCAAGAGGCTGCAGAAGTAGTGCTCAGAAAATACCATAAGGCAGAAATATTCACCTGTGATACAGGCATTGGTTCTCTGTTGCAGCTTGGGCCACAGACCAGGAAATGGCACACATTCTTTCTCTTCTCAGTGGTATTAGGGTCAGAAAATAAAATATGAGCTAGAAAACTAACCTTTGGAAAGAGGAGCTGAGAAGTGACTTATCCCTCCTGCCCCCATCCTCTCCATAATCTGAGTACCCAGACCTGCCATTCCCTGCTGGAGGAAGGACCTTGCAGACAGGGGTTTCTACCAATGTTCTGTATTTCAGACACAGTGCAAAGTTCTCAGCTTTAAGTGAGCAGTTATTAGTCCTGTGACATTTGTGCTGCAGCCATCGATCAGCTATGGTGTGATTTTCTTAGTGATTTCCCAGGCAAGCAATCCCTAGATAATGTAAGAAAACATGGCATTGTGTGCTTCTTTTTACTGCTTATGTGACATGATTGTTTTATTCAAGGATAAGATCAACACCAAAACATACCCACAGCTCTTCCCATGTTTTGGAGATAAATGCATTTTTGTTCTGGGGTTTTATTTTATTTCACCAATAAGTCTAAAAAGGCAGGTTTTGTTCCCTATATGCTGTACATGTTATCCCTGTGTCATTCCAGCAGGTATATGTTAGATCTGTAGGTTTGGATGTCAATTAATATTTTAAGTCTCACTAAAATTCAGTATTTCTGGGCATACTTGGCTTTGGGTTTTTCTGGTGGCCATGCCTGTTTCTCTTTTTAGAGAAAAACCAGCTTAAAATCTATATACAATTTGAGTTCCCAGTGTGAATCTCAGCTTTCTTTCCAATCACTAAGATGGTGGCATTTTTTAATTGGATTCTGCGTCTGTTGTAATAAGTCACAGCCAGAACAATATAAGTCAACCACCAGTTATGTTTATTTATTTTGTATTTTGTGCTTGTTTAATTGGATCTCTTTGCATTTGAAGGAGACAGAAAGTTAGATTTCAAGCACCATTTCAATAACCATTGTTATCTACCTTCACATTTGATCTGGCACTTTTGGCTTTCATCAGGGGAAGACATATACCGACATGTATGAATAAAAAGGATCAAAAAGTGTGTCAGTGGTAACCTGTAGTCTGAAAATATTTTTGGGAAGTGATGTCCAAGGCAGTGAACATTTACCCAGAGTGTTTTTTGTAGTGAGCATAGCTGTGTGGTGGCTGGAACTGACCAGAGAGCCTGCAGAAGCTGTTGGTACTCACATACAGTGGAAGAGCATGTGGAATGAGGGGCATGAGCCAAAAACCTGCAGGGCAGATATCCCTGACACAATTGTACAGCAAACTCATAAATCAAATTTATCTCAGAGCTCATACAAAGTGTGCTTAATTTGTGGTTTTCAAGATAAATTATTTCAACTGTTTAATCTGGAGAATTTTTATTTTAAATTAAGCAAAGATTTTCATCCGAAGAATATGCCCTGTCAATGGAAAGCCAAATTTTACATAGGCAGTTCCAGAGGAGATTGAATGTTGTCCATTTGATAAAATCATAGGGCTAAAAATACTTATTCCTTAATACACTGTTGCCCATAAAATAAGAAACACATCCATGGTATTTCAGAGTTTATTAGGCTAGGTAGACTTGGATAAAAGGCCGTTTGTTTCTAGTGGGGTCTCTTCAGACCAATAAATGTAATGTTGCTTTGCTCATTCAGAGCAGTGAGATTCAACTGCATGACCATTTCAGTTTACTACAGAAGCTTTTACTATAGAAACACACTTTTATCCATTGGGTACTTGCTTTGTTTTCATAACATTAATAATGTCTTTCTCCTTTCAGGAAGTGTTTAAGATGATTATTACAGCTGGCTGGCACAGCCTCTGAATGCCAAAGCTTTCTCAGCCCTCTTAAAAAAAGTCTGCATTGGGTATTATTCATTTAGTTTTTAATTATTAGCATTTATATCTGTTTTTACATCTTTTGCATATCCTTCAGCTGTTCAAAGGGAGTATTCCCATGCTGCCAGTCTGAAGTGCTTCTGTTTGAAGGCACCAGCAGCCCGGGGAATCCTCTCAGACGCTGTCTGTGGCCAATCCAAGGAGCTGCCAATTGGGTTCTGCCAGTGCACATTAAACTGATACCATTTTGGAGTCACTTTATCTGTGATCTGAAAATAACGAGCTCAAAAAGATTATTTCAATGTCTTCCTAACATATTATGCTTGCTTTGGTCTCTCTGATAATTCTTTTACTCATATATGCTGTATTTTCCATTACATATTTACCCTTTACAGCCTGATACTCTATTTTCCAAGTAAGCTGCAGGCTGTTGTGATTGCTATGGCTTGAAACCACCTCCAGGGGTTGCTAGAGAAATAAAGTGCAATTATCAGCATTAGCTGAATAATATAAAAATTATGTTAGATGACATCTAGATCACTTTTCAAATAAATTAGTCAGTATTTCCACTATTCCATCTCCCAGTTTCTTTGCACTCAGAGAAAGGTAGTTTCATCTGTAGCTAAAAGGAATATAAACAAAGGCTTTGTGACTTTCTCCCTTGGTTTCTCACTTGACTTTCTTGAGTCAAAATTAAGTTCCATTCTTTAAGACTGACCTTTTTGTATAAACCTATGCCTTTTTAAATCTCCAAGGACAATCTCTCTGCCAAGTTTTTATTTCCACTGTTCTAGCTTATGCTAGTATCCTCTGTTCTTGTTTTCATCTCATTTTCTATAGACTCTGCTCACACTGTGTTTGTATTACACGTGTGAGAGATCCAAGAACTATAAAACCTGCTGAATTGATTATCTGCAAATGCTGACCACCTTGATCAAAATACTTAAGACAGATACTCGGAATTTCTCTAGTGCAGTTGCAGAAACTTGTATGAGACACCAGGGAATGAACAGTTAAGTTGTGGGAAAGAAGGAAAGAATTTTCTAAAAATTAAGAACTTCTACAAAACTGATATTTGCACCATATTAAAAATCAAACAATCCTATCTTCATCTCTGTTTCTCTGTCATATATAGTCTTTATATTCTATTGGAGATCATATCTTAACATACATTTTTGTTATGATTAGGCCACTGAGCCATTTTCTCCCCATATGGATTATTTGATATCTAGCCTTGGCTTACACTGCAGCCTTAATACAATTAAGTAAAAAATGTCAGCCAACACAATTTTTTGGAAAGCAGTCTGTCTTAGTTGCATGGTTCACACAACTCCTTAGTTCCTTCTCTTTGGTTTCCAATTTTTTCTAGTCCTTGAATCTTCTAGTTCATGCTTATATAACATTGCCATGTGCAAAATACAAAGCCCTGTCTGGATAACAAATATTTAGTTTTAGACATTTCATTTAACTTGAAAAGTTGAATAGCTTGTCTGATGTTTAACACAGAGAAAGTTTCTGCATGCTTGCCATTTCAGAGGAATATATATATATATATATATATATATATAAAATATATAGAGGATCACAAATGTGAATGCCTGTAGACCAAACAGCCATGTGAATAGAGCCCTCTTCATAATTAAATTTATTCAAAACATAAGTATATATGGGGGGTTTTTTTTGTTGTTGTTTTATAAAATGTCTTTGTTTTATCTGGTTGAACATTTTTGATCAGCTATGATTAGTGGCCAAACTTGCAGACTGGCATACTCACCTGTGTTTTGCCTCTTGGTCTCTTATTGCTTTTTTACCTAATGACAGAGTGTTCTGTGGGATAAAATAGTCCTCTGTGATTTCAGAAATTTTTTTGTGGGTGTTACTGCGTGCTGCAGTTGCTGTGCCTTCATAATGAACTGCAAAAGCCCTGCTGTGTGGGTGCAGCATAGGTCAGCAGAATTAGATTTTCTCTTGATGAAGTTCCATCAGTTTCCTTAAAATACATTGAACTCACTTCAAATAGTGAAGCTCTGTCAATGTGGGGTTCCATTTTTAGGATTTTGTTCCCAAAGCACACTTATAGCCATAGCATATTCATGCAGCCTTCTCTTTTTATTTGCTGTCCTTTAAGTATATCCATCCATAAAAACTAAACCCAGCAGGAGTAAACGTCAGCCATGGCCAGCCTTTGGTGCATTCATTTGTACTCACAAAAGAAACATCATTAGAAATGCTTTTAAGATCCAAACTTAGTGTCTTTGCATATATCTCTGGTGGTTTCATGTTGTTCAGAAATCCCACTGGACTGTTGTGTGGTTATGATCCACTTAATGATTTGCAATGAAAGTTGTTTGAGTATCTGGCATGTGCCAGTGAAATGGAATAGAACCACATTCTTTCTTTCTTGAACCACTAAGTGGTATATTTGTTTTCACAACAGGTAGTTCTGCTTTTTTTTATGTTTTGGGAGATAATTTTTCTAAAGAAAGATCCTATTCAGAAACTAATATCATTATTTTCATTATTATTTTTTCACTCTATGACATTTCAATATCAATTTGAAATGTTTTGAGAGAAGTGACACTGTGTAGCATCTTTCAGAAGAGATAAGTTGAAAGTTAAGTGTTAAGTACTAATTTGGAAAAAATTACTTGAAATATTGTTTTAACATTTTTGGGTGCATGCTGCTGCTTTTACCTATCTGCTTTCAGGGACTAATGCTAAAAAGGGAATAAATGTTGAAGACTTTCCTGAGTTCTTTAGCAGTCATGCCAAATCAGGCTATGTAGGGGGGAAAAAAGTCACATGTATCATACATATCTTGTCTCTGAATCTATATATACATACATGTAGACATAATAGAATAGAAAGAGTGCTTCAAGTCCATATAGCAATCAATGGAATAAATGGTACCTGCAGAAGCATCTGGTACTTCTCAATTTCCACTCTGATAAGTCTAATTCTATTGTGGATGCTGATAGAGAGGAAGATGAGGAAAGAGAAATATACATATCACTTGAGACAGGATATGAAGAATACGGGCAAGTTGAAGCTTAAGAAACTATTTGAGTTTAGAATACTCTAACAGAAAAAAGTAAGAGATGTGATGCAAAGCTGGTATAAGGGTGAAAGCCAACAACATGTAGAAAGGAAAAAATATCTCCAAGAGGAACTGGTTCAGAAACATCATTTACTGTGCCTGGTTAACTTACTAGTGCTTTGGAAATCTAAAATGTGTGATGCACACCATCAAATAGGGGATTTCTTAAATTACAGTTGTATGCTAATTACTCACTTTAGGCAGTGGTTTGTCTGAAGCAGTAAATGATCCCAGACTTGTCTTAGCAAGAAAAGAATCTTACCACTGAAATGTTGGGGACTGCTGGTCACCAGTGCAGGAATTGCCACTTTTCTAAATCTCAACTAGAAATGAATTCAATAAAATGAGACATAATGACAGATTTATAAAAGCAACCTTCCTTTACATAATGGATTTTATATTCTAATGTTTCTTTAGCATAATCCTTTAAAATTATGCAAAAAATTTATTATTTAAGTGATAGTAAAGAATTCATTAAAAGATTAATAGTTCTGGTTTACCAATTCACTTACCAGGTCACTTAATTATTTAGTTCATTAATTCTGCAAATGTCAGGCTTACCATGAACTCTAGTGATTTGCATACGTAAGGTTATAACTCTGTGAGCCATTGTCATCTAACAAGTTCAAACAAGAATTTGGCATTATTTTTACACATGTGTACATATAGAGATGGGAGATCAATCTTACTAATTGATTTATCAAGAGGGTACCCTCCAAATTAGACTAATATGAGTGCAACCTTTTTTAGGAACCACATTCCTCATGAAACAAAAATCAGTCATTTAAGGAAAAGTGAAGCCTTCTAAAGCTTTATTTATTTATTTATTTATTTATTTATTTATTTATTTTTTTAAAAATTTACTCACTGGAATATTGAGATTATGGTATTTTGTAATTATGAGGTGACAGTTAAAATATTTACACTATGCTGTGCAGTTAAAATACATACACTATGATCCAACCACTAGAACTTACATGCATGGATTTGTATGTATACAGACACATGTATATGTGTGGATAACATATCTAGAGGTATCTAGCTGTTATTTAATCTTTAGTAGTAGCCTTCAAAGCAAGACATTGTACATGATGGCATGATGAACCTTCTCTGAGCATAGGTGAAGTTTTCCATTCACTTGGTAAGCCTGAGTGGAGAACATCAATAGCTGGTCATTATGCACCATGTAAAATAATTTGAAGTCCTATGATGCATACAGACTAAGTAAGGCCATCTTAAATAATTTTTATTGTGGAATGATTTCTTCCATTACAGGTTCTATGCACTGTAAAATAGCATGGGGCTGTAACAGTCACAAGCCAGTGTGTACCCATGTATCTTGCTGCAGTGAATGGTTAAATGTGAAAATGAATTCTTTCTGGCAGGCTAAACTCACAGCCCTCTGTATTAGTGGCATCTGCTATGGCATGTGAATCAGCCTTGCTCTTAGTGGGTGTCTGCCAAGCAAGTACAGCTTTCTAGGGGGTAATACATAATCTGTTCAAACCCACTTCTACAGCCCCCATGAGTGGATCTATTAAGTACAATTAGTCTTGTAATTAAGGGCCACAGTATTAAACACTTCAAGCATTATTTTTTTCTCTTTTTGACAACACAGAATCAATCTTGTTGTTGACAACTTCCCTATCATACAGTCTTAGATCTTGATAAACAAATTGCTAGGATTATAGTTAAAATTATGTGAAAGTCGGCAGAGCACAAGACACTTTTACACAAAATACACTCATTCAAATCTGTGGAGTAAATAGGTATAAATAGCAGGAAAGTAAATCAGTGGTGATATATACAAAGGAGGTATAAAAGTGAAAAAATTCAAGTTTTAAAGACGAGAATCTTTGGATAGTTTCACCTAAGGTACCTACATGTATTGGAGATTTCCTGCCAGAATAAATTGCACGTTTTGCAGTGTCAGTAATTTTGGGAGCAGCAGTGTGTTTTTGTATGGTCATGGGAAATACTCTGTAGTTGTAGTACAAAGAAATGTAGATTGGAAGTTTTGTGGATTGATCAGCTGCTGTGTGATTCCTGGGATTACCTATGTGTGTTTACAGATAGAGAGGTAGGGACTAGACTGTTCTCAGTGGCTTTGGAAGACAAATGGGCCATAAAACTCCTATGCCCTTGAAAAAGTTTTACTATGATAAAAGGAGATTTCAAAGGAAAATAGTTGAACAGAAAAAAGAAAATCAATGTAATATTATTTAATGTGAATCAGCACAGAGTTGACTGTGAACAGGATCCAGCGTTTATGGATAGTCAAGAATGCTTGGGGACAAACTGAAGTGATTCTCAAAAAATGGCAGATGTCCTATAATCTGCCTCTGCTTTTCTTCCAGCTAAAAGGTCAAGGTTTAATCTGTTTGGTGGTACATATTAGTCAAATACTTTTATTAGCTCTGAAATTTTTGGGGGAGAAGAACACAAACCAAACATTCTGAAAAGCATTTAAAAGGATTCAAATGTTTACTTATAAAATACTGTACACAAAATAGTTTTTAATTTACTTCTGTATTTTAAACTTTAATCAATACCTTTACTGCCTAATTGGGCACTCACCCAACTAATCCTGGAAATCTGAGGGTCCAATCCAAGCTGAATTCATAATGAATCTGAAAATCCTGTAAAAATCAACCACAACCAGAAGTTTTTTACATCACTACAAAATCAGATACATTGACAGGTTTAGTGGCCTTGTTTGTGCTTCTGGTGCTTCAGGTCTTTGTATGTGTTGATGCTGTATTATCAAGAATAACACAGGAGGTTCTTTATGGAATGGTATGTACAGTAAAGCATTTGGTAAATAGGACTGAGCTTGTAATGTCTGATTTAAAATAAAACCAGCTGCCTTTTCTCAGTGCCTCAATCATCAGGAAATAGGTAAGTAGAAGTACGGACTGATAACAACCTCACCCACTAGATGAGAGGAAACAATTTAGGCTGGATTTTTGCCTTACCCTACAAAACATACTTGCTGTTAATCTCCCAATGAGTTTATTGATGAGTAGAGAGCAGTTAAGACTTTTTGAATTGTCATTTTCCTACATGGTTTGAGCAATGGCTTCAATACTGCAGAGAATGCCAGAATACAATACCAGATCCTCTGCAGCTCAATCTGGTTGCTGTGATGTCCTATTGCTAATAAGTATTAATTTTCTGACTTTACAGAACTTGAACATGTGGAAATCCCCTAAATAGTCCTGACCTTAGGACATGTAGGAACAGCAGCCTTGTGCTTAAAATTGCAAATGTGGTACATTGGTTCTAACTACTTCAGGGACAGAGGTGATACTGCACATTCAAGAGCAGAAATAATCCAGTTTGTGAGGCAGTCTCCCAGCTTACAGATGCAGCTGATTTGAGTTGGAGGCTGCAGCTGAAAATGAAGTGTGGCTGGATGGAGTTTCTAACACAGGACAGAAGCCCAGCTGATGTTTACTGGCACAGCTCTGCTGAAATAGCTGGCGTAGCTTATGCCAGTTAGGCTTTTGCTCCACAGATTTTCTCATGCAGTAACTTGGATTGTTGCAATTTGCCTTCATCTCTCTTCTGAACTTAATAGGATAATCCTAATTTCTTAAAAATGCACCATTGGCCTTCTAAATGGAGAGACTTTGTATGTGTGACTCTATCAAGTAAAAAACATGCTGTTGAAGCAAAAATGGTACTTCAGGGAAGCAGAACCCTCACTTAATATTGCATTATTCAGAGGTGTGCAAAAAGATAGTAGTGTTTGGATTGAGTGTGCTATAATTTGAAGGGTGTATTTTGAAATATGATCTATTTTAAGGCAATGGACATAGACATAGCATCAGCTTTCTATCACTGAAAAATTTGAGGATCTCCTAATGACTTTTAATAGTCAATGATCATCTATTCTTCACTAACTACTGGTCATTAGATTATTTTGGAAATATGCTTCCATCTAGCTTGGGAACACAGATTGAGTGCAAGCTCTGTCTTCCCCATTATTATGGTCATCATTAGGCATTTCTGAAGAGCAACTGCTTAGGCTTCCTGATTCTAAAAAAGCTTTAAAGTGTGAAGATTTAATAATGCTTGTAAATGAGGTTGTACACAAACTTCAATGTGTTAAATTGAAAATTGAGACCATTTTACAAATGTCTGCATTCTAACAGTTTGCAAAGTGTTCTATATTGTATAAGATACTCTCTCCTCATCACATATTTCCTGTTGTTGATGCAAAAGTTTTAAATTTCTTTTACTATGAAAACTGAAACTTGAAGCAAAAATATTTGTTCTGAATAAGTGGAAATACATGATATATTCAATTCTATTTGGAAGGATAGACCACTACAAAATAATTGTTGGATTAGCATTCAGCCTGTGACTAAACAGACTATTGCTCAGATAAAATGACAAAAACAAATGTGAAAGTTCTATGAAAAGATATTCAAGGCTGTGAAAGCCTAAATACAGGGGACATATTCTGTTGTATCTATTCCCCATCTTTCTATGGTTTAATCAAATACCATGTTAATAACTTTGATACTGTAAGACCTTTTACTAGCTTGCTCTGATGTTTTTCTGTCAAGGGCTAACTAATAGTTTTAGCTCTCCAAAGAACAACATAACAAAGATAAGGCAAATGCCAGGAAATGTATTCATTAAATAGTCAAGAGAATGCCAAGGACAAGCTCACTGTATAATGTGTTAGGAGAACATCAATATTTGAGAAAAGGAAGATGCTGCTGTGGTATAACATATTTGTGGAAACTGGAATAAGCATGTTTTAAGCAAGGCTTCTCTTTAATTATTGTCTGAGTTTCACATAAAGTCTGCTTCATCAACTGGATAAATATTTGACTGCTGTTCAGTAAATTGCATTAGTTTACTTTAACTGTATGCTCAGCCTTATTCAGGCATCCTACATTAGGCAATGTAGTGTGTAATGCATCTCTGCAGGTGACCAGAGCTATTCTCTGTATGAGGTAAATTAAAACTCATATTTTAAAAATTAAACATTCTTGCACTTCATGATTTCAATATTTAATTATAACCTGTGTCAGGGCCTAATCTCTGACTGAGTCAGGCATGAAATTAATCAAAAACGAGGCACAAGCTTAGCTGTTCCACTGCAGTGTAAAAATAATTTTTTCAGCATTTCTGTGATTTTTACAGAAATTTTATGAGAAAGATGCTGGTGAACATGTAGTTAGGGCAACAGTTGAAAGATTTAGTAAGTAGCCAAAGTAATGATGATTTTTGTTAGTTTCCTCAGAAAAAAAACTGGCAGAACACTTTAACTCTGAGGTGTGAGTTCACTGAGGACATTGTAACATCAGAGAGGTTATCAGACAAGAAAAGAAATCTCTGACTCTTCTAATTCTATTTCAGGTATAAAACCCAACTATTTTTAAAACACACAGCTTTGACATACAGGATAATACATACATATAGTACAGGAGTAGATTACTTTATGTGAAGTTAAGCATACTGCTGCAATAGAGAGCACAGATACATTTTACTTTGCAAAATCCTTGTGCAGAATAATTTGCTGTAAATAAATTATTTGTAGTCATATTTTCGACTGGTGGAAAAAGATGATGCAGAGCAGTGAGTTTCACTGTCTATAATAATCTTATCTTTCCTTTAATCCAGTGGGTTCAGAGCCAAACTTTGTAGCTAAGAAACACAGGAAGTAGTGAGGCACTGAAAAAGTTTGAAAACAATTCTTAAAGTTTCACAAAATTAATGCTTTTTCTCCAAAGAAATGAAATTGTGCTTTGGTTTTGCATGAAAAGCAAAGTTTCAGTTGGTTTTGGTTTATTTTGATGGATTTGTGTATTTTTTGCAGCATCGACACTTCCAGAAACAAATCATCCATAAAAACAGGAAGTGCTAACGTGGCCAACAACAGTGGAAAATTTTCCAAACAGGCCCCTAAAAACTGACTGAACTACTTTTGGCATAACATTATACAGGATATAAATATGTAAACAGTAACTTTCTCCCATCCTGGCATAAAGATGACTGAAGGCAGTCAGGTAGCAGGACCCATAATTATTTTATTTAACTCAGCTCTCTATTCTGCTCAGACAGAGGCTGCCTTTGTGGTTTTAGGCTAATCATGTGTAACCTCCTTAGTTTTACCTGTTGTAAAACAGCTCACATTGCTAATGATTAGTCTGAGAATTAGGAGGGTGTCTGGTGTATGAAAAATTTCTTCTAATTGCTGGAAGAAATATTTGGAAGGCAGTAGCTGAGCACAAACTTAACTGCTGGTTTGCTTACTTAAGAGAAGGAGCCATTCTAACAGGCACAGATATTGAAGTCCTGCATTTTAAAAGGAAAAAAGTTGCAGTTTATTCACGAGAATTTGCTGCCCAAGATGACCAGGAGCAAGGCTTGGTGGTAGCTTGAGAACCATCAACTTACATCCACTTTGTCCTTTTGTTAAGATCCCTTAGCACATGAATCCCTCTGGAATGGGTCACAAAGAGTATTTTACACCCACTAAACTACCCTGTCTAGCAGCAATTAGAAACCAGCTGGCTCCACCCAGCCAAGCCAGAGCTCTCAGGGGAAGCCTCTTGCTCCCCAGGCGTACATGGTAGGAGAGAGCTGGTGCTGGTATCATGCTCCTATCGTTTGCTTTAAATGCAGATGGGATCACTGCTTTCATTCCCACCAAATAAAGTAAGTAGATGCAGACTAAATATTTCCATCCTGTATTTAAAAGCCAATTTAGTGATCCTTGGGAAGCCAAAACTTATGAGGGCTGGGATGACTTACCAGGTGGGAATTACCAGACCTGTCTGATTGCCTGGCCTTACATGAACCACACCACCTACATGGGATTTGCAGTCATTAACATGTCTTCTGGTGAATCTACCAATAATTTTAATGCCATGTACTCATCCTTTAAAAGTAATTTAATTTTATTATAACATTTCAAAAAATATACAGAAATACCACATGAAAAACAAGCTATGTGATCTAATGCACTGGTAGAATAAATTATTACAAAGTGTATTTGTTTTTAATAATGTTGGACAGCTTCCATTATGTGACATGAATATTACATATAGTTGTTGAGCTGAATCTGTTAAGAAAGGTTTAGCAGACATGCTGAATATATATTTTCAATAGACTGGAGTACAGAAATTCAGAACAATGTTTTCAGTTGAGAGCATTTTGGTCATGTTAATACACTTTTCTGACTTCCTTTGGGATTTTTAAATTTTTTTGGGGGATCTGGAGTTTCTGTTGTACTTTTGGTTACATGATAAAATCTGTTTTTATAGGTTTCTGATGTGTAGTGAGTGCAAATTATTTAAATCAATTTTCTGGGATTATATTAACCAATGGAACTTTTACTGTCACTCAAAGCTCCTCAGATTTTTCTTGGAGATGCCTCAGCTATTTTTCAAGCAGAGTTTATACAAACACCTCAAAGTCAGAATCACACCTCTCATGTCTGCTGTTACTTCTTGCATGTAGGGGAGGAAAAACTTTGACCCCAGATTTCATCTCAGAGAAAAGATCTTTTCCCAATATATTGAATAAATATATCAGCTTAGAATACACCAAACTATTAGGGGAACTCAAATAATTTATTCTTTTAAAATAATGAACTTTATAATTTGCCTTTAAATTTTTTAAAGTTCAGATGTTAAAAGCTACTGCAGTGAATATGTGGTAGCATTTGGTGACCCTCACACAATCATATTTTTTAAAACTTATTCTAAGGGGTTTTTTCTGAATTTGAATTGCATAAAGTATTCTATATTGCAAATTGATAGCTGCTTTGCTTATAAAACAATATTTTATATGACAACAGGGATACTGTAATACATATAGTTATTGTTAAGTAGTACAGAAAGATAGCTGAAAAAGTGTCCCATCTTTTTCATGCAATTCAAAATGGCTTTTCTTAGTAGCCTGAGGTTTTTTTGCTGTAACACACTACTTATGAGGAAACTTCCATAATTTTGCAATATTTTCATTACTAATAATGACTTAAAACAATTATAGTTTTAGGAGTTCTATAGTCCTCATTGCTCCAGAGGTTTTCTAAATATTTTCATTATCTGATATAAAATGGCTTTCTGCTCAGTACACCATATAAATCTGACCATGAAGTTACTTACTAGGGTAAGTGAAAGGTGTTGGTCTGTGCTTTTATTGCCCTATTTATGGAGTGATTGCTAAACCCAACAGTACCTTATAACCTCATGAATAAATCATAGAATCAGTCACTGTATTTATAAAAATGTTTTAAACTTCTCTCCAGTTTCCAGCATTTGAACATCTTTTAGTGACTGTAATATCTATTTACTAAGTGGTGAGCAAATTAAGTTATCAGGGGTGGCTTTTGTCACTAGAAATGACTGCAAGCAAGGGCTCCCCTGAATTAAGGCACTCTGAATATCAAAGCTACTTCATCTGTGTTTACACATGCACACACTGTATTTTCATGCCTATCTGACTAGGAAGTTTATGGGATTTTTAAAAACCAGAGGCAGCCTGGCACTGAGCAAAAGTCTCACATTTGAACCTGTGTCCAGAGCTGTGCCTCCTACTTAACCCTTGCCTTCCTGCACATTTTGGGACGGGAGGAATGAGGTGCTCTGCGTGGGCAGTGCAGGGCATTCTCGGGCAGGCTGCTGGAGCATCAAAGCAGCTCCACCCTGGGGCGATGCCAGCACTGCTGGCTGCACCCTGATCTCACTTCATGCTGGCCCTGGTGTGGTCCCCAGCTCCATCCTGCCTTGTCATGGCTCAGGGCAGGAGCCAGCTGGGACAGCAGCAGGGCTGTTCTCAGACAGAAGTGCCCTGAGCTCCTGTTCCTCTTGCCCTGTTGAACCTGGCTCCATCTGAGGCTTGAGGGGGCAGCAAGATCCTCTTGCTAACATGTAAAGGGAAGAATTAGAAGCATGGCATATGTTGGGAAATCTTAACGCCAGGCCCTGAATGCTTTATCATGCCACTGTCAGCTATTTACTATTGTATGTCTGAGTAGATCAAGAAAATGGCTACAGCCATTTTGTCAGATGTCATAAAACCATAATGCTGCAGTGCCCCAGATGTCCATGCACTTGACCTAATCTTTTATCTAAAATCTGTTACTAATGTTGATGGCTTTAATAATATGCTCCAGACAAATGGGGCCACGACAGACAAAGTCTCAAAATAGTGAGGTAGTGCTACCTCTTCCTAGAAGACAGGCCCTGAACACACAGTGGTCCTGGGGTCTCACTGAGCCTGGACTTGTCAATGAGTCCTGCAGATGGTTGAAAAGGTTCTGAAAGTGGTGCCATTTGTGCTTCAATGCACCACAGTGAATGCTATGGTCATTATCACAAAGCTGTGGCCAAGGCTGTTTGCTGTGGCAGTGAGAGTCACCACTTGTGGACACCAAAGGACAGAACTGCTGCTCTCGATCCAGCTCCTTTACACAGCTGGGAAAAATTCTGTTAACTCTCCTGTTTTAAGTGGTAGTTTAAAAAGCTGATTTTGTTTGTTGAAAGCAAGCTAAAAATGTCATGACAGGGACTATGCCTTCAGGTTGCTTTTAGTACAAAAGTTTTGTTGTTGAGTGGGTTAAGCCTTTGTTATATTTTTGTGTGGTACATATTTGGCTGTAAATAGTCCTGTACTGTAAATAGGGAAATGATAAATTAGTTTTCATTTCAGTGCAGTAAAAATAAGTTTAGATTAATTAGCTTGAAGGTAAAGGAAGTGTAAACACTTCTGTGCAAATTGGGTCAACCTGGGACTCATTTGAAAAGGCTATAGGAACATTTATTTATTTGAATGTCAAATGTATCTAACCTTACAAAATCTAGATTTAGTGCTTCTGACAGGCACAGACTGTTCCTTGGAGATCTTGTAAACAGTTTCTCTGTGTCTGACTTGCCAAATTCTTTATCTAACTCCAGCAGTTAATGAATTGTTTTACTCCTCAAGAAACACTTGCTCTGGTCCCATTTTGAGTATTTTTATGTCTACTGCATTATTTTATTGCACAGTTCAAGTGTCTGAAAGTAAATCTTCAAGACACATATTTTAATATACGAAAGTGTGGAATATATATCTATATATCTATATCTATATCTATATCTATATCTATATCTATATCTATATCTATATCTATATCTAATCTATATCTATATCCATCTATATCTAATCTATATCTATATCTATATCTATATATCTATCTATATCTATATCTATCTATCTATACAGAGAGGGAGACAGAGAGAGAGATAGAATTAGATAGACAGATAGGTAACTGAAACTTGGACTTTCACACCATGATATTTTTGTGCACTTCTGTCATGTTTTCAGTCCTTTTCACAAATGATTTTCTGTCTTTGTAAGTAATGCAGGTAGAAATTCAGTGAAAAAGTCCACATTTTCCATCTTTCCCTCCCCACACCACTCTAGTAATATATGTGTACGCTCTAATATTAAACCTAATGACTGATTGGTTTTGGAAGCATTGACAGAATTCATCCTCCACCTGATGGTATCTTTTCAGTGACAGTTTCTGTGCTATAGGCATTTTTAAATAGTTCCTCATACATGAGAACAGAATGGACTCCAAATATAGACAGTTTAAAATGTATGAAGAGAGTTGACTTCATATGTAACATTCACTTATCAAAACATCAGGAATTTATAAAAGACACTTCACAAGTAACTGTAATAATATATATAGGTAAATGTATAATTTACCATGTAAAAGAGGAGAAAAAACTTCTGTTAGTGTCTAGCTTATCCTCATAGAACTTTCATTTAAAAAATTTCAATTACTTGCTAATATTCTGTTAATATTTGATGGGCAGGACCAGTATGAGGGACAAATACATTTTTCTTAGGGTGTTTTATTATCACTGCCTTTCATCTCATATAAAACATCTATCAACAAAGGAAAAAGGAATCTCAGAAACTAAGAATTAGTTATATTATATTTATCTTAGAAGAAAGAATCATTGCATGACTATACGAATATTTCTTATTAGTTTCTTCCTATGCTAGTGTCCATTCATATCATATGGGCAGCCTATTACTGCTTTTTGGCTAGTGGCCACCTGTATCTACAATGTCAGATACTGGAGATTATCTCAGTTAGCCAGAGCATGGTGCCAATAATACCAAAGTTGTGGGTTTGATGGTTATGGCCATTCAGAGTTGGACTTGATGATCCTTGTGGGTCCCTTCCAACTCAGAATATTCTGTGAGTCTGTGAATAAACTTAGGGGCTAAATGAGTCTGTCTTCAGATTTAAAGGCAAATTGGCAAGGTAATGTGGGCAAACTCCCAGAGGCTAACAAGGGTTATGTTTCTCATATGAGGTGAAAAAACCCCAGAAGATCTGATTTTCAGAACTGCAATTGTGGCATTATTTGTACACTTAGCCATAAGATTTCAGGGGAATTTTTTTTTTTCACTTGGGAATACAGATCCATAATCAGGTTATCTTACCTGCAATATGTGTGCTTTATTCTTCTCTGAATGTGGATGTGATAGCATTGGGCTATTAGTACTCTCCAAACCTATCAACTTTTCTGATGCTACCAGATCTTTGGAATGCTGAGAAAACAGGATGAATCTGGCCCAAGCAAAATTTATAGTAGGAAAATCATCAAGACTAGAGAAAGCCAGACATACAGTAGTCTTGCTAAGGTTATTGTTTTTCCTTCAAAATGTTTCTGGTCAGATACTCTAGTAAGAAAAAACAGAACCTCAAAACTTATAATTCACATTCATATTAAATAACAAAACTTATATAAATATACCTTCTTGTGACTTAAAGAACATTAAAACTTCCACCACCCATAATTTCTGTGAGAAATAGCAATCTACAAAACAAAGTTACTATGTTGTGGTGTGGTACTTCATTTTACATACTGAGAATATTCAATGAATAACCATAGAGAAGCACTTTTACATATTTTTAGCAATGTCCTCTTGCAGTGACTATTGGTTAATATTTCTGTGGTGACAGCCACAATCAAGTTTGAAAAAACAGTTGAAAAAGCCTATAATTTATGTTTAGCTATCTTAATGTAGTGGCAGTGCAACACAGGGAAGGAATCAGGCTGAAAAATGTAGGTTGGCATGAAATAGTATTTAAGTGTGCAGCAGTCAAACAGGTTTGCTTCAATTTATCTTACAGCTGTTTGAAAAGCTCTCTGAATAACTTGCTTGTCATATGCAAGTGCTGTCTGTTAGAGCAACAGAGACCCTGTGCTGCCTGGGGGCTGCTGGGGTGGGTGCTGAAGCTCAAGCTGGGGGTGCTGCCATCCCCCACGTGCTTGTGCATGTCCCTGCTGGTGCTTTCTGGCCACAGCAGTGACCACCTCCTCTTCTGGAACATTGCTAGCAGTTATGCCTTTTATTTTTCTCTAGCAAGCCAACAGACAGGTTTGCACACTGGTCAATAGCTGGCTCCATGCAAAGGACATGCAAAGCAGATTTAGGCACTTTGTCAGTGATCTCCAATGGGCTTCATTTGGCAGCCCAATGGTAAACAAGTAATATGCTGTGGGCAATGTTTTGCTGTTGGCTTTGGGTTTAGCTTTTTTATATGTACTGGCATGAAGCAAGCTAGAAGACACTACTGCTTGCCAGCCTGGGAATTACTATGTAATAGTTATAACAGAGATTTCAGATACAGGACATCTGGTGCTTCTTCCTACCACTTTCACTGGCTTTCTGTATGATCTTAAGTAGGTAATTTTCCTCTTGCCTGTCTTAATTAACTCACCATCTATATTATAAAGATAGTAATTCGAACCCATCTTGGCCTAAATATAAATTATTATTATGCTGTGTTTTTATATGAGTGTACATTTAATAAGTAAGGGATATTTCAAAAATAAAACTATTCTAATGACTTTCTTTTGTTTTTGTGCTATGTCAGTTAGATGCTCTCTTCAAATCTGAACATGGTGGATTGTCTCATTTCTTAAACAATTCCTCTGTCTTAATCAAAAAGAATTTAATCAAAAATCTTAATCAAAAAGGGTAAGAACCCCTACTTTGTCTTGAATAAGATCATTTTTAAAATTGGAAAAGCTGTTAGTCCCTCTTCCATGCAATCAACCAACCTTTACATGCCATTTATTATCAAAAGTAGCAGTTTTCTTTATGCTTAGAATGCAACAAGTGTGTTTTAGTACAAGAAAGGAAGTTGTAGCCTTTACTTCCATTTTCTCTGCTTCGTTTTCACTGAAGGGGTGAGTGGGATATGCCCACGTTCTCACAGGTGTCACAATGGCTGAACTTGTATTTAAAAGTGATTAGGTAATTTCTTCCCCAAGTAAAATTGAACAGTGCACTCAGGTTTTCAAAACACCATGATACAGACTGGCAAATAAACCACAGGGTGTTTATTTTTTTTTTATTATTTCAAAGTGATCAGATCATCAGAAACTCAGTTAATAGACTTTTCAAAGGGGTTTAAGAATCTCTTATTTATCATACTATTTCTTCAGGAAGATAAAAGTCAACACCCATTTTTTTTTTGTTTGGCTGTGGGTGGCCAATTATGAAGATCTGCTCTGGGTGAAAGAAATATGGGGAGAGAGGCACCTGCCTACTAGAACCCACTTCATGCAGAAAAATTTAGCACTGTAGATTCTTGGCTCAGGAAGCTGTTTGTTAGCTGTGCAAGTACCTGTTTCATCTGGTGAGCAGGCTGGGGTGTTGATGCTCCTGAGTCCAGAAATTTAGCACCTGTCTAAACACCAATAAAATTCTCCATCTTGAGTCCAAGACACAGGTTCAAACTTCATAGCTGTTCTCAGACCTTACAGGAATCAGGCACTGTAACAGAAAATACCTGGAAAGAAACACTGACTTGGCATGAGTCTCAATATACAGGGCAAGACCTCCTTAAGATGCTGCAAATGTGTAATTTGAAACAGGAATCTGAAGCCAAATCTTCCACATCTAGTGTGGCTAATGTTTTTACCATCAGGCATTTTGAAAAGAAGGCAGAGTTTTCTCAATATTTCCTGTTAAGGCTATTAAACATTGCATTAAATAACTAAACGTGGACTAAAAGAAAGGTTAAAGGGATAGGAAGCAAGGACATTCTCCTGGGACCTAGTAAACTTATACTCATGTACCTATTCCAAAGAATGCTTAATTATTCATATGAAATGCAGGTCACTTGGTAGAGAAACTAATTTTCACCTAATAATTTTTAGATAAGCATACTGAACATGGGAAGGCTGAACAGGAGACAAATACATTGCTGTTGTCACTTCAGACCCTGTGATATTTCATCTGCTTGTTTGGTAGGTAATTTCCTTTTGATTAAATGGTGAAAAACTAGTCTTTTAATAATACTCATTTAGGATAGAAACAATTTCTCCCCACCCCCTTTAGAAACAAAAATAGAATGTCATCCTGATATTGCATGGAGGGGCAGCAGGAGCTGTGAGCTGGTAAACTAATTTCATTCCTCTAATTTAGATTTAGTTGCAACCCTTTCTCGTGGAACTGCACTCCCAGTGAGTAATCAAGGAAAGCTGGTTTACCTTTGAGTTTATACCAGTATGGCTTAGGCTGAATAAATGCTAGGTGTGCAGAGTATCATCTAATTGTCTAGTTTTCCCTACAGGGGTCTATCCCTGTTAGGCAAACGCTGTGCCAGCCCAGCAATGGCTTGAACCTAACCTGGGTAATAAGTGCACATGAAATTTAGTAGCTCAGCAGAACCCAAAGCTTTTGACAATCAAATGGTTAACCCTTTCACGGATCTGTTTCTTGGGAATTGAATAAATGAGGGTATTGTAATGTAAAGAACATTTGTTGGCTGAAGGCCACCATGAGGGAGATTAGTGGGGGGTATTAAAGATGAAATTATAAAGTCTCAGTGAAAGAGATTCAGTTGAATTCAATGATAAATGACAGTGAAAGGAAGAGAGGGATATTTCTGAGATGAGCTGTATTTCCCTAAAGAAAAATACTTGTGAGATCAGATTTTTAAAGAAGGAGTATTCTTTTTTTATTATTGAAAAGGTTAGATTATATCATTTTTGAGAGCTCTGTTCTACTGAATGTAATAAAAATTGACATGAAGTGTTTTAAGTTTGTTGATAATTCCATACTATTCTGACCCACTTTATCTGAATATCTTAAAATTCAATTTCACTTGTAGAAGGTATTCTCATATTATCCTTCTATATAGGCTACAAAAGGCTGGTAAATCCATAGATGTTCACGACCACTCATGCAGAAATGAAATATTTAACTACAAGGGTATCTTGTATTTCAGAAGTTATTTGCTGACACTTCATTCTCTGATCCTTGTAGTCCATACAAAATGATTTGCACATAGGAAATATAAGTAAATGCTTTACAAATTGACTTTTTGAATATTTTCTCACTGCTTCTAATAGATTTTATTAAGTGCTTTCTACTCTAAAATGTTTCAAATGTTGCGGGGTTTTTTATCATTTAAAAGCACATTGCATGTATTAATCTTCTTAAAGGATTCCTCAGTCTTCCTCAACAAAAACAATTAGAAAATAGGCTTGCTCAATCTAATAAAAAGACATATAAAAGCTGATGTGTATTTATTATGCTTATTAATTTAACTTTTGTTAAAAGAAACATTGATTATAAAACTTTTAATAGGAAAAAATCCTCACGTATTTTACCTGTGTCTAAACAGGTAGAAATCACTGATTTTTTGCCTTGTTTGAGTGGTTATGAATATAGAAATCTAACTAATCTTCCTTCCTTAACATTTAGAACAAACTACAGTGCACATTTCATCCAGTAAAAATACAGCCTTATGTCATTCTAAATCACATTAAGAATCAGTTGAAGTTGGGGAGGTGGATGTTGAACTGTCAGATTTTAGAAAGAGTGGAAAAACTTGAGATCAGATTTTCAGCCTACAAATTCAGATGGAAGAATTTAATCAGCCACTTTCCGTGTGCTTCACTGACTATCAGAAGTTCTGTCTGTCACATACAGATGTGGATGTGAATGTGTGATGTGTGTTTCCCAGCTCTACCTAATTGGATAACTACAGAACTGGTATTAGAATAGACAATTGGTAGTCAGTACTGTACACTGGACAACAGCCACATTTGGAACAGAGAAGTTATATAGTTTCAGTGTACCTTTTATATCAATAAACTGGAAAAAATACTTAGCAGCCAGTCAGCCTTTACACATCAGGATTTTAGTGTATGGTTTCTATTACAGAAAATATGTTTCCATTGTTTGTTTGAAAGCATAACTCTTCAATTTCCATGTGTATTAGATAGCCTTTATTTTTATGTTGTGTTTCCTGGAATGGAAAGAGAATAGGATGACCCTTAGCAAATGCTAAGAAATGCCTATGAACCACCTCACTCCAAAGATTTTCATTCTTAGTCACTTGCCCTGGTAACCCACAGGGAGTCCCAAAGTGTTAGTAGTCACTGCTATGGATGAAAATGTGAATATTACAAATTTTACCACTGTAAAACACTTTCTGAGCCTGCCTCTTGTGCTATGCAAAGGCCATTACCCCATCCAACTCTGCAAACAGACTGTCCTTTATTATGTGTGGGATAGAATTAGCATCACAGACAGTGTTCATTTTCGTACCAATCCCCACTACAGGACAAGAAGAGAAAAGCTTCATGATTGAGGCAGATGCTGTTCAGCAGGATTCCAGCATTGACAGAGCAGGTTGAATAGTAACATACGTTTCAAACATTAAATTATAAAATTCCTGTAACACATCTGGTCAGTGCTGTTGCTAGAAGCCGTAGCCTGACTCCACCAGGCACACTGTTTTGCCTCAGTTCAGTTACTTGCATTTAAATACAGCCTAGGCAGAATGGAAAAGCAGTGAGATTTTTGAATAATTTGCTGGAGGGCTTAAAATATCTTAGTAGAACAAGATGACTATCTAAAAAAAATAATTCTCCTGGGTGGCACATTCATGGCTTCATGACTAATTTGAGATGGCATAATTTTAGAGATATTATGACGAGGACAGAGCTGCCGCATCCTAAGACTTCAACCTACTGTCATAATGTGAAGGTATAAGGACTCCTGAAAGGACACAGTACTTGTCATTTAAATTAAAAGTGCCAGGATGGTTGTCCGTGTTGTTGAGTTTCTGAAACGACAACATCTCTTGTTTTGTTTCAGGTGTTACCAAAACCCATACTTTCATTATTTCATCTATTAAGTATTTCAGAGTCACTCTGGAAAACACACTTTAAATCAAATTGTTTAATAAATCAGGTCAGTTGGTTTATGGCTTTTATTTGGTTTTGGGTAGAATTTAAAATTTTTGGTTATGCAACCCTAAACAGTTTGAAAACAAGTTGCTTGTGAGTATATTATCTCAGTGAGATGCATTGCCAAAACTGCAGTTGGAAGGATGTGCAAAGTTTGTTCATATGAGCAGGGATGCTGGTAATTGTTGCCTCAGTTGGAAGAGTCTAAACAGACCAGTTTACAAGTAACACAGAAAAACCAGATCTTACTGAGGTTCTGAGATAGCCAAATGATGATATGGAACAGCACTTTAAGGTATGATAGAAAACTGGTAGGATTTTTTTCCTTTTTCTTTTTAGGTTTATAAAGACTTAATGACTTCCCTAAAGAAAGCCTAAAGATTTTTTCTTTATTTTTAAAGATTAAAAAAAAAAAGAAGAAAAAAAAGATGCATATGTTAGCTGCGACATTTAAGTTAATTTTTTTAGAAGTTAATAATTAAGGGGAAAGGGATAAGGGGGTTGTAGGCTTCTCCCCATATTTAGTGCTCTTAGGGATTACATGTACAGTGTCAAGGCTTCTTTGCTCTGGTGTTCCTTGCCAAGCACACTGCCTGCTTCTTGAAACTATTCACTTTTTTACTAAGTGTAAACCTAAATAAACAAAGAAAAGTATTTTAGGAATTTCCTGGAAATCCAAAGTTTTCCAGATTCTTGACTTTGATATCATTTGAGACTAGGCTTTGTCTTATTAAACTACTGATACCAGAGTGTGTCTGAAATCTTGATACTGAAGCCTTCTAAGTTGCATCTATATTTATACTTCATGACAATAATAAATTAAAAATAATAGTAAGTAGCACTGAAATGTTACTTGTCTTGCAAAAAAATCCTGGGTTTCTGTTGGATTATTACAGTTTTAGGAGTGAAATGGGTTGAATATATTGTTTTACAGTCTTACAAACCACCAGGACACAGCAATGCCAGATGGTTGGGGTTTATAGCCAGCAATTTATGCACATTAAAAGATACTTAACAACAGTCTAATCATGCTTATGAGAAGCTTGAATTTAGAAATATCTCAGCCACCAATCACCTGCAAACAATGAATAATCCCAGAGAAAGAGAGCCAGAAAAAACAAGACATTTGCATATACCTTCTTGGAATTATGAACAGAATTCTAACTTGATGGAAATTCAAGTAGTGCCAAAAGTTGTGCAAAGGAAAGGTGTAGAAAGGCCATATATGTAATAACCCAGAAACATATTTTACCATGTTATGTTATGTTATGTTATGTTATGTTATGTTATGTTATGTTATGTTATGTTATGTTATGTTATATTATGAAAATAAGTGTGAAGAAATTGCACTGAAGTGTAGCTAAATATGGACTTAGTGTCTCATTGAAAATTTTCGCCTCCTCCCTAGAAAAGTTCTTAAGGAAGTTTAAATAAGAAAATGACACAAATACTATAGTACTCCAGTCACGACAGATGTGAAGATGACATTTTCATGTCTTCTGAAAGTGTTAGAGATCTTGAAATTATAGTAAGAAGATGAGTGCAGACAAGTAAAGTCAGTAGAATAAAGATAAGTATGAGTGATGTAAAAAAATAGACAAAGATGATTATTTAAAAAAAAGCTATTTGTGTACAATCTGTTTACACTCAAATAGAGAGACGTCATCAATCATTAAAACCGATTCATGATTCCCAAAATAAGTACCCGTTTTCTTTACTTGTAATTTTGCCAAGCCTAAAACATCTGTTCTAAAATTTTCCATACAGATTAAAATTTTTGAAAATTTGAATCCCAACAGATATGTTTCTTCCAAGAATAAAGACTAGACTGAACAATGTGATGATTTATCCAGGGCCAGAGTGGCAAATTAAAAAAGATGCAATTAGCCTGCACCTTAACTGTTGTAGCACAGTGTCTCAATCACAAGTTAGCTCTTCTTTACAAACCAACATGATGTGTGTTTCATAATTCAATGCAATTAACTAAATAATCTGTGCCCTTGGAGAGAAGCACTCGCCAAAGTGGTTGACTTTTTTTTTTTAATATTAACCCCTCCCCACTTTTAACATAGTCATGTGAAATTGCAGGAGCTTAGCTAAGTAACTGTGATACCTGTTGGCTGCAATATGTTGCTAGTTATAAGAATGAGGCAATGTGAAAGCTAGACAGGAGGGAATTGATCCTGAAGGGTTTTTTTCCATGTAATTCTCATTACAATTAATTACCATAAATAATACAAATACATTTTTAGTTGTACAGTGTTAGAAAATGAGAAACTGTGTCAGAATATGATGTTGCTGAAGAAATACTCCTGTGGAAGATTTTATTTTTCTCAAAGGCATGTTATTTACATCAAGAGATTTTAGTCCACTTCTGAAAAGAGCCATCTAGGGTTCACTGCTAATGGTATTAGAGAGGAGCCTTATGTAAACCCCAAATTTAGCCCCCTCTATAAGAAGGAAGCCTGGATCATGAGCTTGGTTTCCCACTTTGGGCCCATTTCCATAAAATTCAGGGGGGTTTAGTTCAACATACACTGTTTAAGATGCATCTAATTCAAATAGCCTTCTGTAGAGAATCTTCAGTGCATTCATCCTTCCACAAAGAGGGTCTCCATAAAAGCTCTCTCTTTCAAGCCAGATAGCTCCTGTACATGAATAACTTTCACCATAGGAACTCACTGAGGCAGCAAACCCTGATCTTAGTGTCTTTTCAGAAATAACAGGCTCTTGGAACAATATTCTCTAAGTCCCCTTCAGAAGCAATTAACTGCTTCCAGTACACCTGGAGCGTATTAAGCCTGGGAGAGGCCTTAAAGCTACAGTTCACATTTCACTTCAGTCTGGTAAGAAATCAAATAAAAGGGAGAATTTAAGAAGTCAGCTAATGCTCATTCCATATTTCTGGCAAGCAAAATATTCATAGAAGGTGCTTGCTTCCTTTGGCAAGAGAAACCCTATTTCCAGCTTAGGAAGCTTCAAATTGTATGAATATTTAATTTCCCTTCACTTTAACTTGAGAAAAAGTATAGTAGAACATTTTTAAAGGCTTTTCTCTGTTTCCAGCTGTGTGATCTATACATCAACATAAAGATCTATGGCATCTGCTAAGACTACCTGCTTTCAGAAATGACACAGGTGTAGCTGTGGTCACCAGCTTGTCACATATCAAGTTACTAAGTGCTAATAATATTTGATGATATAAATTTATTAAAATCACCCAATCAATGACAGCTGTGTTTCAGCACATGGATGATTTGGTGAAAAAATAATAAAATTATTTAGTAATCTCTGTAAAGTTCAGGTACATCCTCTACTGAAGTTTCTGTCTCTCAGACTATTCCAATTCACAAAGGGAGACTAGTAGGGGGTGTGAATTTTCCCTTCTTTGAGGAGGTGGGAAAAATCAAACAAACAGAATGTTTTTTTGTGAATTGAAAAAGCAATTAAAGAACACTGAAAGCTCTGGTTTTCTTTTAAAGCTAGGATAAGGTTTTTGAAAGGTCTAGAGTCCTGGCAATCAGAGGACATGAAATGTCAGGAGTAAGCACATTTGAGTATGTGGCATTGAGCCCACAGTTTTCATATGCTGATCCTACCAATGATATCCCTGTCACATTTGATCATCCTCTAGGTAAAATCACCAAGATGTGGATGAGATAAACCTGAAATAAACTTTTTGCTTTTCTAAAACTATGGGAATCTGAGACAGCTAGTATTCATCTAACTGAGACCTAGCAAAAAGAGTAAAATACTTATTCCTAATATTAAAGAGCCATGACTTACATGCAAGCACAACACACTTCAGAATGAATGTTCCAGTTCAATGTCGTTGGCTTTATTAGCTAATAGAGCTATGGACAGCAGATCAACCTCTTCCTGGTGAATGGATGAGAACTTACCTGCTTTTCATTCTTGTTCCATAGCTTGCCTTGCAACAGGCAAGGAGCATTTTTACCTGTTTAAGGGCTAGTATGGTTTTTTTGTGGTTTAAAAGGCTCCATATTAGGTTCAAATGATATCCTGTGATGCATAAAATAATGTATGATTATTTGGAGTCAATGACACTAAAGGAACAAAGATAAATTGGGAGGAGCTGTCTACTCACTCAAGAGCAGAGAGATCCTGCAGAGAGATCTTGACCAAATAGAAAGATGGAAAATCACTGACCATATGATACAAAGTTGAACAAGGGAAAGTCCTGGATTCTGCACCTGGGATAGGGCAACCCTGGATGTACAGGCACATTGGGGAACAAGAAACTGGAAAGCAGTGCTGCAGAAAGGGACATGGGGATCCTGGTCTATGGCAGGTTGAACATGAGCCAGCAGTGCCCCTGGCAGCCAGGAGGGGCAGCCCTGTGCTGGGGTGCATCAGGAACAGCATCACTGGGCAAGGGAGGGGATTGTCCTGCTCTGCTCTGAGCTGGGGCAGCCTCACCTCCAGTGCTGGGGGCAGGTGTGGTTGCCACAGTATAAGAAAGATATTAAACTATTAGGGAGCATCCAAAGCAGGGCCACATGGATGGTGAAGGGCCTTGAGGGGAAGCTGTGTGAGGAGTGGCTGAGGCCACTTGGTCTGTTCAGCCTGGAGGAGACTGAGGGGGAGACCTCACTGCAGCTACAGCTTCCTCATGGGGGAAAGAGGAGGGGCAGGCACTGATCTCTGCTCTGTGGTGACAGGACCAGAGGGACAAGACCTGAGTGAAGGGCCTGAAGTTGTGTCAGAGAAGCTTTAGGTTGGATATCAGGAAAAAGGTATTTCACACAGAAGGTGTTTAGCCACTTGAATGTGCTCCCCAGGGAGCTATCACAGCACCAAGCCTGACAGAGTTCACAAAACATTGGGACAATACTCTCAGGCACATGGTGTGACTTTTGGGGTGTACTGCACAGGGCCAGGAGGTGGACTTGATTATCCTGATGGGTTGCCTTCAACTCAGCATATTATATGCTATGATACAGATAGATATAAAATTCAGGGTAGATAAACTTTCATCTGTCATTCTCTAATAGGTAATCCTGTCTGAAACACTGGCTATTCAACTTTAATGTTCTTTGAACATATTTTAAATAGGCACAATATAAATGATATTCCCTTCAATTGGCACTTCTCCTGGGACATGCATGCCTTAGAGCATTTTTAATAACTTACTGACATTATATGAATGTAATGGAAAACTGTCTATTGTTCTTCCACTGGACAAGGAACACTTTACCTTTATAAGAGTACCACAATATTTTGTGACTCTTTCTCACAAAAAAACCCGGCTCCAGAATGCTGAGAGCACAAAGAAAAAAGAAAGATTAAGGTGACCAAGGCCTTTTTTGATTTTAGTCTCTAAACAATCTGTCAGACTAGGCAAAAGCAGAGAGATATATCACAATATGCACATATGTGTCAATGAAAATATCAACTTAGCTCAAAATTTCATCCTCTTATCAGTAACTCTTCTAAGGTTGGCAAGGGATTGCTCTGTATGATTTCAGCACACTCAGGAGAAAATAGTTTGGAAACATGAGTGAGAGTGAGGACATGTGTCTCAAGGGTAAGACTGGGAGGTTATTTTCTGAACATGACGTGTAGCTTGAAGAGTAGCATCAGTCTTGTATTGAAATGATTGCTGTTCTTTTTTCTGGTGTTTCAGCAAGGGAAGTAGTTTGAGCACTGCCATAATGAAAGTGTCCTGAAAGTACTGCTATGCTAACTCTTCAACTACATCTTCTCAATAGATATTGTGCTCTAAATTTAGAAAGGATTTATTTTCCTAATTAACAAGTAAATAAAAATGGATAACAATTTCACAGTTCTTCTCTTCCTGATAGATAGAGTAAATAATTTTAGAGACCTACTGTAATCCTTTAGAAGTTTATCATTACAATGAAACAGGAATAAAGACAAATACTTAGAAATAGGATTGGAAAAGAAAGAGAAGCTGTGTAGGAAAAGGAATGATACATGGACAGCAAAAGACAAAAAAGAAATATGAAAAATATTTTAGAGGCCTGCAAATTCATTTCACTATGACTTCAGGAAAAATTTATATTTTTGCAGGATTCTGTATTTTACAACTGAGAGAGAGAGCAAGAGCCTACATATTTGACAATTAACTTTATCAACTGTAAATGTTTGCATTTATAACTTTGCAGAGAACACTTCCCTTTGGAAGTGTTCATCTACAGTAATCACCCAGAAAAAAGTTACAGAATATACAGAATACGTTCACCTATACCAATAATTTTTCATTTCCCATATTTCTTTCTTTTTGCCTTTTTGTGTTAGGTTTGCTGCACCCCTTCTTTCCCAGTTCCTCAAATTAGTTTGTTTTAGGTTTTTTTTGAAGGGACTTTAGAAGAGAAGAAATTAATTTAGATTTGGTCTCTGTTAAAGGGTTTCATTCAGGAAGTAGTTATTTTGTTTTAGCTTGCATTTTTATACTTATGCCAGGAAGCAAAATGATGCAGTGTTAGACTTTGGAGATAATTGCTTTCATTTTGTCTGCTTCATGTGATGCTTTGTAGCATTTTTTGAAAAATCATATACAAAACAAAATTGTTTTAGCACTTATTCTGTGTACTGGCTTCATGTCTTAAGGGTGCCTAGCAGACATTTTTTGAGTCCCAATGGATTTTTCGCCAGTCTTAAGCTTTAATGCTTCTGGAAGATGCTCTTCAGGTAAGTCTTCAGGCCCTGTTTCTGCAATTGGATCCAGTTGGGTGAAATCATGCCAAGGCCTGTTCCCTTCCAATAACTAGCAGATGATTAATATTTTGGGTAGGTCCTCAAAGCTATTGCTCTACTGCTTTTGCATACATTCCAGGTGCTGTGTATAAAATGTTGACATACATTTCTGTATATCACAACCAAACAATGGTTAAACATCAGATTTAACAAATTCATGTTTTTGATTCTTACATTTTGATAAACTTGAATTATACTTACCATATAATTCCTTGCATGAAAAAGATCTACAAAGAGGTTGTTTTAATTCTCAGTTGCTCTAATTCTGTCTTGGGCAATGCTCTCCAAAGACCTGAGAGACTCAAGGGTTCCTGGCTCAGAGGTGGGATTTGAGTGTGGGTCTTGTGCAGCTCAGTGCTCTAGCTGGGTTTACTGCATTATTTACACTTGCTAACTTACCACTGCTGGCTCTCTGCTGTGGTCATGGGCATTAACCTGCGTTAAGCACTTGAACCTGAAGGGAGTTCACATCTGAGTGCGGGAGGGAAAGGAGGCAATCAATGTTCAGCCCGGAGATAGATGGTTTTGTGCTTGGTAGTGCTGATAGACACCCCTATGAATTTCCCACTTTGTGTCATTTTCCTGCTCTCAGTGGATACTATTCTCACAAGCCTATTTCTTCAGGACCTTCAAGATAGTTGAAGCCCACATGCCTGTCACAGGGTTACAGGTTCCACAGAGCAGCAGTGTAATTAGGCTCAACATTGCAACAATTTACTTTGAAGTCCATTAGGCAGATATAGCCTTGTAAATTTATCTCTGAAGACTGGAGAATGGCATATAAGGATAATTATCACGAACGGTGGAAAAAACAGCCTGAAAAAATAATGTCAGGAAAATTAGGAGGTCTCAAAATAAAGGAAGTGACCTTGTAGTGTATAAATAATGACAAACATCGGAACAAAGGTTGTGCTTTTATTTTGAGAAATGAGGCAAAGGACCTGACAATACTCACAGATAAATAGAAGCATAACATCCACAGGGGCCCCAACTGTCAGAGGTCATTCTGGAGTCACATTTTACAAGTCACAGGCTTCAAGCCTTCTTTGGTAATATTTCAGCAAATAAAACAAAACTGAACTTCCAAGATTTCTCACTAACCGTAGCAGCTATTCATCATTCTAAATCTCCACTGGCACTTTCAGAGCTTTTCTGTCACAGTCACTGGAGTGGCAGGAAATTCCTGTATGGAGCTTGTCTTTTCACCCAGCAGTTCCAATTACTTCGGTCCTTGACTGTCGCTTTGACAGCATCACTTCTGAGCCATCCAGCAGTGTGATAAAAATTAGGAAACAACAAAAACAACACGTGGCTCTTGAACAGGGTATTTCTTAAAAAGTGTTTGAATATGTGTGAGTTAATTACCATGCTCCATGGTCATAAACCAGAGTGGATTTCAGCATTTGTATTTCTTTTATCTCTAGTCACGTGTTTCTTCTTCAAGACCTGTCACAATAACTGATACAATTTCCCCATGTCTTCCTTGTGAGGCAGACCTGGGATTTTTAAATGTTATTGGAATTATCCTATATATTAATGAGAATAAATGAATTTTTAAAAATAAACAAGTATGTTCAGAAAGTCCTTGATGTTTTCATTCATCAACACTCCTATATTTTAAATGTGAACTACTTCAGGGACATGTATAAAATTATTTTTAAAGTATTAAAAAATCTGAAATAGAAAATAGTCTATCAAAAACTACTGTTGCTGCTTCTCCACACATGTGCCATTAATTAATAGCCTGTATTTTGAGTATAGTCATAGCCTTGCTATTTGAGACAATTCAGCAGAAACAGTTTTTACAATAATAAAATTTATTAATGTAATTGTGTCCATTGGGCTTGTAAAGACCAATTTCTAGCAGACTCTGAATAAAACAATGACAGTCCTGCTGAATTCTGTGAAGCCTTAAGACTGAGCTTCCCTTTGTTAAAAATCAAAATGTGTCAGAAATCTACTGACTCAGAATAAAATTGCAGGTTACAATTTCACCCTTGGGCTTAATCAAACATGTGGTGTAATATCAAATTTATTGTGTACTTTTGCTTTGAGCTTTGCTGACATTTCAATGCCATCAGCAGTAGAAATGTCGAAAAATGTGATTGTCTTTTTCTGCATTTGGATATGGTGCCACAGTTCACCTTGGTTTTAACAAGTTTCATGATATTGTCCATTTTTAAGCTGATAGAGGCCATTTTAAAGATCATATTTGTGTATATAAAGAATTTCATATCACACTATGGTTGTTATCATGAACCACTAAAATACTACTTTCCACATTCTGCTATAAGGTTGATTTTAAAATCCACAGTCCTTGATTACCATATTTATGAATGCAAAGATTATGTGATGGAGCATGATAAATGTATAAATAATATACTGGATACTTTTCTTCCTTTCAGATATTTAATTGCTACATTTTAGACCCCAAAGCACAATTTTTTTATCTTAATCAAAAAAAGAAATAAACTTGTAAAAAATGTATACATTCAGTATCATGTTGCAGACACTTTTTTTTTAAGCAGATAAAAAGCTTTCAAGTGGCTAGGACATGTGCATTATGCCCATGCATCTGTGTAATGTATATATATATATATATATATATATATATATATGTATATATTGTTTTAGTGTGTGTATATAAAGATAAAGCAGAGGTTTGAAATCTTATTTTCTTTCTGTATTTGTTTTGTGAAAAATGCTGAAATGCTGGTCTTCTATATCTGAAACTAGTGTTGTATTTTCTGCTATTAATGTCTAAATTTATTCAGGCGTCTCAATTTTGCAAAGAAATCTTAATAGCGAATGACATCTTTCTTGCATTTGATGAATAAATAAAAAAGTAATTCTTACTAAAGAACATCCTTTTTGCAAGTACCTCACATAAACTGGAAGCTTATTTTTGCACTCACTGGTGAAGTAGGCATTATTACTGTATTTTAAAAACACAAGAGGTGAGACACTGTAGGAGCATGGTGCAATACCCCCAGATGTAGGTGTCTAACTGCACATCTGTGTTGAAAGCCCTCTCCATGCACACACACTCATGGAGACAGTGGCAATAGCAGCTCTCCTGTGGACAGCAAACCTTGCTGCCACTGGAACAGGAGACACAGGGTGCCAGGACCCTTTGTCATGAAACTTATCCTGGCAATCCCTCCTGTGGCATCTAATCTGGGTGGTGCTTATAACTCCCTAACAGGAGTTTCCACCAGCTACAATACCGAGATGCCTGTTTTCACATAGGCTTGTCTCTACACTGTTGACCCAGTGGACAACCCATTGCTGCAATATTGCAACTGAAAAATGTCTTCAAGCACAGAGTCTGTGAAGAGCTGACACAAAATTTGCTTAAGCATGCACCGGATCTTATGCCATAACTGAGAAAATACAGCTCTCCTGAAAACCAGTGCTAAAACTTCAGAGCTGTGTTTTCTTCATATTTTGTGCCCGATGCTCTTAAGGAAATAAAATCCTTTATTTTCTTTCTGTAACTATGAAGTCCATATGAAATGCTACTTATTCAGCTTCGTGTGAATATCAGTGATTACCTTCTAACATAAGTGCAATTCAAAAGATTGTTATACTCTGATTAGGTCTTGTTATTATTGTTTGTTTCTAGGATCCTGTTTTTCTGTAGATCCTCATCTGCTGCCTACAGAGAATGCTGCATAGAACATGAAACAGAAATGAGCTTTAAGTGACATTTACACCTCCTAATCTGAGCTATTTGCAATTATTTTATAACCTTACAGGAGAAGCATTAACAGCTGATTGAGACTGCAAATGATGCAGGTAACAGCCACAAGGATGAGTCATAGAGAGCCCACGGTTGCAGATCTGGCTGGGATTCTTCTAATAGTAAACCAAATGTTGAACATGCTCCATGACTGGCTAAATTGTAAACTTCTCTTTGTCAGTCCTCCTAAATACAGAGTGACGCTGTAGCAATGAACATTGAATGCTATCGCATCAATCTGTGTCCAAATTCTGGCTTACCTATAAGGTGAGTGAAATTTAGCACTCTGTCAGGTACTAACTATACTGTAGCACCCCTTAGTTTTATTTAACCTTTTTGAATAAAAGTCAATGGGCATCTCTGACCCATGTAACATGAGTTTTGTCAGTCTAATCCAAATTTCCTCTTTATAGTCAGTGTTGCCTGATGTATTTGGTTTAATATTTTGGGCTTTTTCACACAGTCTAATCTGTGGAGGTGAGAGGCTGCATACAGATTTTTCTGGGCTGGAGGATCATCTTGACATCTGGACTGCTGGTTGGCTGTGCTTATGAAAGGCCCAGTGCAACAGCTGCAGCCCTAACATGCTGTTCTTTCTATCTCTTCAAAAAGTCACATTTTCTGTGCTGTGTGCAACCCACCATGCCAGCAAGCAGCTCTGTACAGGGCCTCTGCCTCTCGCTGCTTTTCGCAACCACAGTGACCTGACTGGATCCTGTGGCAAGACAATACAGACCAGGGGAAGGTGTCAAAACCAGGGGGAGCTCTGGGAAAGCACTGAATGTGTTGTCATGTGAGGCAATGTCCAAGTGGTTGCTCTGGCAGCAATCATCTGTCCATCCCTGGGCCAGAGAGTTGGAAATTGATGCTGACAATGGTCCTCAGCTCAGCAACATGCATGGGACATTGTCCCACGGCCACTGGCTGGAGCTGATGTGAGGGTCACTTGCACTGAGTCATACTACTACAGCTTTTGTCTACTCCCACTCTCTATCTTTGGCATGGCCAAGAACAATTTTAAATTCCAGTAGGCTATCCTAATAGCCTTGTCCCATGATCTCCCATTACTGCCTTACTATGCTCTTTACTGGATATATCAGGAATTCATTAAATCTCCGTCTATATTAAAATAAAAGGTGTTAATATAAATGTTATTGCAAGTAGAAATAGCAGGCTTTAACTTTTTAGTCTTGCTTTGCAATCAACACAGAAATCTTAGAATGACAGTGGCCATAATGTACCTAATTTCAAAATCACTGATAGAAAAACAGAGCCAAAAAACCCATTAATTTTGAAAAAAAGGGAACTACAGAATGAAGAAACTTCTAAAAATGAATAAACTGGAAATAATATTAATTAAAGACAAAATTGCAAAAGATATAAAAATAATTTTTACATGTATAAAGAACAAAAAACTTGCAAGAAGTAAATAAGAATTTGTAGAGACATTAGATAATCAGAATATGTGAAAAAATATAGGGAAAGTAAAGATGACACTAGTTTTAGTATCTGTGTTAACTGTGAAGAAACTTGATACCGTGTCTGAAGTCCTTAAAAACCAGGTTCTAACATTAAAGTGTCTGTTTCAACAAAAGAGTTCATAGAACAAAATTATGATGTTAAGAATAAAAGATAACTTAGCATTTCTGAAATCAAGAATTTTAGAGTAATTTAGGTATGACAATGGCAGATTCTTTACTATAGTGTGCAACCTTTTTTTAAAAAAACTGCTTTGCCACCCAATAAATGGAATTTACATATATATTGCTGTTCAAAATAGAAATTTCCAAGGAGGATCAATGAATCTATCTTTTCTCATTTGAACTGGGCAATTACAAACAGGATAGAAGAAAAGTATTAGTAGACATGGAACAAATATGTTTTTGAGAGCAATTAGTGCTGCTTTTGTAAAGAAAAGTCACATCTAAAATTTTGCATACAGTTCACTGGAGGAGTCAGCAATCACACAGACAATCCAGCTGCCAAAGTTGTCTTACAGTGCCAAAAGGCTTTTTACAATGTCCCTTGCCTTTTTTAGAATGTTCCTGTAAAGCAGATATGCTGCCACTGAGTAGCAAGGAAAGTCTTCGAATAGATGGATAATTGCTGGAAGTTGGAGACAAAATAAGTTTATACAGTCCATTTTCTCAGTTGAGGGAGGGTACTAGCAGAGAACTGTAAATGTGTGCTAGATCTGTGCTCTTAAACATAGTAGAAAATGGAGTAGAAAGGTGAGAGGAAAATGAAATAATAAAGTTTGCTAGTATTACAAATTTATTCGGAACAAGAACGATGAGGACCAACTGAGAAGAATTGAAGAACATAATCCTTGTTAATAAAAAAAACAGTGAAATGAAATGTAAATAAATGTTAAGTGATAATGGGGAAAAATAACTTCAGCTCTAGCTACATATATAAATCCTACTTTAACATGTACAATCTTTCACTCAGGAATTAAATCTTCATGTTACAAAGAGTAGATAACTCTTTGTAACTCTTAGAAACAGTTCTAAGAAATTGTCATATCAAACCAGAAAATATTGTCACACTCTCTGTAATTCCACAGCATGCACTTGTCTTGAACACTGTATACACTATTTATCAGTTTTCTCTCCTCCTCTCCAATCAGAAGGATACAGAGAAGGCAACAAGGATGATTAGAAGTATGAAACAGTTTCAATACGACTGTAAGTTAAATATCTTGTTACTTTTCAGGCTAGAAAAAAGCCCATTATGAAGGTAACAACAGTTTATAAAACCATCAAGATTATGAAGGAGTTAAAAAGGCTATGATTGCATATTCTCTTTTCTAGAGAGAAAAAGCAGTTATCAGATGAAATTTGAATATGGCAAGTTTGAAACAGCAAAAAATCCTCTTCATGTAATTAAGTTATTACAGGACATTTGTGGTATTAAAAGTTGATATAGGCTTGAAAAAGAATTGGAAGAATGAGCTACTCAAAAAAAGCTACTGACTGACAATTACTGAGCTTGGCTAGTTATGAACTGCCAATATGTGTGGCCTGGTAGAGTAGATTTAGGATATGTAACTTAATAGCTTTTTCCACAGCCTGCTGAGAAAGATTTGGGGGTGATGGTTAATGAAAAAAATTGACATGAGCTGGCAGTGTGTAGTTGCAGCACAGAAAACCAACCAATTCCCAGGCAGAGGCGATTCTCCTTCTCTACTCTGCTCTAGTGAGACTCCACCTGCAGTACTGCATACAGCTCTGGTGTCCCCAGTATGACATGGAACTCTTGGAACAAGTCCAGAGGAGGGCCATGAGGCTGATAAGAGGACTGGAGCACTTTCCCTCAGAAGACAGGCTGAGGAAGTTGCAACTGTTCAGACTGGAGAAGAAAATTTTGTGTGGAGACCTCGTAGCAATCTTCCAGTACCTGAAGGTGGCCTACAGGGAAACTGGAGAGGGATACTTGATCAGGAACTTTAGTGGTAGAACAAGGAATGATGAGCAGATCAAAGAATCACAGAGTAAACTGAGTTGGAAGATACCCAAAAGGATTTTTGAGTCCAACTCTCAGCCCAGCACAAGAGCCCTAGAGCCACACCAAGTGCCTAAGAGTATTGCTCAAATATATCTTGAACTCCATCAGGCTTGGTGCTGTGCCCAAACGCCCTCTGTGTGGAGAAACTTTTTCTAATACTCAGGCTAAATCTCCCCTGACAAAACTTCAGACCATTCCCTTGTGTCCTGTCACTGGTTACTACAGTGATCAGTGTCTGTCCTTCCTCTTCCCCTCCTGAGCAAGCTGCACTGCAATGAGGTCTCCCCTCAATCTCCTCTCCTCCAGGCTGAACAGACCAAGTGACCTCAGCCTGGAGCCAAGACTCCTCACACAGCTTCCCCTCAAGGCCCTTCACCATCTTCATTGCCATCCTTGGGACACTCTCTCATAGCTTTATATCTTTCTTATACTGTGGTGTCCCAAAGTGCACAAAACACTCAATGTGAGGCTGCAGTAGTGCAGACCAGAGCAGGACAATCCCCTCCCTTGCCTGGCTGTGATGCTGTGCCTGATGCACCCCAGGACAGGTTTGCCCCTCCTGGCTCACATTCAACCTGCCATAGACCAGGACCCTTTCCACAGCACTGCTTTCCAGCATCTCATTCCCCAGACTGTACCTACATCCAGGGTTGCCCTATCCCAGGTGCAGAATCTGTTACTTTTTCTTGTTGAAATTCATATGGTTAGTGATTCCCCAGTCCTTTAATTTAGGTTAGATATTAGGAAGAAATTCTTTGCTGTGTTGGTGGTGAGACACTGGAAGAGGCTGCCTAGGGAAGGCAGTGTGTGCCCCAGCCCTGGCAATGTTCAAAGCCAGGTTGGATAAAGCCCTTGAGTTACCTGGGCTAGGGGAGAGGTGTCCCTGTGCATAGCAGTGAAGGTTGGGAATATATGATCTTTAAGGTCCATTCCAACCTCTAAACATTCTATGATTCCATGAAGCATAATTGTTGTTGCAGAGGCATCTCCACCAGGCTAATATTAGAGAAAAGGTAATGAGGTGCTTTGAACTTGGTCTTACTGATACAGGATGAGTGGTCTATTATGTTCTCTCCTTATTTTATATATTTCATTAAAAGAACCATTGATTTCCTTACATATTCCTATATATAGGATTAAAAAGTGCTTATTCTGCTTCAATATGTATTTGATAAAGTTTTATTTCTAGAAAAGTTTATTTAATTTATTAAGATATGCAAATGCACCTCAAGTTTCATGCTATGGATAGAGAACAAGACGTTGTTATTGTAGACAAAGAATATTGGTTTTGGTTTTGAGGTATTTGCTGTAATATTGCTACTAATAATCAGTTTCTTTTGGTACTAAGATCTGGCTTAAGACTGCTTATGTTTGATGAGTCGGGGATTTCAAAGTGTTTCTTTGTTTTAAGGAGTCCTTTAGCCCCCCAAATTAGAATTCAATAATAAAGTGGAACATGATATATGAGCTATACCTATACAGACAGGACGATCACCCTCTGTTTTGCTTGAGGGTCCAATTTGTCTGGTTAGCATCTGTGCATACCCATTAAGATCCAACCTCAGCTAAAAGTACTTTTGACAGAGAAGCCCAGGTGGGAATGAGAACTTTGTGCAAGGCTCAACACCTCACCTGCCATAAGGACATGGAAGCAGTCTGCACAAGTGCCCTCTGGCTGAGGGCCACAGGGCATTTCCCCACTGTGAATCAGAAAGAGAAGGCTGTCCCTGAGACCCCTTCCTTCTGCCCTGATGTATTTTCTCAGCAGTGACAGAGCAAGGACCTTAAAGTCAATAGACACCTTAAAGTAGTTTCTCATGCACAGCTTGCCAGCAGCACCCTAACTTCCACAGTTGAAATGTTTCCTAGAACATTTCCTATTTCACATGACATGTAAATGAATTAATCCTCAGAGCATTCCTATGCAGTATGTAAATGTTGCTTTTAAATAAAAAACCCAACCAGCCAACCCATCAGAAGAGAGGAGGCCTTGCATCTGGGCTCAGAATTCAGGCAGTCTTTTCATTCCTGCATAGAGGTCATCTTGCTCTTTGATGTAGTCTAGAAATGAGCTGTTAATGTCTGGATACATTGCCCCATTAAATTAGAAACATTTACAAGCCCAGCACTGCACATAAAACATAGATAGCACTTCTTATGATAAAACTACAACCAGACTTCATTTCTTCATTTTGGATAGTGTGACCTGTGGTCTCTCTGTTCTATCTGGCTTGTGGTTTACTGCATTCTGTAATTTTACATCTACTTAAAGGCCAGCCAAAATAAAATACTTTGTTGGAAGCGAGATGTAAACAAATGTTTGATCTTGCCCTGCTATTTTTCTTAGGCCTTCTACAGAGCTGCTTTGCAACATGCCAGTATTCATTAAAAGAAATATATTTTAGAATCCATACTGTATTGCTCATAAATACTTCAAGATACCTGCAAACCTAGGTTAAGAACTATCTTGTCGTAGAAAACTAAAAAGACAGCTATTGTACACTCACTTAGTTCTTTACACTATAACCATGTTCAGGAGTAACTAAGTGGACACATGAATATTTCTTTACAATGCCAACTTTAGCCACTGCTTCTTTATGCTAGCTTGAAAGTAATCAACTAAACAAAGAAAAGAAAGCATTCTCACAAACCTTGTTATTCTATATCTAAAATCTAAACCCCAAATATAAATTATTGAATACTTTGTTATAAGAACCTAAGTCTTTTTCCCCCATATTTTTATTTAAAACAGATATTGTAGATACAGATGTACTCTTTTGCATTTACATAAAGCTGATGTTATTAAGAATACCCACATGAGAGAATGTTTCAAAGATGATCCTTGTAAGAAGGTGAATCAGATAGCATATACTGTAATATATAGTACTTTTGCTGTATCTGAATGACACATTTAGAAAAGCTGATACTTTGATGAGAAGATCAACTGCACAGAATTCTCCCAGAATCTTCTCCAGAGTCTCAATGCAAACTAACATAAGGACACATCGTATGTGTCAAGAGAAATAAACACACATTAAACCAGACATTCATTTTCCTCAAACTACACTCTGAAATCATATGCAACAAAATACTGTGAAAAGATAGGAGTGCCAATTTTACAGCAACAGTCACATTTCAGATAAAGAAAAGCTTTTATATGAAGTTGTATCCACAGTCCCCAGCATAAAATATTAATAGTTCCAGCTATACTGCTTTATAACTGAGAAGGAAGTGTTCCTAGGAGAGAATAATTCGATTTAAAACATCCTGCTGTTCAACAAGTATTTAGTATTTGTAATTAACAATGTGTATCTCTTGGCTAATAGGTAGGTACATTGGTGAAATATGTTTGATGATTGTATTCAGATGTGTGATCAGAGCTTAGCATAAAGTGCCTCATATAAAATTGTAAAGGACTGTTGCTGAGCTCATATACTGAGGAAATAAATTATCTTATTTTTAATAACTTGATTGACCTAAAATGCTCTTCCTGTTTTTCGTGCAAGAACTCCAGTTAAATGCTGTATTTGCTTGTTCTCTTTTTAAAAATAGTCTGGGAGGAACTGAACGGCATTGTCCTTCCCCTCGCTATATGCTGGAGGTCAGGGATTTTTGTTTCTCCTAGGGCACCTTTGCTTTACTCTGCCTCACCTCCTTGCAACGTCCAGAAGAGGTGGCAAGCTGCTTTTGACAGCGTGAACCTTACTACGTTCAGTGTGAAAAGGGAGCTGGTTGTGGTCAGATGTGGGCAGCAAGTTGTTCATTTAGAAAAGAGCTCCCAACTAATGGGTAAAGTATTTTTAAGCATGCTGGAATGGTTCCACAGCCAAGCTGTTATAAATGAATAGGCCTTTTGTTGTGAGCCTTGATCTCTTCCCTCCTTCCTCCCTTCCTCCCTCCCCCCACCTCTTTGTCAGGATGAGTCAATATCCTTCTAATTGGGTGTCCTTTCTGAACTTTTTCCCCAGATTTTAGGCATTAGGAAAGTTCAAATCCTTAAACACATAGCCCAGGTGCCCAGAAACCATTTTTTTCTTTAACAGATTTATTGCTTCAAGAGGTATTCATTTCAGAAGGCTCAACAGTATTGTTATGGAGTTTTTTGCTGCACAAAGAAAATGTAAAAGGAACTCAGTTGTACTTCACTGAAATGGCATTATCATCCTAAGAATGAACAAGCTGATTTGTTATGTCTTTAACAAGAACCCCATCAACTTCTAAATCATGTTGTGGGATTGTTCTGAAACCGTGGCCCAGTATGCTTTCAGAGATAACTACCCTGCTATCTTGGTGGTAGCTCTGATTTTGTCATCACATCCTTTCTGACTGCCTGAGGAAATCGAAAGTGGGTGACACCTTCTCTGTCAATAATACTACAGGTGAGAATGGCCAAACTGGAATGCTGATAGTCAGGCAAGACTAAAAATCTGGTAATGGTGCCTCCTAATGGAAATCCTGACATGGTCCTGGTGAATATTATTTACAGGTGTGTTCACTGATTTTGCAACTTTTTGCCTTGAGAGTCTTAACAGATAATAAGTGCTTGGAATTAATTGGTACCTGGAATCCCAGGATCTCAGGCAAATTTAACTTTCCTGGGAAGCAAATACTGCCATTCTTATTTCATAGGTAGTTAAAGGAGACATGCAAAGATTGAGTGTTTTGCTTATAGATGCCACAAAAGTTTGTGGTAGATTTTAGAAAAGTCGAGGTTTCCTGCGCTAAAAAAAAAAAAAAAAAAAAAAAAAAAAAAAAAAAAAAAAAGCGGAAGAAACGATTTTTAAAGAAATGCACCTGGGACTTCAAATTTTTATAATAAAAGTACTCATGTATTTTACTGTGCAGTCATAGTCCATCTCCTGTCCTTGCCAGGATGCTGTTTAAAAAAAACACTGTTAAGTATGTTCACCAATTCTGATTTCTTCCCTGTTGTCTCCACGAATAATTTGTGGATATGAAGTAGGGACATCAGAAAGCTGAAAACTGTTGGAGTAAATGAGGCATTCTATTCTTTTTTTCTGTAATGGTCAATGTAAAGAACAAACGTTATATTTATTTTCTGACTAACACTCAAGCAAGTGCCAGCTTGTCAGTGGAGCAAAGTTACCTGCTTCCTGCTTAGAGACACTCTCCAAGCCTGCACACCCAACTCTTCAGCATCTTTCACTTTCCTTCTTCATTTCCATTAAAATGAGAGAGTTGAATTTTATATAGCTTTAGACTGATGCATATGAGTTTAGAGGAAGAGGGAGAATGATCTGAAATGTCATCTGATTAGTTTACCCAGTTCTGGAAATAATCAGATTGCAAACTAATGTTCTTGGGTTTAGCCCTTCAGCTGCAGAAGACATTACCTCCTTTTAACCTGAGTACCAGTATTGCCTTCTTTGTAAAAACCCCCACATTAACCAAACATGGCTGTTTTGTATGAAGCAGGCTACTGTATGGGAATGATTTGAGTTTCTTGGTATTCACTGTCTAAATAAATATGAAGTAATATCCTTGCATTGGTCTTTTAACTCCCAAATTTAACAACGAAAAAAATCCTCCAAACTCAACTTCAACTTCCTCTCCAAGCTCTTAGAAGATTTTTCCACCAGAACCTCCCTTCTAATTTTGTAATGGCCTCCTCCTAAGGTGTCAATCCTTACTTCATCTATACTTTTGGGGATATCAATGAAAGAGGCTTGTTCCTATGAGAATGGAGATTTGCTGCTGCACTGACTTGTTTCCAACATGTGCTAACAGGCCAGTGTGGCAGATGATAATTGTTACCCTCTTACGGTGGCAATATGAAAATGAGTCATAAATGCTAACTCAAATCACATATGTTCACACCTCAGTCTCAGCCCTCAGTTTCTATGCGGGTAACTCCCTCAGGAAATTATTTGTCCTTAGCACTGCACTTAGGGAGAGGAACATACTCCCTATACAAACCCTACCTGTGCCTTCATGGGAGATGAGCTGAGGCCCTCAACTGCTTTCAAAATTTCATTTACCCAGAAAAAATCTGCCTTTTTAATGTTGTTTGTTAAACATGCTTCTCTTACTGGCCGATGGGAAAACAGTCAGGTGGCTGGAATATTTCAACATTAAATATCTCTTGTGATTATCAAATGCTTTGGGTCCATTTCAGCATTTAATCTCAAAAGCCATAAATTGCCCCATATACTCCTCTACTATGAACATTGTCTCTTTATCAAACTGGATCAATAAGTTTAAGAGACAATACCCACTTACATGTGAATTTTGGCAGGTTATGAGAATAATGAGCCAGATGTACAGGAGGTGTAAAGAGCAATATAAGTTGCAAGTCCATAACCTACAGCTTACACAGCCTGCAGAGAGCAGAAATACGTGCTGTTAGCAGAGAAAGCTACCAACAGGTTCATAGTCATTCACACTGAACATGAAAGTGTTTACATTATATCTTGCCCCTAGCAAACTTAGACCTGTTGACAGGGGTAGGTTTCAGTACTGCCTGATACTTGGTACTAAATATATTTTCACTTGGAAAGGCCAACACAGAGCTAACAGTCTGCTCTAGAAACTCTTCATGTATTGTCCTTATAGTACTGTGGAAGAGATTGATTAAATGGTTTAATTATCGCCATTTCTTAAATTTAAATTTATGCATCAATTATCACCTCTACATTATTTATCCACACTTAGAGAAAATAGTCCAAATATTTGTTTATTCTATTCTGTTCAGGTGCTGTAAGCATTCTTTCTGATAGCTGTCCATAAAAGTCTACTGTGCTCACACCTTACCACTGCTCATTAGCTGCATTGGAAATTTAAGTTTTTAACAGCTCACTTATCCCAAAGTATTAAAATTCCACTACGTGGGCCATCACAAAGTGCAACATAAACAAACCCCATCTATGGACAGCAGCACAGAGCATGTGTGTGTTTGTGTTTTGAACCATAAAGCTGTAATGAAAATATTTTATGGCAGGATCCTCTCAGCTACAGCTCAAGAGCATCAGATCTGTGACTTATGATACAGGCTCTGCTAAGCTAAATATACTGCTGACTTGGTTCAGTAGTTTATGTATTCACTACTGGAAATTAAAAATCTAGGTTGTGCTAGGGCATTGCAGGTGCAGCCTGTGGTTTGCAAAGATGAGTGAGATATCATAAACTGAACAAAAGTAAATCTTCTGGTTTTGCACAGAGTATAGCACAGATGACAATAGTACTTCCCCATTTGTAACAGAGCCATGTTTCCTTTAATTGACTTAGTTATATGATCAATATCACAAACTGCACATGGTATGCAGAAAACTGATTCTTTCCCAACAGTATTTTATGAGATTGGCTGTGGATTTATAAACAGACAGAAAATTTTAAAATTAAAGAAATCCAAAGACAGAAAGACATAAGTAGAAAGAATCTAGTCATAAATTAATGAAATGAAACATCCTTCACATATTAAAAAATAAATTTTAGTATTGATTAATGCAGTGAGAAGCACAATTCCATCCCATTGATACCATATTGTCACTTCAATCTGAACTTGCAATTTTCACAAGTTTCAGCATTTGTCTTTGAAACTGTTACCTGTCATGCTTAATGAAACTAAGTGACAACTGTATTTCTTTCAGTACATTAATAAAATTAGAGTTTTAAAAAACTGACTTCAGGTTTAAAATAAATCATAAAACTTCATTAATTATTGCATGATAAGGAGTCCAGCTTGCTGGCTTTTTTTAGTAAAGTACTGTAGGTTTGTGCTGCTGTTACTTTGTCTGCTTTAATAAATATTGATTAGGATTAAATACTTTATAACATATCTTTTTCCATTCATGAGTTCTAGGCATCCACCTTCACAAATGAGGATAAATGTGTAATCTCATGGTCCTGCATAGCATATCCTTTCTGCATGCACATTGTCAGTGTAGTTAACTACAGGTGTCTAGACAGAAACTCACACAAACATATCAGGGTAGGTATAGAAATCTGTTGTGTATTTTCTTCACTTTGTTTTACCAAATTCCCAAATTGTGTATTTCCCTGCAAGCTGTAGAGGAAATTATTGTAGAAGTTTTCAAATTGTTGTATCCATGGGTCAAAAACCTGATTTTTTTTCATCAGTATGAGGCCTAAGTCACTCTATTGCTTCCCAAGTTCAACCATTTACATTGAGAAAATGACAAAATATCTTCTGCTCTATTTTAAGCAGTTCTCCTTTGTCATGGAACCTTGGTACCATTTATCAGTTCTCATTCAATAAGAAATCTCATGCTAGAGTAGAATTTAATATAAGATGTTAGAAGCTTTGGATGCCATAAAAGAGATTATTTGTTGGTATTAAATGGGGCAAACCTGCATTTTGAGTGCTTCTAGTTACCCCCATGTTTTTTTCAACTACAGTTTTATAATAAGAAAATTAAATTGTTAATAAGTTCTAATTAAATGTTTTGAAAGATTATCTTCCTTCTTTTTCCCATCATAGGAAATTATTTAATTTTTTTTAATTCTTAGCATACTTGATCCCATATACAATGGCAGTCAGAAAGAGATTCTTATTGAATATATGCCCTGAGTGCTCCTTCACATAAATTTCCAGGTGAATATTTTGGTTTTTTCCTTCAAGAAAATAAGACCTTTGTAATATTAGGGCATTTTGAGAGGGCAGTCCAATAACCCTTTTCTAAATTTTTTATTATTTTCTTCAGCATTACTCACAAATGGCAGTTTGAAGATGGAATTTACAATTCTGGTGGGAAGTATTTATTGTTTTGGGCTGACAGTGTGGGATGATCATAGGAGGAGCATTTCCATTCCTAGTTTCAGAACAGAGAGATGTTGAGTGAGGAAAAGTCGAGTGGGTGGAAATCTCTGCTGCCACCACTGCAAGTGACAAAGTCATGAGAGAAAAGGGCATTAGCATTTTTGCTACTTACTTGGTTTACTTCTTAATAATATTTATGGTGCAAACTGATTAAAAATGTACCTTTTATAAAAAAAATCAGGTGTGAAATCTTTTTGAAGACCAGAGTAGAAGTGCTTGAAAATTTAACTAGCCACTGGAGAGGGTTGGATCAGGTCAGGATTGGTTAGCATTGTTACACAATCAAATCTGACTAAAAAAAAAAAAAAAAAAGTTTTACTGACATAACAAAATTGGGCACAAAAAATGGTCAGATACCCAGGAACACCAGAGATTTGACACTGAAAGCACCCATGCCACAATTGCTTAAATTTCCCTTGTCTGTAGTTCACGGTTATCAGAACTTTTCTTTGAGTATAAGAAATTTTACCAAGTCAAAAATGCAAATAATTTATTAGAGAAAATATAAAGATCACTTTGGAAAACTACAGTAAAATGTTTCACTTGCTTATGTTGATCACTGGTTATCAAGGCAGCTAGCATGTTAAAAGTATAAAACAACTGAGTACAAACTATCTTATTTTATTTACAATAATAAAAGAAACCCCCCCACAGTTCTGATCTCAAAATAACTGATTTTATAAGCTTATGGGAGCCTGTTTATAGATCTTATAAAACAATATGAAATAAAATTACACTTTAACATTAGGACTTATACAGTATTTTCATTCATACTTTAAAAGGTTTGAAACAAACCACAGAAATAGTAAAAGGGAAATAAAGGAATTTTACTCTGTAATAGGCTCCTACAGTAAACTAAAATGTAATAACTTCTTTTAAAGGCAAAATACTAGAATTCCAGTGATTTCATGTCCACATACATACATACATTTTTCTCTCTCAATGATATGTGGCAGATATTACATATATTAATGAACAGTATCATTGTGCCATCATTCAGTGGGCAGGACTGCATCTCCTAGATGGGATCCAAAAATACAAGCTAGATTGGAGTCACTTTAAATCTAGTTTGTGTTTTCTGATTTTATTGGTATTTTAGCTGAGATATTATGATAGTCTTGTGTAAATATTTGGTTCTTGCATGGTAGGTGGTTTAGAATTGCCATTACCTGGCAGAAAGTATAACTGAATACTTTTTGGAGTTAATATCTCTGCTGTGATATCAGAATTATAAAGTAACTTCCAGTAGTGCTTATTAAAATAATAGACCTGAAATTATTCTATGACAACTATGCAGTCCTTGCAATGGTATAGGTAATTTCCTCTTGTGTCTTTCCAGTTATTTCAGCAACTCTATAGGATGAGGAGGGAAACTGGGCAAAAGGCAATTGGTCCTTAGCTTTTCTTTTTCTTCTTGGGGAAAATCCCCATCTAGCAGCAAATCCACAGAATTAGATCAGACCTAGATCTAAGATTTGTAAAACTTCCCTTTTTCTAAGTAAGAAACTGAGGTAGAAGGTTATTTTCCTTCATTTCCTGTTTTAGAAAAGTAAAATGCTGTCTTTTCCCACCCTTACTCGCATGGGTTGTCAGAACGGTCATCTGTCAATGTAGACAAACAATAACTTTTTGATACAAATGAAGTTTTGTAATTATGTTATTGTGTAATACAATTTTGCAATTTTTCTTCTGCTCAATGTAGAGAATTGCATTCCTGGCTGGCAAACCTGCCATTATTTCAGGCAAATATACAAATAAACAAAATCATGACAACTAAAAATACTAGTGCAACTGACTGAGGTTTATATTTATGTTTGCTTTTCCTATGATCTGCATTTTACATGTATTATCTGAATGAGTACTTGATGCTAGGAGTTTGGTCCAGTCATCTATATGGATACCAAAATGAAAAACCAGAAGCATATATATTCATGCAATTAAAAGAACATTTTGATTATGATACAGAGCAAAAACCCTCACAAAATACTTTACTTCAAGAAAACTATAATTCCCAATTGTTGTTGTACTGGCATTTCTTTTTTCAGCTGTCAAGACATGGGTGAGAAATAACTGCAAGATAGTACAGTTGTGAGTGAGAAGCATGAGAAAATAAATTCTGTTTCTATGTATAGCAATGACTTTTTATCAACAATTTGGTTGTGCATTCAGTATTATGCACTCATAATATGCAAATGCATTTGGATGTTAATACACATTCACAGCTTACATGTTAGTGATTCCAAAGGAACTGTTACAATATATGCTCTGAATATGTATGAGCAATAATACACAATATGTAAGTATGAGTATTCTATATTATGAAAATATAAAATAGAATGCACAATATTTTTAATACTCATTCGCAGTATACTCACTTGCAGGTCAAAAGGAGCATCTGCACTCTGCATTATGAACTCACATTAAAGATGTACAGAATTAACTAAATTTTTATAGATCTCAAGGTGTGTTACCATGACCTCACACAGCAATATAACATATAGTCTTCTGTTCCACTGCATTATTTATTCTATTTATAAGACATATGTGGTTTGGTATTTTCAGATTTAAAATTTTTGGGAACAGATTGATTAGATAGTCTTTTCACATGGAAATATTTTTGGTTTTGTAGAATTCTAGATAAGGTATTTTTTAAAATATCATTTGATATTGGCAATTAGTTTGATACTGCTGAGAAAAGGTAATGTAAATTTCATGAATACTCACAATTCTAAGGAATGTGCATGAAATACTAATGTAGAATAATGCCAGATCCAGATACTTCTCAGGGTGCAAAAGCATAAGAAGCCTTGTTAACCTGAAAAGCATCAGAAATATTTAGTAAAATTTTTTTTTTTTGTATGCTATAACGTGGAGACCCTAAAATACAGTGTCTAGGATTATTAGGACTAAATGTGGCAGGAAAATTCATGAAACCTTTATAAATTCACTAAGTCTATATATAACTCATATTACAATATTCTGTGTTAAGCTAGCTACACTTCTTAATCAATATTCCTTTAAAATTCCTGCCTGGTTAACTCAAAAGATGCTGTTGTCCATCACTTGCCTTTTCCTGAGATGATCATTAACGTCACTGCAAGTTCCAAATAATCTTCAATGCCTTAAAAATAAGTACAGAGTTTGAAAAATTAATTTTTGCTGAATTTTAAGTTTCTTTTGATGTTCTAAATAAGTTTTTTTATTAATGAAGGTGTAATATTAACTGTATAGGAAAAGCTGAGTAACTGAAGGAATATATGCAAATTAACTGTTGCAATCCAGCACAGCTATACTGTATACTGAACACTTCTTGACTTATTTGTAGGAATGTAATGAATTACTAGTTGACACTTTGTTGTGATGAAACATCATTTTCCATGCCTCAATATATGACCTGTTATTTTTCATGAGATCTATTACCTGTTTAGTGAGCTACTTGCTTGAGCTTGCTAAGGAATAGCTGAAACTACTGTAAGCCAGACCGTGTGATATGCTTCACCCTAAGCAGGACAAAGCTTGTTGAGCTGAATTCATTTTCATGCAACTCCTTGAACTTCGTTAGAGTTACACCAGAAAAAAATAATCTCAGAAAATATTCTTTGTTTTACTTAAAAATTTCTGAATTTTAATGAAATCTTTATCACTTGTGTTAGACAATATTTTACAGATACTATTCCTTATACTACTATATTTCTTATACCTAAACAGAAAAACAAAATGGAGAAAAATACCTTGAGCCAGCAGAAAACATTAAGCCTCTTATTCCCTTTCTCCCCACTGTAGAGTCCATCCCATGGCAAAAAAACATTAAACCTGGATAAGGATTCTTTATTGTAGAAAACCCTCTTGCTCCAAGGTACAGCATTACTGGAACAAGTTGCTCCTCTAAAAGATAATGCACATCTTTATTTCAGTTCTGGTTACAGAAAGAGTTAAATGTGCAAGTCTCTAGTTTCATTTTAGACATTCAACTGGTTATTTGTTTCTGTAGTGGTCTTTGGAGGTGGATTTCCTTGGCCTAAAAGGGGCTGGTTGCCCTGCTAGTACCAGCTGGTGTCTAAGGCACCATCAGCCCCACAGCACTTTATGCTTTAGGAAGTACAAATCCTCATCTACAACTCAGCTGCAACCAGCCTTGCCCTGGCACCTGACAATTTACTGGCTTTTTACAGGATGCTTTGCAGAAGGGTAATATAGAAGCTAGGTCATGAACACCAGGAAAAAAATACTCCAAACCAACAAGAATAGTGATCTTCAAAATCTCTTTTACTGTCCTTTTATGTATGTCTTGTGGGTATTTCTGCTTTTAATATTTTTAAAAAATATTTTAGATTAAATGTATAAGCTTCACTTGTAATTATGTTATTTTACAATATAATTTTGTTTTAACTGCAAGTTTTTTATTTAGCCCTTATAACTTTAACTGTCTTTCCGTTTCAGCATTGCAGCACTATAAAATATTTAGGACAGAGATCCTGTCATAATCTTAATACTGAAAAGACTGGTAAAGTTTAGAATAATACACATATGTTAAAATTACATATTACAAAGTTGAAAATTATGTTCTCAGGCATAGCAGAACTCACAGGTGCTGAGGTACATGCGATCAATCACAAAAAGATTTGATAACATTATGGTCCATTATTCAGAACTATTTAAGGGTGTTAAGAGGGAAGTAAAATATGTTTAGCTTCCTCTGCTCCTCCTGACAGAAGGAAATCAGCATCAGTTAAAGAGCAGCCTTGGGGAAAGGAAAGGGTAGTGTTAGGATGGGGGAAGTACCTAGACCTTCATTGATCCTTAAGTAGTAGCTATTGACCACATCTTTTATTTGAAGAATCATGCACAATTTTCCGACAGCATTTCTGAGCTGGGCATCTCTGCTATCCACAACTTCCTCCAAAACAAACTATTTGAAATCCAAAAACCCACAAACACTAAAAGTTTGCCTAGGAAAATTCAAACTTGAAATACAGCTTGAATTTTTAACAATGTGAGTAAACAACCTCTCCAGCTTTAATTTTGGAATGTTGTGGGTTTACTTTAAATAAACAACTTGCATCTTTCTAAAACATTTCCTTTTGTTCAGTGACAAGTCTATTTTGACTGCAGGTAATATCTTTTGTATGGCCTGGGTAGGAACCCAGTCTAGGAGATTGTGATAAATAATTTTGTCCTGAAGAGATAGAAGTATATTCTACATTTTGTGCCCTTTTAATAGAAGTGTGTTTTAAAGAAGGTCTTTTAATAGAGAAAGAAAATTGGACGGGTTTTTCATGGTGATGGTGGTGTGTGGGTCTTTTTGGCAGGGTGTGGTTTTGTGGGTTTTTTCTTGGGGTGTGGTTTTTTTTTTTTTTGTTTTGTTTGCTTGTTTGGTTTGTTTGGTTTTTTGTTTGGGTTTTTTTTTTGTTTGTTTTTGTTAGTTTGTTTTGGTCAGGATTTTTTTTTGTTTTGTTTTTTATTTTTCCTTTCATGAAATTTTAACTTGCCTACAAAATGTATTTATTTTCTATTTACAAGGCTTTTGAATTTCTCTTCACATCAATCACAAGATCTGCCATTAATTGCTGACAAGACCTGAATTTTATGGCTTTAAGCAATGGAAGATCATATTGGAAGATATATGTGCAACAGCCAGTAACTTGGTTGCTACAGTAAAATACAGTATATCTCAACTTTGTACTTGAAAGGCTGCTGGTGTCAGCATCTGAACTGCCCACTTCCTGGGAATTGCCAATAATGTTTTAGAATGATACGTTTCTTACAGGAAAGTAGTACCACAAATATTTTAGATTTGCTGAGTATTTGCTAGAAGTATGTTGTACTGTCAGGAAGTGATTATGCCAATGAGTTTTGCCTATCTGTGGTATCTCATTAACAGGGACCACATCTGGACCCATCTTTTTACAATCACAGCTTTTGGTATGCAATGTGCTGTGTATTGCACAATATTTTAATGTTCTATTTCAGTGAATTGTTCTTTTGTGTATTGAATTCTTTTAGCTTTTCTTATCTGATTTTACTTAGGACTGCCTCCGACTGCATCAGTTGTACTGTCTGCTGAAGATCCTGTAAATTCACTTAGTTGCTTTAAACTCTACAACTGAACCTTGGCAGGGTAAGCTCATCCCATCATCTTTTTAAAGAAGATAAACTGAACGTCATGGGAGTTTACCATGTGGTTTTCATAGATAAGGTTAAAAAAACCCACCAAAATACCAACCCTGGGTGGTATCAGCTCTTCATAGGCATTTATCATCCAATGAAATATTTTGGAAGCAGGGTGTGGTTGGCTAAATTATTGCTCCTCCCACAGCTCTTTGCTGTGTTTCCAGTTTCAGAGGGAAAAACACAAGCTTGTATGTTGAGAGTGAGTCATAACCTTTCTTCTACTCCTGACTCACTTGGGAGTTTGAGGTAAGTCATTCTACCTTGTGTTTTGATCACTCTGCCCCCAGGACAGCAAGGAGGGGACTGTGGAAAGTTATGCAAGGTTTGCATAGATGAAAAGTATTGAGACTAACATTATTATTACACAGTAAAATAATAGCTTTGTTTGCCCCAAATTGATTTTTTTTTTACACAGCTCTTTTCCTACATAAAACATCTTCCCCCCCATTTTCCATATACTTGTTTAAATACAGACTATGCTGCACCAAAGAACACCTTAGATTACTGAAATGCTTTAAAATTATAATATTTTTCACAGGAAAGCATATGCACCTTTCATCACACTTCTCTTTTGCACCAGCAATGACAAAAATAAAGCTGTACGTGGTGCCAAATTACTGATGACTTCTGAAATAAGAATTAGCTCTGAAGGGTGTGGAGCGCACATAGATTTGGCTCCTAGTCAGGTATTTACACTCTATCCTGGTTGTTTTGCAAGCATGTCAGGGAAAGGCTAACCTTTAAGAAAGTTAACTTTCAATAACTGAGCATATTGCTTGGAATATGTGATATTAAAATAAATACCTATCAGCTATAGTCTGCCATGTTAGGATGCTGATAGCCTGTAACTTGTGTATTTTATATTCCTACTTTTGCTTCCCGCAAAAATATATATCTAAATATCTCAGTGTAATGAGACATAGCAGAAAAGCTGGCATATTTACTAAACTGTAATAAAAAAAATCTGCTTGTATATTTTAGGGAAAATACATTTTAACCCTGGAGACACTTCAGTTGAGAAAGGTGACATACTGAGATCCCATAAGCAAGGCAAAGCATGTCGCTCACATGGTGAGCAATAATTGCAGTACCCCAAGAGCTTGAGACTGATGATCACATAAGGCTGTGCCATGGGAAAGAAATGTTATTTCCTATATGGGGAAAGTCCAGGAAACACGCCTTTGCAGATGGTAGCAGAGGAAGTAGTTTGCACTTCAGGGTTCTACTTCTGAAAACTCCTTGTTCTTTGAGTATTTCTGTGCGTCCGCTGTGAAGTCCTTACCGGGCATGGGCAGGAAGGTTTGCCGCGCCAGCAGGGGCAGGAGCACGGGCACGGCCGGGGGGCAGGGGCAGGAGCAGGAGCACGGGCACGGCCGGGGGGCAGGGGCACGGCCGGGGGCAGGGGCAGGAGCACGGACACGGGCACGGCCGGGGGGCAGGGGCAGGAGCAGGAGCACGGGCACGGCCGGGGGGCAGGGGCAGGAGCAGGGGCACGGGCACGGCCGGGGAGCAGGGGCAGGAGCCTGGCGCTCCACGTGCAGCTCCGAGGCGCAACTGGTGGCGGGCGCTCCGTAACAGCGCGGCAGCAGCGGTGCGGGAGCAGCTGGGCGGGAGCAGCAGTGCGGGAAAAGCGGAGTGGGAGCAGCGGGGCGGGAGGCAGCGGGGCGGGAAAAGCGGAGTGGGAGCAGCAGTGCGGGAAAAGCGGAGCGGGAGCAGCGGGGCGGGAGAAGCGGTGCGGGAGAAGCGGAGTGGGAGCAGCGGTGCGGGAGAAGCGGTGCGGGAAAAGCGGAGTGGGAGCAGCGGGGCGGGAGCCAGCGGGGCGGGAAAAGCGGAGCGGGAGGCAGCGGTGCTCCATGAAGCGTGCCCCGCACCGCTGCCAGCGCTGCAGCCGCAAACCCTGCCCGGGCTGGAAAGCCTCCCTTTCACATTCTCCTGGGTTTATTTTCCCCTCTTGCCCACTTCTGCCTGACGGGTTACGGTCCCTGGGGGCTGTCCATGGCTGGAGGCCCGGCCCGGCCCGGCCCGCGGCTGGCGGGAGCTGCAGAACCGCCGCCCCGAGCCGCAGCCGGAGCCGCAGCCGGAGCGGGGGCTCCGCGGTCCGGAAATGATGGAGCAGCAGTGACTGCGGCGGCGGCGGGACGGCTCGCCAGGCTGCGCACTCCGGGCAGGCCGCGGCGCGGCGGGCGGCGCTGCAGGAGGCGGCTGCCGGCGCGAAGGCTCCGGCCGGGGCGCGGGCAGGGCCGGGCGCCGCGGGGAGATGCGGAGGTGGGCGCTGCCGGCCGGCCCGGGCCGCACACGGGCCCCGCTCCCCGCGCCGCCCGCTCGGGCCGCGGCCGCTCGCTGCAGGGGGCGGGGGCGCGCCCGCCGCCGCAAAGTTGCCGCCGCTTCCCGACTGTCCCTCCTCAGTCCCTCGCTCCGAGCCCTGAGTTTTCTGCGTAAAATACATTAACGAGTGCTTTCGTTTGCTTGTTCCTTCAGGGTCGCGTGTTAGTTTTGTCGGAGAGGGGTGCAGGCTCTCTGTTCCTCGGCGAGAGAGCTGGCAGATGTCCCAAGTGAAAGAACCTCTTCCTCCGGGGCCTGGAGGGCCAGAGCAAGCTCCGACTGAAAACAGCTCTTTGATCTCTCTCCCTCGAGGTAAGTTGCTTTAAAGTTTCTCTGTAATTGTTGCGCGTTATATTTGAATGATACATTTACTGATTTGAATTGTGAGTTTTAACCCCTCTTTTTTTTGCCCCTCCCCTCTGGGTTGTATCTCTGTAGCACTTTCGCTTCACCACTTTATTGTTTTAACCCAAAATTCCCATGAAAAAATGAACAAAAATATAAAAAGGAAGGAAAACAATATGCTGCTCTCAGCCCTGATTTTCAGTACTTGAAAAACTGCAGTCATTCAGAGGCAGATGTTGCTCCTTGAAAATCGCTTTTGATTTTCTCAGCTTTGTGTTTGTGTTTAGAAGTTTTTTCCTGTAAAGCTGTTCTTCCAGGTCTGAAATAAATGACACAAGGTTGATCCAATAGCAAGAGCGTTGTTCATATTGGAGGTCACTTTGCCGTCGTTTTCTTAGAGTACTCTGTGATGCTGCAGCTAAAATCAGTTTCTGAGAATATAACTTGTTTCATATCAGCTGTTCAAAAGGTTGATTAAAAGTATATTCATCTTAAAGATAAATTATTTATGTCATATTTGTTTTTCAACAAAATACACTGATACTCTGATCACCTTCATGTAGGGAAGTTTGACAAAGTATATTTTAGGTTATCCCCAAAATTGGGAAGTGTGTTTGCCTGTTAAGTCCTGGTCTGTAAAGATGAGACTTTTCTTTGTTTATTCATTTACAGCTATGGTTTTCCAGAATTCTGAGAGGAGTTTAAAAAGTCTCTGGAAAACAGACAAATAATCTTGTTCAAGAACTGTAACTTTATTCATAACTGGTTAACTGGAGCAGAGCCTGGTAATACAGTTGTGCAACTGTGGATTAAAAAAGCAGAAAAGCAGTCTTGTTTCTGTAACTGGGAAAATCAATAGCTGTGTGTAATCAAAGCTGAAGACTTGTTTCAGAAACCAGAAAGTATCCGAAGGTCAGTAAAAAATGTTTTGGCAGGGAGGCATAGTAAGCTGGCTTATACTTATCTCACTGTTGGATGATTTTTTTTGTGCTTTTTTTCTGGTTTTTTTTTTTTTTTGGTTCTAGAGAATGACTCATAACTTCTAAACAGTAAAAAATAATAATAAAAAAGATTAAATACAGTGGATCAAGCATGAGGAAATGCGGAACTGAACTGCTGGAACCATGTTTTTGCCAGAACCATCAATACCTGTGATATGTGTTTATTTTCAGTGTGTTGTTTTTATCTGTCTTGTGGTCAACTGGCCACACAGGTTAAATTCTGCATGTAGGTCATACATCAAAGTTACTGAAGTTGTCAGTGAACTAACTAGCATGGAAAGTGGTCTTATTCTCACAGTACCACTTCAAACTGAGTTTTCACTATGAAGTGAAAAGTCCTATGTATGATTGCAAATACATGCTCTTTTTTAAAAAATGAAATGTAAGGAAACAAATACTGATCTGTCCCTGACAAGTAATATGCAGAAAATCCGAATGACACAATTAAACCTCACAGCTTCCTTAGGGATCAGTAAAGTACAAACAAGCATTGTCATTATGGTTTGTTCACTCACCACACCTATCAAGGCACAGGCTCAATTTTGAAGCTTATGTACAGTTCACTTAAAGCAGAATTCAGCATTCAAATACATAACTTTTATTCTAATGAACTTAGATTTAAGGATAATACAAATTTTTAATGTGGATATTTGTTGCTTTTTTCTAGTCTAAGTTTGTTGGGGAAGTGGGGGTGGAAAGAGGAAAAGGTGAGTTCATAACATTTCCAGTCTATATTCCAGCATTTCTGTTGTCAGCTTTGTGGTGTGTGGTTACAGGGTAAGGTAATTCAGATATTCCAGGGCTGAAAAACTAAGATAGTATGTCTGGGACTTTCAACAGCCCCTATCCTTCTATTCTACCCCCAGGACATCCAAAATTACACTGACTTCTCTAGAATTTGGTGATAATTTTAAAAGCTTTGATGGAAATTCATATTATTGACCTATAAATGACTTCATATATTTACAGTGAGATACTTGAAGTCTAGGTTGACCTAGAATTAAAGATTCCTTTATCAGGAAAAGATGACTTATCTTGTATGTGTAATAAATATTAAGTGCATTATAATGAGAAGGAATTTCTCATCTGTAACAGCGTACTTTAATGTGCTTTGTATATGTTTCACTGATACAGAAACCTTATATCCTGGGAACAAACTTTTCTGTAGTTCTGAGAGATATCATCAAGAAATCTAGATATACAAAGTGTTCCTTTTGCTTGCTATTATATGCATTCAGATGCTGAAGATTAATTGTATTTTTCCATGAAAGGAAAAGCAACTTCAGTTGAATTTTGAATATTCAAAAATAGCTATCCCACACCATTATTAAAGATCAGACAAACTTAATAAATTTTAAGGCAGTATACAGGGATATTTATCAGTTTGTGAACATGATGAAAACTGGGTTGAGGCAGAGTTTGGCCTACAGATGTGGTATGCTCTGGCTTTCACAATTTAAAAGAATTTTTCTTTGTTGCTTTAATCAATATGCTCTCTCAACTGTCACTGTTCTTCCTTGTTAGTTCATTTTTGAATAAATGCATAAATATTAGTGAGAATCTGGATGTCACCTATCCACAATCAGTGTGCTGTGAGAGAGAGCAAATGAAGTCATGGCATCTTCTTTTGTGGCAATGTCAAAATTCAGCTTCAGTCTTTAAACCATTATCTGTGTCAGTGTGGTCTGCTGCTCTGAGAGACCCACTGTAAGATGGAAGGTTTAATCTATTTTCTGCAATCATGTTAATTTCTGCCACATGCATCCAAAAGTGTAGGTCTTCTTGTGCACCCTTGTTCAAGATTCTAGTGATGTCTTCTTTCTTTGTAGCTAAAGGACCTTGGAACCAAGTTATGATTACATCTACTTGTATGATGTAGTCAATGAATAGTGTCATGTGTCTGCTTAGACCACTTCATTTTGGTTGTGGTCAGGTATTTCTCAACTGGTAGGTACAAAAAAAAAGTCCCTGAGGAAGGAATTTGGTAATTAATGACCACTGGACTCTCTGCTTTAAGGAAAATATTTCATATATTAGAGGTTATGGTGTGATTATTGCCTGGACTATGGGTAGACTTTTTTTTTTTTTTAATCCTCTGCATTTGAATAAACCATGGAATGGAATACAAGACAGAAATTCAGTGGACATGGAACTACATTTAGAGAATCAGGCCACGTTTTTAAAAATGTAGGACTGTCATCTATAAATTATTTAGAATGCTTTTATCTTTGCTTTTTGGTAACTAACTGTAACCTAGAATAATGAAAGAATAATATTTAGCTTTCTCAATTAAGAAAGAGAATGAAAACAATAATTATAATAATTAACAACTTATTGCAAAATTGAGACTGATAATTTCACTATAATCTAGATGATGGAAATCCACTAGAATTTTTTATTTTAATGGGGTGGGAAGGATGGAGAAATCTAGTAGAACTATCAAGGGTCAGATTCTAGAAGTGACTGTTTTCTGGTGCAAATCATATCTCTGTTGCTGGATGGAGGTGCAGTTCTGATTTAGTATCTCAAGAAACTGTATGCAGCAGCTAATACTTCCATTCAGAAAATTTAAAAAGTTACTCCTCTTCAAGAATGTGATTCTAACCTTCATGTTTTCAGTGCTTAAATATTTTCATAATGAGGAGGACGAAAGGAATCTGATGTCTAGATGAGATTGGGTGACAAAAGACTTAATGTTTGGACATTCTTGAGGCAACAGTGATTGCTATCACAATAATTATTCCACTTTACCAGCAATTCCTCTGTGTTATGAGTAATATATTTTTATTTTAACGGTTAACCAGTGTACTCAGATTGCTCAAACTTACCAAACGTTTCCTCTATAATTTTATTCCCTCTTGCTATCTGACAAGATTTGAGAGAATCTGTATTAATTTGTTTCATTGCTGTGTGCCAGTACTGAGGTATTTATTCAATATTACTGACTAAAATATCTAAAACTTTGGTAAATAGATGTCTGACTCTAGTTTGTCATGGAAATATACGTCTGCTTCCAGTTTCACGTGCATACCATTCCAGTCAAGTGATTCATGCTCATATGGGTGTGATGGACTTGTATTTCATAGAGTTAACCGTAAAGATCTTGTATCAAGTTTGAAATATTTTTGTTCCATCTTATATCACAGGTTTATTTTATATCACAGTAAATCTTCTTAGATTCAGCTCTCAGTAGTTGTATTTCTCTTTGCTTTAAACACTTATTTTCTTTTTTCCTAGTAAGTAACCTTCAGCAATGCATGTTTTATCCTACTGTTTTTATTTGGATCAGCCATGCAATTTTGAAGTAAATCTATTTGCCTCTACTTTGATTAGCATTGTGGAGTGATCCTAGGGACTGACCTGGATGGGTTTCCTTTTGCTCAAAATAATGTGATAGCTGCAGGAATGTCTCTAATGTACTCCAGCCACTAGTAAGCCTTGAATCTTTAAGATTAAATCTGAGAACTAATTCAAAGTAGAAAGCCCCTGGAACACGTATAATACAGAATATTCTTAAAGTTAACTCTTTCACTGCACAGACCCAGTTTTATTTGCTGTTGCTATAGCCATATCTGCCAAGTATTTCTTAGCACTTCCATGAAACTGATTTTGTTACATGTGAAACTTTTTTGGGTGAACGACACGCATACATGACTGTATAAATAATGTCATTATTTGTGAAAAGTTTTCACTTATGTATTTGACCTTTTACTTAAAATAATGCAAATAAGCAATATTTGCATGTTTCTGTTAATTTTTAGTTTATCATGGCTCAAATTTGTTCAGGGCTGTCAAACTTCTAGTACTTTCATAGTTATTCCATGGCTTGCACTTGGAAAATTCTTTGTAAGAGTTTTCCAAAAAATTGTTCAGTTAAATTGCTCTAATTTTGAGAAACTAATTTTTCTGTGGTGCTTCTGAAGCCTTTGAAAGTTGCAACAAGACATTTAAGTGAAAGCCACTGAAATTAAATGAATGCAAATATTTTATTTTATTTTTAGTTTTGAAGCAATCAAACATCTAATTGGAGGCTTCCAACTCCATAATTTGTGGATTATCAGTATTAATTAGATGTCCTTAATGAAAGGAGATTGTTTCAGGTAAATGCTGGAATAGGCATTCTGTTACACAAACTGTTGAATTTATTTGTTATGTAAAATGCCTGAAAGTTTTAGGCATTCCATGAAGAAAATGGTAAGTGTTAATGATTACATTGTGAAATGGGGTTTTATCAGGGTTTCTTTGTGCAATTGTTGTGAACAGTGGAATTTTCAGTAGGAAGTAGCATCCTTAGTGGTTCCATGCCAGCAAGGTTTTGAATCAGCAAAGGAAGTGTTAGAAATGCAGTGTTTGCCACGTGCTTTTCAATCCCTCCCAAGAACTATAGGCTTGAGACAGAGAACTGATTGTTACATTTCCTTTTGGGAACATTCTTTGATTTTTTTATTCCTCATAGACCTATTTACGTGTTTGTGGCAATTGATTTTCTTTTGTAATTTTTTTTTCCTTGAATGACAAAACTTCATTTGGGATGATTTGAACTTTGTGCATGTATTTTTAAATCTGCATCTGCTTGTTGTAGGGTAAACTCAGGCCTTGTGATGAATCATCCCAACAACTAGGTCAACTTTAGGTGCCTAAGTAACTTTGCCCCATGCTACCAAATCTTTCCTTCATCCCATGCCATAAAACTGTTGGACCGTTTGTGACTGCACTTTTGGTGATCACTGTGCCAGTCCATTCTGCTTATTTCCCTCTCCTTGATGAGAATGAATGCACTCAGGTTTTCAGAAGCTTTTCCCACCAGTTGCTTTTTTTTGTTTTTTAATTTACATGCTATTTGGAGCAGTCCACCTCATTGCTGATGAACAGAAAATGAATGTGTCATAACAGCAAAGCCTTTGGTTGTTGCAGCAGAATTACTTAAATTCATTGTATATACAAACTCCTACGTTTTATAGGCAAATTCTAAACCCATTTCTCAAGTCCAGTTTGTCATTTTGCTAGTGATGAGCTCTAATGATTCACATTCTTGGAAGCGATAGCTGAGTCAGTATATGAGGTTATGTGTCATCTAATGAAAAGAAATCAGCTGCCAATCGAATTCTTGAGGACATGCAATCCACTTACTGTGGGCACTTGTTTCCATTTTTGTTTTGTGTATGGTGCATACTTCATGATACAGGATTGCACATGTATGAGCACACAGAGACCCATTTCTGAACAAGATGTGGTGGGCCTCTTGGGGGGCAGCTAGTGTGTGAATGTACAAAAGCACTTGGAGAAGAAATGTTGGTTATTTGTCAAAGACTTGTGCTCTTTGAGATGTGTCTTGCAAATACACATCCATTACCTATCTTTTTGTATTTTCTATCAGGTTTGTGTATTAATTTCATCCCCACTTAATATGCTCTACATTATAGAGCAAGATACATAAATGTAGCTCTGAAAAGAGAGATTATTCACCAGGATGGTCTAAGAATTTTTCAGGAATTAGTATGACGTATGTTCCACTTCCCAAAGGCATAGGAGGCAGAATTGGAAGGAATCCAGGGAGATTGCCTTGTATACCTATTTTGCTTAATATACATAGATCTTTCTTGGCAGCACTGACTATTTGTTAAGTTTGCCTTTTGATAGGGCTGTTGTAATAGTTGCCTTGTTGCTAATCAAGACTGCTGACATTATTCAGTTGGTTGAGTCTTGCAGATTGTATTTGTCATATTGCAAAGAAGCATGTGTAACTGGAGACATATCCTCCAAACTACAATAAAAGTTAGCAATCAATATTACAATAGTCTCAAAGGTGAAAACAGGTTTCTGTTCTATGGAATATATGTATTGCTGTGTAATTTAAAAATAAATATACCAAAATTATGGTAAAATGAATGTATGTACTGTAAAGATGATTTATATATATTGAAGTAATTCCATAGAGAAAAAGCAGAAATTCACTTTATTCACTTATTTGATGAAGCAGTAATTTTGAGATGTGATTAAAATCTTAATTTTATTTCAGTAAGTGGCTTACCAGTTGTCTGTATCATAGATATGATTTTGCTTTTGGCCATCTCAATTCTGTACTTTGCAAGCATGTCATATCTCTTACTATTTAAATCTTAAACTTGCATTAATTTCTGGATGGGTAGAGTTTCTGCCTATGCTTACCTTCAGAACAAATCACAGGGTTTTCTGTGTGGGTGTCACTCCCTGGGGCTTTTTGACTAGAAGCTTTTGAGCCCTGGCACTGTTAGTTTAGGGGAAGTACAGAGCCACACAAGTTGCTGGTTTGGGGCTGAACTGTGGTGGGTAAGAAGTCTGTGTTGCTTTTGTGACATGACCTAGAGTAACTTATTGTGGTTTTGAAGAGAGATTGGATTTATACTTTAGCACTGCCAGACTCAGAACATAATGAGTCTTTTCTTTCCATTATTTGAACTGTTAAGAAGAGCATCTCTTTTTTTCTTAGCTGTCAGTATTGGAGGTTAGCCACATGAGAGTGGAAGGGTGTGCTAAAGGAAGCAGAAGCTAAAATACTAAGGAAGTCTTACAGGAAGAATTCTTAAGGGTAAGCTTGATTGAAACAGAAAAGTGTTACAAATTTACTTGAAGATGCAATGGAAAAAAAGTTATACTTTTCTTTGGCCAGATTCAAACATTAGTATTTCTGTCAGAGTAAGGTCTTTGTGTTGATTCTTCATAAATTTCTGTTGTGACAATTCTTAGGTACCTAACATAAAAGTAATGGCATCAACAAAAGACAAGAATGTTCTTGAGGGTATCTTCATGTGTGACTGGTTGTAATTGGTATGTTGTAGTGGCACCTATAATATTAAAAAGAAAAAAAAGAAAATATTATCCCATTATCAACTATTTGTTTTAAGGGAATAATCAATAAATTCCTTTGTATGAAAACTGAGAGATGGTACATGTTCAAGAAAAAACAACTGAATCAAGATACCAGTGTGTCTCTGTTTTCAGTAGTCTGATGCACCAGTACTGCTTTATGAAAAAGTGCTCAAATAAAGAGGTCATAAGGTCTACCATTTCTAAAGCCACATTGAATTAAGTATGGGTGTGATGGGGTTAATTTTCTTCATAGCAACCCCTGTGATGCTGTGTTTGTGATCAGTGACTCAAGCAAGTTTGATAGCACACCACTGGGTAGGCTATTGATGAGCAGCACTTGCACAGCATCAGTCAGGGTTTTCTCTTTTCCCACTTTCTCTCCAGACTGTTGGTAGGCATGGGATTGGGAGGGGACACAATCCAGGCAGCTGGCCCAGGTTGCCAAGAGCGCTATGTCATGCCATGGAATATCATGCTCAGCAATAAAGACAGGGGAGGAGGTTTAGGGGAAGTAGCCATTGCTTAGAGACTAGCTTGGCCATCGGTCTGCTTGTGGGAGATGATGAGTTATTGCCTTTGCATCTCCTGTTTTACTTTTTTTCTTCACTTATTAAACTATATCTTGATCCACACGTTTCTTCCCTTGTGTCTTGGTTTGAAGGACAGGTGTCTGCTAATAAAGGCAGAAGCTTTTCTTTGAAGTGGAGAATGTACATCCCCTTCCTCTAAATGATTATTATTATAATTTTGAAATTAAGGGGCTTTCGGGCAAAAATATGGCAATTAGGAATAACAGTTCTTTACTAGGAAAATTAAAATGGAAATACAGTATTACAAAGAACAGTCTCAACCTTGACAGAGTCAGAATACAACCTAATACCCTGTCAATTAGGGTATTGGTAACAGTCCCATTAAATGGTGGCTACAGTACTCCTGCAGTGGCAGGTGTGGTTCTGTTGAAGCAGTGCTCCTGTAGAAGGGTGCAATTTTCTTCTGAAGGTCTAGGGATGATGTGGAAAAGGTTCAGTGTTCCTCTGGAATCCAGTGGAAAGATGGTAACTTGCTGTCCAAAAATCTCAGTTTTTTATCTAGGTAGGAAAAGCTTGGCTCCTCCCCCTGGCTGGAGCATCTCCGAATGGGATGATGTAATTTTATCAGTCATGCACTGGGACTGAATGGCCCAGCAGCAGATGATATCTTCCTGGAGGGAGGATGGGTTGTGGAAAAGATAAAGATGACTGCCCCACCTGGTTTTAAAGGTGGCCCATTAGCAGATAATATGTGCCACGGAGATAAGGGTCACTGCCCCACCCGGCTTCAACAGGTGGTGATAGAATACACATTTCTGGCCACATCCTGTGTTGCAACCTGACAGACTTTGGGTCTTTTTGTTCTCTCCCCTCATCCTGCTGGGGGCTGGGTTAGGGAGGAGAGGCTGCGTGGTCCTTAGCTGCTGCACGGGGCTCATTCCAGCATCTATCAGGATGAGCTGCTCCAGTGAGCAATTCTGGAGTGCAAAATAAGATACCAAACACATGTTTACTGGTGTAGTTTTCTGGCACGCACATTTACAGGGAAGTCTCCATGTGAATTCAATAGATCAAAAAAGAGATAATTAATTTAATTGTTCTGAACTTCCTATCAAAACTGTTAGGTCTTTAATTGCAATATTGTTTCTTTTAAACTTTTTAATAGTGCTTCTTTTTTCTTGTTAACTGCTACTATTATTTACATGGTCTTGACTGGATATTTACCGTATCCAGCTGGAATAATAAAAGTGCACGTGGAAAATATACATACAGCCACAGTATGTGGACATAGTGAGAAGAAAAAAGAGAAAAAAAATACCGAACTGAAAACAAGCAGAGGGATGAAAAATGGATTCATATGAATAACAGTGACTGGATTCTGCACTCCTTCAGATTTCTTAGATAAAAATATAATTAGAACACTGAGGGCCCCATAATATTAACATTATTGTTTCCTTATAGCCGTTCATTGTTTACTACATGAAATAACAGGGTTCTGCAAAGTCATATCCTAAACGAGACAATTGTATACAGTATTGTAACAGTATACAGTACTAGCACTACAATATGCTGGGCACATATTGTAATTTTGGTGTCATTGTTGTAGTAAAGTAATTTAAGAGCCAAATCTCCTAAAATAGCTCATTAATGCTTAGTGTTTGTGGAAAGCAGAGTGCTTTTACACTAGCTCTGTCAGGACACTACTTATTTTTATTCAGTCTATTCCAGAACACTTTTCAAGCACTTTTTAAACACATTTGCACCTAGTACTTAATTCCAGAGGCTAAATCATCATACTTTAGTACAGTTACTTTGGTTTTGATAGATACCAACCAGAAATAATTTGTATTTGATGTCTGTCAAGGGAGTAGAAAATCTCTGTGGTGTTTTGGTTTGGTTTGGTGGGGTGTTTTTTTTTTTGTTTGTTTGTTTGGTGGGTTTTTTTTGTTGTTTTTGTTGTTTTTGTTTTTTTGTTGTGGGTTTTGTGGTTTTTTGTTTGTTTTGTTAATGTTAATAGGGTGAGTATCTAAGTAAGATTAAGTCATCAGGGCAAGGGCCAAAACTCATTAAAGTCAATATATTCCCATTCATTCCAATAACTACACCAATCCTAGTGAAACAGTTCCTGTCAGGATGGACTTTTGGACATACTGATGAGTTTTTGGTGGGAGGGAGGACTGGGAGCGAAGTACCATGGAGGTAGATAGGTCAGACATTTCAGAGGTGGAAATTGATAGAAGGGAGCAGCAGTGCTTGAAGGCATGTGCTACTATACACACAAGATGGCATGTATTTTATTTTGAGTGATGTCCAGTGCCTCAGTTTAATAGGGTGGATAACAAAGGCAGAAAGTTAGGATTTAAAATCAAAGTACTGTGGGTTACAGGAAGAAACTAACCTTTACTAAGTCACAGTAGCAAAAAGTGATTTTTCTGTGTCTCAGGACTGAAATAATTGCTTTACTAGAGGATACAGTATATGAAACTGTAATACAGGATTTATAAATGTGTTCTTGTTTGAATCAAATAAATAGAGCTAACAGACTTTTCAGCAGTTGCTCATCTAGATTTACTGTAAATATGAAATGTTTTAGGTATACTCAAAAAAAATACATGAGACTGAAAATATTTGGTGTTTTACAGATCCCTTGACTAAGTGATATGAACTGGTTATCTCTTGCTGTGAATAATGAACAAAGTAAATCCAGATTTGAAAATGTTTTCTTGAATGCCAGTAGGAAAAATCTATAGCAATCATGAACAGAAATATTTGTGTGTGTGGATTTGATTATTAAAACAATGAGAGTGAACATGAAAACTGTCACTTATCTTGGTTTGAGGGAATACTAGTCTGCTTGTGATAACTGGCAACATCATCAAAACAACATCTGTTAAATTGTGAACTAAGCTGAAAAATCCCTCAAATAACCTTAATATGGAATTTTCCCCTGCATCTTATGTATACCTGGAGAGAAAAAATACTTTTCATTGTTGGCTAAATGTTGACTTTTAATCAGCAGTGGCTTTTTAAAACTATTTTTTTTCAAAAAAACAGGTAAATGTATTGCAATAATTTTTCTGAATTTTTGTACTAGTCATTTTTGAATTTTCAGCTGTATTTGTCTTTGATTATGTGTTTAATTATAAAAAACAGAGAACAAAATTTTGTGAAATTGCTATGGCTTCTATATGCTAGAGCCACATATGTGGGTAAAGAATAATTTTTTTTTGTGTGACAAAGCTATTCAAATTTTTATATGAAAATTTTGTGGAAGGTAACTAGATAAGAAAACACTTCCCACTCCCCCCCCAATGTATTTTGTTACAGAAGCTGCTATTATTTTGCACAATTGGATATAATATGACTAAAAATCTTTCTTAATGAGAACTTATAGTGTTCTAGGCCAGAAAATAAATGCAAAATCAATTTTATTGGAAGTTAATTCTAAGGAAATGAAAGGAGATGCTAAGACAAGTTATTTTTTATGCCATCTTATTTTTAATTTTCAAATTCTTTTTTTCTCATAGAGAGAAAAGATAATGTAAAAACTAATATCTTGAAATTTCTTTTGACTTAGGAAAAACTGACCAAGAGACTCCTGTGGCAGGAGATAAAGACATAAGCCAGCCTTCCAGTAATCAAAGTATACAAGCAGAGATACAAGAGCAGTCCATCTGGGGAAATCGCACTGATGGTGACCTCATCAGAAGTAAGTATTTCCAGAACAAATTGCTGCCGTGGAGGCTTGCTTTCACAGTGTAACAGGATACTGCCTGTTGACTCTGCTAAATGTGTGTCAAATGCAATTGTCTTGCAACTGTAATGCACATCTACTGAATTTATTTCCCAGATTGACTCCTGTCAGCATGCATAAGCAACAAGTATAAAGGAAGGTGTGATTCTAGTGGTGCAGTATGGTATAGACCTCTGTAGCATCTAAGCTTTTAAAGCCTTAGTGTTGCATTCTTCTCTTGTCATTAATAGTACAATAGTTAGTACTGCATGTATGCAGCTGTGCTGGGTGTCATCACCTTTAATTTCCCAGGTTACACATATATGTAAGTGGCAGTGTAAACTATGCTGTCAGCAGTTGCTTCCAGGTGCACTGAGTACTGGTCAGGTGTAAGTTTTTAAAGAGTTTTTTAACTGCTAAAGCAATTTTCAAAACTAGAAGAATGCTATAAGGTAAGGTTTTAGACCTATACTGTGGAACTGTGGAGTTTTAAAATTTTTTACAGGCCCACATTCCTAGTGTATGTCCTGTATGCTTTAAAGTATAAAAAAGTATGCAAGATTATTATTTTCCTGTCTTGGAATGAAGATCATATGCTCTCTCTTAAGGCAAAAATGTTTCTGTCAACTGCCAGAGGTAATACTCTGTAATGCTCTAAAATTCTGTGAATGCTTGAATGTTAGTTGCTCAAGGGAGGGGCAGCATGAGGAACTGTTCTCTAATTATTGGGTGTATTCAGAAAGAAGATGGACTAAATGCAGAGTGGTGCTCAAGCCCTCTTGAGGTTGTCTGATCACACGTTTCAGTGTTAGTCTCCCTTTACAATGCACACTGTATTGTTGACAGTGGCTAAATTAATATTTCTGAACCTGCTGTTGTCAAAATTGGTGATTTTTTGCTGAAAAAAGATCTTTTTTTTAGGTAGTTTTTTTTGTTTATTTTGTTATTTGCTTAGTTGGTTTTTAGTCTTATTTATACATTCATCTTCTCCAGAATTTTGTATTAGCATTTGAAATTCTTTTCAAATCTTAATTAATACTTTTTTTTTCTAAATAATTAATCCCTGTAGGTACTTAGACCTCTAAAGTATTGGACAATTACATTGATCCTTTACAGGAAACTTGAATTTAACATGTTAGATATTTTATCTGATGATTTAAAATAATTCTTAAAGTGCTGCAAACAGGGAGAATTGTCCTGCACAGCTTGAGAGTTTACTTAGTCCCAAAAGATTAATATTTTAAACCTAACTGTCCCTGGACAAGCAATTGTTTTGTGCTTATGTTGAGGATATAGAAAGGTGTGTATGGCACTTCTGCTTTTGGAATAATCTCCTTCTTATTCCCTCTTCCTAGAAGTGTCCTTATTCCCAAACCCATGAGAAAGCAGATTTATTTCATGCAATTAGCAGCATGCCTAAACTATGGAAAGGACCAAGCACTGCAGGGTGATTCTGTGCATCCTCTAATCTGTTCACCACCAAGACACACTGCAGTGCCTGCACTGGGAGTGTGAGGAAATGGTACATTTTTTTCAACATATAGTAGAAATTGCAGTAAATAGTGGAAACTCCTGGTAAAGTGACTTGATGATTATATATAGTTATAGCTCTGTGTTGGGAGGGTTAGTTGCTGCTGAATTAAAAAAAAAAAAAAAAAAAAAAGAAACAGGGAAAAAGGGAAAGATAATGTTCCAGTGTGCATGAGGGTCCTCATCCTGGAGTCACCAGTAGCTTTACCTCTTACTTTGTGAAAAGCAAGTTTAGGTGAAAGCTGTATGTTTCTAAAACAGTCTTAATGAGTGCAGTAGAGGCTTTATTATGAGTCATATTTGATTAGATACTATGATGCAAACCTCTCCTTGCTTCAGATAACCTTTAGTTTAAAGACTTCTAGACGGAAGAAACAAAAATTATGAAATCAAAGCAGTTTCTTTTGGGTTTTTTTGGGGGGGAGAGGGGGCCTTATGAGTAGGGAAGTTTGTTCTGCCTTTAAAAATTGAGGAACAGTGCTTGACTTTTCACAAATGCTCAGTTATACATTTTGTGGTTTGCAGAAGTTTTGCAATTCAATATACCTAGTAACCAATTTTGAAAACTAGAACAAGTGCAGCAAGCATAAGCTTTCTTATCACAAACATTGCTTAGGTATGTCATGCAAAAAATAAGTATTGTAGCTCAGAATGGTCTTAATTCAACCAGATCTATTACCCCACCAAACTGAAGTTTGCAGACTGTTGCATATTGAAAGAAGTTTGAGGTTAGAAATAAGCAGTGTTTGGATTATTGCAGTATATTTTAAAACTTCCTAAAAATTGTTTTAGTGCATACTTCACAACTGTTCAGCACTATCCTAATGATTCAATTTCTTTTTTTCCCATACAGATTGTTTTCCATCCCCACAGCTGATACATACTCCATTTGTCTTAGCATTAGCTTTTACTTTATAAATGTTTCCAGCATTTAATTTCCAAAGTTTTCCTTGTTTGCAGCTGTTTTATCCTGCTGTTATACGGAATTAGATTAATCAGTCAGTTTTACTGGCACACTAACAACGAAGTCCAGTGTTAGAGCCCTTGTAATGACTTCATTATGTATGATTTCTCATTTGCACTTGTGAACTCAGTTTACCAGGCAACATCAATAAACTAAAACACTGCCCCCGTTTTCCACAGTAAGATGTTTTATGTTCACCTTGCTTTGCCCTTTCAGTCCTTTTTTCAAGCTCCCTTTTTTAACCTCCAGAGGTTTCATCCAGATTAGCCTTTTCTCCCATCTCCTTTGGAGCATCCCTTCTCATTAATGAAAAGGTTCATAATACCCTGGGTAAATGGTTAATCTTATGGGAAGCCTCAACCAAGGAATTTATTGTTTTTGAAGGGATTTTGAGAATCAAAAGATTACTGTATACTGACATATAAACAATGAAGGGCTGTACAGAAGGGGAGCAGTTGTATTACCTTTCTGTAGTAATTGTTAATACACTTGCATAACCCTTACTGGAAGTTCAGTTGGAGAAGGGTCAGGGGAGAACCACAAATATCTCAGGAATGACTGGAGTAGTTGAAAACATGCCATATTGTGGAAAACCTCCTGGAATTCAAACTGTTTGGTGTTAACAAAGGGAATAAAGAGGGGCTTTGCCTAGTCCCTAGGAAGCATGCCACAACAAACAGAAATTTGGTAAGACAGTTCTTCAACTACAGCAAGACAAAGAGAACTAAATAGAATATCAGGAAGTTCAGTTAGACTAGGAATAAGGTGTACATTTTTAACAGAGTGTTTGAGAACAGGAAAAACTGCCAAATCCTTGGTGGCTTTATGTGTGTTAAATTAACATCACAAGGTGACAACTGCGATCCTTCAATTTTAGGACCTGAGGGAAGGAGAGAACCACCTTCTGTAGTGGTTCCTCCAGCTGGGAAGACATGTATTTTTCAGTACAGTTATTCTTCAAGAAAATGTTGAGACCTGTTCCCTTCCCTTCAAAGAAACATACATATTTTTATTTTATTTCTCACTGTAGAGGTTCTGCTTTTCAAAAGAGCTTTAGAATAACTCCATCTGCTATCTTTTTTGGCAGCGCATTTTAAATATCTGCAAACACCTTCTGCTTATTTTCATTGTATGGTCTGGTGGCCCATAATGGAGTGGTTCTGCTTCTGTTATCACTCACTGTTGGCAAGTGAGGAGGAGTGCATGTTAAATGTGCAGCAGGGTAACCTGTGGCTATAGGAATGAAGCCATAGCAGTGTTTTTGCTGCTCAGTGTTACAACAATGCTCTGCTTTGTTCTCTGGAAGAGGTATGGGATTTTTTTTTTCTCTCTTAAAAAAAAAAAAAAAAGGCTATAAAGATGGATTTTAGAATATTTAGGCAGGATTTTTGTAGAGGGCACTAGGTTATCTTCAATGTGTGTTGCTATGCAGGGAAGGGAATGTTTAGGAGGGAATAAAATGCCAGTCTTGAACACTATTTACTTGTGAGGATTTAATCTCCTTTCCAGTTCCTAAGCAGAACCTTAGCTATGTGATATTTAAGAAAACAAAAAACATCTACCATAGATTCAAATTGTCATGAATAATTGATTAATAATAATCCAATTCTGAAGATTAAATACCTAAAATATGCCCATGTTTTACAGATAGAAAGGTCATTGCTATCCATCATTTTCTAGCTTCAATTGTCTCTTTCTCCTCCATGGAACACCCTCCTGATAAGAGTGGTTCTTCAGAGAAAGGAATGCTTCTTTTAGCTCTGTGGGAGATCAAACAATTTTATGTGGCCTTGTGGCCACTATTTTATTTATTATATTCTTCTGGAATGAAAACCTAGATATTTTTATCTTTGTTTTCTGTATTTTATGTTAACATTTTCACTTTACATGATTATTTATCTAATTTTATGGTTTGGAGATTCCTTTCTTTGTCTGGATAAGTGAGTGATTTCTGTAGTTTATGTTATGCTGTTTGTATTTGTGTTTGGTTTTTTTTCCAATAAGAAGTAGATAATCTGCTGTTAGAAGTCTTTGTTTTGTTTGGTATTAATCCAGATATCTTTTCTTGGCTGTTCTATGATGCACAGTCATCTTACAATTACTGTGATTTCAGATGATCCTGTTTATTCTGTCTATAAAATAGTGCAAAGTGCTTGAGTGAACTTAAATGGTTCTTCTCAAAGCTAGAAAGTATGACAAATACAGTCTTCTTGCAGCATAACAGTGTGTGACTACAGAAATTGTGCAGAATAGATTAATGGAAATTATTCAAAATATATTACTGAGTTTGAAAGGTGTATTCTATTACTTAAAGTAGTGATTTATGTACAATGTTCCAAATAGACCCAGGTATAAAAATCTGTTAACCTATGAATGAACAAAACTTAATCAGTTCAATATTTATACAGCAGCACAGTATTTGATATTTGGAACCTTCTTTAAAAAAAGATTAATCTTTGACAAATCTGGCCAGTAGATGTAATAGAGGAGTACAGGTCCTCCCTGAGAACTGCTCTCCCAGATATTTTCTAATCCTCTCCCCAGCAGAGAACTAGCCTGTCTTGCTTCTATTTCTCCCCTGACCTGGCAGTTCCCTTACTACAGCTGCTCCAAAAGTCTTCAGAAATCCTCTCAGGCCTATTGAGGGGCCTGGTGAGTTGCACAATCAAAGCCTTTCCCTTTGATTTTCATTTGCCTTCTGCTGGGTAGAGAGGGATTTTCACAGATAGCTGTACCACTATAGTTTCAGAGCCTGACTGGGTCTTTGGTGTTAGCCTGGAAAAAAGGAGGCTCAGGGGAGACTTATCACTCTCTACAACTGCTGAAAGGAGGTTGTGGCCAGGTGGGGATTGGTCTCTTCTCCCAGGACAGGAGAACACAGTCTCAAGCTATGCCATGGGAGGTTTAGGTTGGTCATCAGGAAGAATTTCTTCACAGAAAGGATGTTCAGATGTTGGAATGGACCGCCCAGGGAGGTAGTGAAGTTAGTATCCCTGGAGACGTTTAAGGAAAGATTGGACATGGCACTTAGTACCATGCTGTAGTTGACATGGTTGGTGTTCTGTCATAAGTTGGACCCAATGATCTCAGAAATCTTTTCCAACCTATTTGATCGTGTGTGATTCTGTGTTTACAGAAGTCACTGTGAAATAACCCGTGTTGAAGTCGAATGCTGTAAGGAAATGCAGCTAATGATGGACTGAGATGAGGAATTTGTATACTCTGTTGTCAATCCACCTCAAGAAATAAGCTTCTTGCTGTTGTTGATACATTTACAGAGCAGTAGTCAAACTTCGGTGAGAACTTTAAACTGTTCCAGATGGCCAAAAGATAGATGTATGTATTCTGCATATCACTAATAGCCAGAATTACTTGGAGCCTTTTAGTTCCTCTTTTATTTTACTTCTAGCTCTCAAAATGTTATCTGAATTCATGGTCTGAGGGTGAGAAAGTTTGGATGGCAGTAATCATCAGTACCAGACAAAGGTGAAATTCAAGTAACATGAAGATTACTGTGGTTGCTGTGTTTGGGCTGATAAGTAAATTGTATCTTAATTTCAGAATATTTTCCTGTCTTGTATTGGTACTGTCTCAGAATTAATCATGGTATTATGCCTATATGGGAAAGAATAGTTATATTCTTTTTCTGATTAGTTCCTCATATAGGGAAAAAAGTAGATTATGCTTGCAGAGTTCCCTAAAAAGGAAGAATAATAAAACTCTTGTCTGCATTCTATGTGAAATATTATACTACCAAAGCAATGAGTCAGTGTGGTTTTAGTCTTCTGTTTTCAGTACTAACAGTATTTAGTTAGCCATATTTAGCAAAGAAAACACTAAATTACAAAGTGTAAGAAAGTGTCATTATCTAGGACATACTTTTAACAACCTGCCTGCTGGCAAAAATATCATGAACTTAAACCATGGCAAAATATCTTTTTTTCTCATTTTAGATTTAATTTTGTATTTGCTCTCATGGATGTGAAAAGCATGGGATAGGTTTATACAGCTCAAAGGTGGTACTGTATATTGTGTTTACATCAAAATAATTAAATAACTTTTTCAAAATTTAAGAATCAAAATAATTTAAAATATTTTTTAATTTCGTGTGTACTGATAAAAAAGTGAAAGAGGAGGAGGGACTCATGGTCACAGGATAAGCCTTAGCTAAGTAGTCATAGTTAAACATTTTTCTTCTTTATATAGCTACATAGAGAAAAGAGAGTTGTGAATACTGCTTACTTCTTATGCATTCTGACAGTATGATATCTACAGAGCAAAAGAACCCACAAGTACCTTTCCGTGAAGGTATTTTTATAAAACACAAGGAAAAACAGGAGCCTATGACCTATTGGTGTCTTGTTGTGGTGTGGTTTTCTGTTTTCCCCTAAAAAATTCTTTATAATCCAAACCCGGAGGAGCCTTTTGAAAAACATTAAAATGTCAAACAGCTGTGGTCTCTCAGGCTATTTTAATACCAATATTTAAAAATAATTTTCCTGACAAAGTAGGCCTCCAGATATATTGAGGCTTGATTTAAGAGAATGATTAATTATTTGCTACTTGGACCTCAACTCTTTTTGAATGAACTGTAGCATTCTGGTGTGTGAGAAACAGTTTTCATGTGGAGACTGCTCTTGAAGTTTGTGATTATAAAATGCAAACTCATACATCCTAATACAAGTACTTTTCCAATTCTGAGTTTGTCTGGACCCATGAATTTTAGAGGCTTAAATTTTAGTTCTAAACTTTCTTTCCTCAAATTCTATGCAGTATCTCAATTATCATGTTTTCTCTTTGAACTATAAATATTATGACACTTGTCTGGAGAAAATTTAGCAATGCTAATGTTAATTACAACAGAATTTTAGCTAAGAGACTGCTTCCTCTTGCAAAAGTTCCTCAAGTTTAAGTGAGTTTTATTGATTTATAACTCAGACTTAAGATTGTATAATGTTTGCATGAAATGTTAAGAAGTTTGTTTTTAGGACAAGTCAAGTAGAGCAGACTGTTAGGCAAACCTATAAAAAAATGGCCTATGAGTCAGATTTGACCTTAAGGGCAAGTATTTTGCTACTGAGAGACAGCATAAACTATTTGCCCATTCTTTGGCAGATCATGGGCAAAATCTGTCTTCAGATATGGGTAACTCTGAAGTACATCTTTGAAAACAAAACCTCAGCCAGTTAGAAGGCATCTACCTTTCCCAATCTACTTTCTTCAATAGGACAGGTGCATATTTTGACTGTATTCCATAAGTTGCAAGCTGAAACAAAATTCACATTTTGACAGAAAAGCAATGAAAGATTATGATACTCACCAGAGCTGGCTATAAGAGGTGTGTCAAGCCAGAATGGAACATCTTTTAGGTCTGTACAATTCAGAAATACAGGAGATCAGTGAACAATACTCTTTTTGCTTGAATTTCAAAATGAAAGAAACTAAGTTTTAGTGGGAAGATTTGGGATTAACCTGCCTGGAGAAATTTCTCTCAGTTTTTCACTGAGGTGATGCAGAAAAACATTTGGGTAGTGAGATGTGATACAGAGCTAACAGTGGATAGTGTACATGTAGTTTTCTTATAGATGATTTTATCAAATTATACCATCTCATTTAGTATTTCGCAGCTCACTTTGTAACTATGACTCTGTGAAGTATTTCCCAACTCAATATATATTTTCTTTTTTACTGTGTGATGACGTTTTAGTGGTGAGTCGCTGTCATATTTATGGTGTAAAATCAGTATTGGTAAATATTTTTATGCAGTAATAGATCATTCAGTGGGACTGTATGCTAATCACAACAGTGTACATTAAGGCAGCTGAAGTAGCTGCAAAGATCCTCTTGCTTCGTGAGAGTCTTCTGTAGAGCCCTTCTGTAAACTGTTCTGTGCTGGATCAAATCCTGGAAACTCGCAAGTAGTGTGAGTTTGTATTTACAACAAACAAGACAGTGTTTAACTTTGGAAATATGGAAGGGACAAAAACAACTCACTACACTTTTTAAAGGAGAAATTCTGGTAAAAGGGATCTGCTTTTTATCCATTCCTCTTCTTGTTCCATTCCTTTGACTGTTACTTGATATATTTCTCTGTCCACTTGATTTTCTGATTCCCATTTGTACCATAGTGCTATGCCTGAGGAATCTAATTTTCTTACAATTTAGTTGACAGGGTCAATTTTAAGTAAATCACTATTTGGTTTTGACTGTTTGTGTTATTACAGAACATCTGCTACTTTAGCATTTTCAGAAGAACAGTGAGATCCCATTTGCTGTGCTATGCTCCCTCCTTGAACAAGAGAAAATAACCTGGAAAAAGCTTTTGTTCATTATCAAATCAGCATCCACACCAGGGATTCTGCTCTGATAGCTGGAATAGGACAAGAAGATCAGGTCTCATTATTAATATTTGGCTGATTTTTTTTGAAGCAGGTCCTTATGGAAAAGGAGAGAAGACTTGTTTGATAGCACAGGAAAGGTTTTGATAGAATAATACGCTTCACTTACAAAACTTAGAGATAGAAATGCATTTCATGATGGCTATAAAGGAATGGCACAACAAAGTATTGATTAAAAAACCAAACTCTCTAGAATTTAGGGTAATTTTGGGAGAAAGTGAAGGTTGTGTATCAGTGATTTGGGAGAGTCAGAGTTGGAAAAATGCTGAAGGTTTCTTCCTATTTTAAAATAAATTATTCTGTATTCTCTTTCCCATATTTGCCTTATAAAGTAAAAGGATAAAGAAAGGACTGACCTGTCCCTATAATAATTCTGATGCCAAGCCATTTTTCTCTTTTCTGTTTTCATAATTTTCTCTAGTGCTTATTTTTCCTGTTTTTCTTGTTTGTCTGTTTGCTTGCTTGAACAGTCCTTTGTTTCCCTGCTCCTTCTTGACTACAATTATAAACCTGTAAGTAATGACAGTAAGGTTGTGCTTAGAGGCTGACTGGAACTATTTTAAAGGGCTTCAGTACAAAAGCCTGTTTCAACATCTATGTGTTAACATCAACATTTAAGCTGGTTTTTAAGTAGCAATGCACCTTCTTGTTATCATGAGTAATCTGACTATGGGAGAAGTAACAGTGAATTAAACATTTTGTAAAGATACTGTGCAATTCAGGCAAAACCCCCAGCTGTTAAATTTTACAACATACTATGAAACTCAGCTTCTAGAGCCATGTGATTATGTGAGATTTAAATTTTCATTTTAAAAAAAATTAACCCGGTCTTAGTTTTTAGCTACTGACAAAAGCAGAAAGTTAAAGACTGAAAATTGGGAAAGCCGATAAAAAGGATGTACTTAAAAAAAAAATATTGTTGATTTTTGAGTAGTTTGGCTTCTCTGTACTGTGCTGTACAGAAATGGGGAATTTTGTCTAAATTATCATAATGCTAATTAAATAAAAGGTAGTAGAGAAATATTCCATCATGAGTAAAAAAAAATATAGCTAAATTATAATACTTTCACTAAAAATGCTGTTTCTTTTCTTGAAATCCTTCAGTTTATTGTAAAAACTTGTAACAAAATGTTTTTAAAATGTATAAATGGACCTTTTTCAGTATTGTGAATCATACTGACACAGCACAGATTTCATTGCTATATCTGCACTCCATTAAAAAAAAGGTAATTATGATTAGTGTGCAGAAGGATTTTTTTTTTTTTTTTTCTGTGAATAAAGAGGTGTCTTCTAAATGAGACAAAACAAAAGGTCTAAAAATCCCCAACTGTGTTGCAAGAATCACTGATTCCAAGCATGGAACTAATTCAAATTTAAATGCTACTTTAAAATATTTTTAAACAAAAGATGAACCAAATAAACTTCTGTGGGTCAAATTGCATAGTTTTATAAGTTGAAAGAACTGTTTTTAATAGAGAATGAAAATAATTCCATAGGTAATGTGGAATGCTTTTAAACGTGCTGGAATGAGAATAATCTCTATCTGCATGTTAGAGATAAAAACTAGCATTTTACTGTTAATATTGTTTGGGTGTAACAATTTCATAGGGAATTATGTCTTGTTTCATGAACAGAGTGGAGAATCAGAATTTTAGCTCAGTTGTGGAATGAAAGAAAAAGGTAATTTCATCCCATTGAAACAATTTATCTATTTCTTTGGCTAATCTGGTGCTTTCCCATTGAGTTATTCTCAAGTTGAGAATTTTCAAATTCAGTTTCCCACTGAATTTTTTGTGCTTGTTGCTGTTGGTCACTGATGTGACACTGTATTTTTCTAACAGGACAGATTTGTAACTGTGTGGCTCAGATATCAGAGCTTTCTTGTGTATTGTTTGAGCAGCTTATGTTTTGCTTCCTTTCAGGAAACCAAGTGCATCGTTTTTACAGGAAGTTTGGTGTTCACTGGGCACGGTCAGCAGGCTGACTTTTGCTCTGCTCTAAGGGATGGACCTGTGAGCCACTGGCTAAAGCTCATTTAGCTTTTATTTTTATTACTATATTGAATTCCTGTAATCGAAGTCATTATGAAAACTTGGCCAGGAAGTGTGGGTTTTTCCAGCCAAGTCAGAAAGAGGTCTTGCTAGATCATTTTGTTAGAATGAGATAAATAAGCAGTTAAGTAAAAAATGTTTACCTTTTTTCCTTAGTATTGGTGACAGTGATTGCATGCTGAATGCATTCAGTTTTGAATTTAACACACAAAGCTTAAAAGTTGAAACTCAGTTGAAAGAGGTTTATATTCAGAAAGACTCCATTGCCTTTTCCCTTAGCACATAAAACAACCGTTGTTGAGTCAAACTGCTTGTGGGGTTGGGTGGGGAAGGGAAAAGACAGTGAGCTCTGATGCAGAGGTTCAGCCTTTTAGTCCATGGTTGCTTGTGGCTTTGTATCTAGGGAAGAAAAGAAAGAGAATTTATGTTTTTCAAGGACTCTGATAAGAAGACTTTTCAAAGTATAGTCTCAAGAATCTTACTTGTACAGCTTGCACAAAAATATTTTGGGTTAGATGGTGCCTTATCACCTCAAGGTACACCAAAGTTAGTTCAAAGGTGGGAAAAGAGGTCTCATTTCTGGGTCATCCTGGTGCCAAACTGGTGCATTAGTGGCATACAGCAGCCATGAGGCAGCACTGGTGGTGGTAGCTCTGCCTGGACTTTCTGTGTGCAATTCAAAATCCTTTGGTGACCTGGGGTCCCTGGAGTGCTTTGGGATGGAAAAGCCCCACTCATCCAGCCCATGGGCGTAGGAGCCAGGTGGATTGGTGAGGGGTATCCTGGACCCATCTGGTAGACCCTGCTTGCCATGAGGGAGTTCTTGCAGCTGAAGAGCATCCATAAATGAGACTAAATCTTCTCAGGGTGTTGTCTGTGCAGATAGATGCTGCTTCTCTTTCTCCTCACACTGGCTTTTTTCAGGACTAGGTGGACATTTGCTGCTCTCTCTACCATGTTTCCACATCTTTTTTCTCCTGCTGGCAATTGCTCTCTTAACTATGAAGTCTGCAGTTATGAAGAGATGGGTCATGAAGAGTTACTGTTGTAGACCCCAAGTTCTCACCCTGCTTTCTGAACACAGAATTTCCATTTTCCATTATGCTGCTATTGCTGAATGTGGCTGATTTTTGGCCTGGGCTCCAGGATCTTCTCTGACCTCAAGCAGAAGGGGAGCTATTGCTTCAGCACCTCATCACTGTATAAGTATGAAGAATTTATCTTTGTTTATATTTCACTGCTTATCAACCAATGATTTATCATTTAATTATTTTTTTAATCTGTAGCAAATATTTCAGATGTACTGGGATTTTAATTGTGATTTTTGTTTTTTGTTTCATCTTCCATACTCTTTTCTGCCCTCACAGAAGTGAAGTAGCTTAGCTCACTATGTATTTTTTCTCTTTGTCTCCTTCCCCTCCAGTGCTGCCTTATTCTGGGTGGTTCCAATCTGCTCTATTTTTTCTTTTGATGTTTTTGCCCTGCTATTGTTTTAATAGTGTAAAATCCCAAGTTTTGGCCTGTTATTTGTTGTTACTGCCCATTTGCTTCCCCTGTTACATTTTTCTTGCAGCTGTGCTTCTTTTCTTTCTTTCTTTCTTTGGTTTTCTGGTACTTTGTATCAGCCTATGCCAAACTTAGCATCAGCTGTAGGTTGCAAGAAAGAATAGCAGAGAGAAAATAAGTGCAGCAATGGAATTAAAAACTCAATTGTCAATTTATATATTACTGTATTTGTACTCATGTTCTGTGTTTTCCTGCCACCTTTTTATATAATTCTCTCTTTATTGCTGTTGCTATGTTTTCACTCCTATTTTTGATTTATGCAATTACTTAGTATTGTTAACAGTAGCATTGGATATTAAAATTATAAAGATTACAAAATGTAGTGCACTGAGGGCAGGTGATCGCACTTGAGGTGTAACACTTTCTAGAATCTTCTGAAATTCTGTCATTTACATGAGTTGAGGACTAGAAATCAAGGGAGCAGTGAACATTAAGGGAATCGCTCATTCCAAGCATTTCCATTCAAGTTCTTTTTAAAACAAAGTACGGACAGTTTATGTGCATTTTTTTTGTATGAGTTTAGCTGACCACTGTAATCTTGACGTCTGGACACTCAGTATATGTGGTCAGTGGAAAATAAATCTGACCTCAGAATATCTTCTTACTCAGAGGTGAATGCTGAATGGGCTTGGCTGACTAGCTGTTGTCTCACCATCCCACATTCTTTCCTGTGGTGAAACAGAGTCTAGTTTGCCAGTGGCTGCTGGGGTTTTGAGGAAGGGAGCAGGAGGTGCTGGAGGCAAGAGGACCTGTTTGTTCACTTGCTTGGGCCACTGCTGTTAATGACATTGAGGTTATCTCTCCTGTCTGGTGCATCCTGCTGTGCCGCTTATGAGGCAATACCCAGCAAGAGATATCCTGTTGTTTGCAGCTTCTCTTTGATGTTCTTTACTGTATTTGGGAACAAGTAACACAGTGGTGAGAGGCTTCAAAACTGTTTCTAACATTTGAGACTTAATGTGTCAAATTCCATGGGACGCCAGTGTGTCTTTATGCACTGGATTACTATATGTTGTAGCAGGTAGGAATAGCATAACTGCTGTAATGTCATGCCAGCAGCTTGGATTGTATTTAGTGGTTCATAAACTTTCTTTTAAAATTGGAGAAGCAAAGCATTCTGATCCTCAATGAGATGGATTGTATTGCACTCCTTGTGCTCTTTATAATTTCAGGGCCTGTCTTCACATTTAGGAAATTGCTGATTATTTGTGTTGAAGAAATAGGTTTCATTACTTTAAGAATTAGCAAAAAGCTAGTTCTCTTACTCTTAATGCAATGGTTATTCACTTCTCAACAAGCCACTGTGCATTATAAAGGAAGATATAAAAACAACCAATCAAACCAAAAAAAAAAAAAACCCCAAGCAGATGAAAATGCCTCTAATAAATTACCTCTGTAGATAACACAGGACAAAATAACTAAACATCTCACCTTAAATAGGAAAAAGTCTTAAAAAAATTTAAAAATTAAAAAAAAGCAAAATTAAAAAATAAACAACTAAAATCCAGCCCACAAACTTGCAGCAACAACAAACAACCAAACAAACTAGCTGCAGTAGTAACTAATGAGTCTATTAAGATCCATGAATATGCCCTAGGAGGGTTGGAATGGAGACCACGAGTAAACCTGCCATTCCACATGTCTGTGCAACTGTTACACTGCAGTACATAGCTGTAATGCTATGAAACAGGAGAAAATACAGTACAATTCTTTTCCAGTCCTAGCAGAATGTGTGAGAAGAAAAATAGGTACAGAAAGGTTGGAAGTAGAAAGTTTCCAGTAAAATTTCCCACTTTTGAATGGAACATTATGTAGGGATTTATTCGCCAGGTGCATGAATGTGTTACCTATAATGCCCTGGTTAGTGTTTGGCTCCTGGTATTTTGTGGTGAGTTCCCGTTGTTTATTCTCAAGAATTGACAAACTATGCTACAGTAAGAACTATATTCAACTTTATGTAGGTGTAATTTAACAATCACTGTGTTATGTGAATTATCTTTATTTCTAATTACATTGCGATCTACCAAGAATTCCCAGATCATCTGCAAAGTTTATCATAGATGACAATATTTGCATTTTTGCAGTCTCAGAAAAAAACATGGCTAATGATGGCAAGATGGGTGTTTGATAAATAAAAATAAATTTCTGAGAATCTAATGGTAATTAAAAGCCAAAGAGTATTTTGATTCTGAGATAATTGTTGCAAGATCGGTAACTAAAATTGTTAGGGCATTTACTTAGTTTACCAAAGATTTAAAATTTGCTGTTGCAGTCATTAAAGAAAATTGGTGGGCATTTGTTCTTTTTGGAAAATCACATTAGGAAGGGTGTAGGATTTGTAAATACAGAAATTCACTCCATATTTTCAGTTGGAATGCTTATCAACTTTGTAAACCTTGGTTACCAGCCCTTTTCTTGCTTCCCCTGTGGTAACTGCATCTCTCTGGGTATGTCAAAGACATCTTTATACGATTCCTGCAACCCTTCAAACAGTGTGTAGAGTCCTGCAGCGCTTCCGAGGGAAGGCACTGCAGGTGTCTGTGCACAGATATAAGAGCACTTTTGGCACTGTCTTGTGCCCTTGTGTTGCTTCTCAGCCCGTAAACACACATGCACACGTTTGCCATTCTTTTCCACCCTCCACCAAGTGAAAGCTGACAAGATAAAATGTATTTTCCCTTTGTCCCCTGCTAGCCTTGTTTCTGTTATACCAGGTGTTCCCTGGATGTGCTCTCAGACGTATTCTAACAAAGTGTTCTCAGTGTGGGTCCTGCAAAACCTGTACCAGCAATTTTACTGCACTATTTTCATTACAAAGGACACCCTGTTTTATAATAATATATTGTATTCATTTTGAAGGTGTCCTCATGTCTTACAAGAAGGAATTCTAAAAAGTGGTTGATGCTGTTAGTTGATACTTTGTTTTCTTTGTGAAGTCAGCATGGTATAAAATATTCAGTGTAAAAAAATGATTTTAAAAGATAGATAGTGCCTTGATGGTACCTTGTTATTTAGTTAATGTATGCTTTCTGTGATATGGTAGCTGCAGTATATGCTATTTATGTCCCAGAAAATATTCAAAAATAATTGCTGACAAAAGCCACTTCACAGGTTGACTCAGAGGTACATCTTGTAATCTGAATGCTAATATTCTGGATAGCTAGACAGAGAAAACTATTGATGTAGTTTGAAGATCATATTAGAGACTAGTCAGGATTTAGTTAGAAAGAGATGGAGAAGGATTGAGATACTTGAGTTCTCCAAGTTTCACTAAAATGTTATGCTTATTGAGTGCATAACGCATACAATATACAATATTTTTTTAAAAGTTAAGATTTTTTGCTAGTCAGTGGGAAATACTGCCTTTTATATCTAAAGAATTTATGTGTTCTCCAGAAATAATTTAGAATCACCTTAATGTTACTCTGGAATTTGGGCAGCTCCTGGTTTTACTGTGCAAATCTTGACTGTCATCTGCTTTATTTTCCCCCTTAAGCTTAAATCAGTGTTATAAAGAAGCCCTGATAAAAATCAGAGGCCTGATTCTTACCTCTCTTGCATATGGTCTGTTCCATGTGGTCCATGCAGCAGGAGTAGGAGCAGTGTCCACTGAGATCAAACAGTTCTTCCAGCTCAAATTACCATGTTGATCTTGACTTTCAGTGTTAGTGGACACAATCAGGACCTCTGTATTTCCAAAAAAGTTCATCTTACTGTAGTTGCAACTGTTTTGGGAAGACAAGTTTTAAGAATATTGTCAAGTGAAACAATATGTTGTATTTTCTCAGTATTTGAAAATACCATTACAGTTTTTACAAACAGGAGTTGTGCATTTTATTCCCACATCCACCTGCAAAAATACTGTTATTGTGGCCTGATTTGTCATCATAAACTATTGTGTCATACATAAAGAAAAAAATTGTTCTTACCTCTCTGGGTGTGTCATCAGATAACTCTGACTGTAAACTGGAAAGTATTTTTCCCATCCCTTTCATTGGCCAGACTAGCAAACTCCATGAGTGTCAGTATCAGCTGCCTTGGAATTGCTTTTGATCTGATTAGGCTGCTAATTAACTGTCTCAATTCTTCTCTCCCTCCTGATATTTTCTGTTATTCACTTTGACTCAGAGGAGTCTGCATTCAGTGTATGTTTGTTTTTGTGTTTTGTCTAAAATCCCTAATGGTAGCTTAGACCATCCTCTTTTGGTTGAGAGTTTCCCTCTGTTGACATACATTTTTCTGTTAAGTGCATGCACCAGAATTTTTCTTTTTAGAACAGCTGGGACTCTGCAAAGTGTAAAAACAGTGTGTGGTCAGAGTGCATATATAAATGTGTATATTCATTTAAAGTGGGCTAAGGGTTTTACAGTCTGAAAGGGAATGTGCATAGTTACTTCAAAACCATCAAAAACTATAATAAATGTTTTCTATTTTAATTCACCAGATAGTAATGTTACAATTAAATGATTGTGTAAAGTCAGTTAAATCACAGCAGAAGTTACTGTATTAAGGCCCACTTTGCAAGGAAACCAATGACGAGGAAGTGTGAAACACACTAATAGATTATATGCTATAGCAATATATTGCCTTTTTATTGCTTTTCCACAGGCAGCAGGTTCATGTGCAGTTATTACTACCTATATTATCTGCTAGTTTTCTATCAAAAAAGATTCAGTCTATTGAATCATTAATCTAATATTTATCATTCTTATTGAAAATCCACTAGTGTTAGCACTGTATAAAATATTGACTTAAATCTACTGGTTTTGCTAAAGATTAAAAACATATTAACCTGAAAAGCATGGTATTTCTTAGGACATTTTCAAACTACTCATTGTAGATATTTGAAATGACAATTTTTCTATGTTGTCTGAGGAATGATTTTTTTTCTTAAATCTTTGACATATAGTAAGTGACCAGTACCATGCTGATTTGGCGATGCTGATTGTTCATCCAACACACATTTGAAATTTTGATGTGTATTGCATTAGTTAGTGAATATCAAGAATAACATTTTTGCTCATACATAGAGTGTAAAATGGGATCTTTTGTAGCAGCACACGGCCTGTTTAGAATGATATAACAGGCGCTGAATGTTCACATATCAAACAAAATGCCATCTTTCTGTAGAAAAGAGGTGTCAAAAAGTTTCTTTGTACCTTTAACGCATGTGATTATGTAGTACAAAATGCAGAGTTTGTAAAATTTCTTGAATATACAGGCAAAAAATGAATAATTCAAAACAACTCATAAGTTCTACATTCTATTGTATCTTTTATAACGCAGGCAGAAGATAGCATTGTGTTCCCAGTAGAGCTGAATTTGCACAAGTTACACCTCGGAAAATGCCAGATGGTCTATGGTCTACTTTTGAGAGCTGTCACATATGTAAAGATTTGAAAAAAGAAAGACAGCTGAATGAGAGCAGTGGATCATTAAAGAGAGAGTGAGAGTCCCTGGGTATCACTGTGTTTTAAGAAGCATTGTGTCGTTCTCCATATTACACCTTTTTTTTTATTTTTTAAGATATACACAACCTTTAAAAAATAAGGTAAAAACATTTCTGTTCTAAACTGAGTGGTTGTGGTTTAATCACAGAACTGTCAATTGCTTTTGTTCTTTATGCTAGAATGCGGTCATATGGTTCCTAATTGGTTTCAAGTGTGTTTTAACCATAAGATTCAAGTCTCCCTAGTGCAAAATTATCAATAAAGTTAAAATAAATTTAAATTGAGATAACTAATCCATTTGGGGTTTTATTCCATTTTGATTTGACCTACGTATCACACGTGAATACTGTAAAGCCAGTCAGCTAAAAAGTTCTATGTTAATGTTAAAAGACTCAAGTAAGAGTACTTTGGGAACAGGATCACTTAATAAAAATTAAAATTCACAAACCATAGAAACCCTTAGTAAAAATAATAATAAAAGCAAAAACCGATAACTCTTTTAGATTTCCAAGACTTTCCATTTACCCACAGTTTGACAGAAACACACCTAATTTTGAAGATTGGATTTTGGATATTTTGCAAGTTACTGTATTGTAGCAAAGCCCAAAAAATATACAAACAATTTAAATTGCCACCACCAATTTAACTGGCTTAGAAAAGGTCATAGATGTCAGTTCTATAAACTGATGTCCAGATGTAGAGAATTTTTAGAAAAGTCTATTGCTTGTGTTTATTGAGGAAGGTTAACTGTCCCCAGCAATTCTGATTCATTGGTACAACTGCACTAGTCCCCAAAGCAAGGAATCATAGGCAATGCAGGGTGAGGAAACATTACATGAAATATGGAAAACACTGCTCCTTAATTACAAAATTTGCATTTAAGTGGGATAATGAAGATAAAACTATGGAGTGGACATAAACTGTGGACATAAACACTGAATTTCAGAGAATAAATTTTAATTTCTGTTTTTTGTAAGATTTTTTGACTGTGATTAGGTCTACATTGACTATTTTTAGAATGGAAGGAATAACATATGTTTTTTAACAAAATTAATTTTGCATATACACAGAAAGAAAATCTACATAAAGGATTCTTGGTAGTATACTTTTAATAATTCTTATTCAAATAGGAGAAAATTCCCTAAAAATTTGTTTTGGGACCTTTATGAGAGCTTGGATATGTTAACCAAATATATAGTGATGCCTTAAGTTTTAGCTTTCATGTTTTCCAGATTCTGTACTGCATCAGTATATAACTCTGAACTTAAAATGTTAGCAAGTTCTCCTCACAATTTATTTAGACAAAACAATCCTTTTCCAGCCTGAGAACCAAGGACAGCTTCAGGCCCAAAATTAACCCAAATTTTTAAGTGGACCAAAAGTAACAAAAGTGTGAAAACTTGTGACTGGTTGTCCATCTTGCATCCATCTTGGGTCCATCCTGGGTGTACCCCTGTCCCAGCTCTTGTACTGCCCAAGGTGTATCCTGTGAAGGCCTTTTAATAAATACCTACTTTATTTCTTTAACACTGTCTAGCCTCTGTTCTAGGTCGCCTCTCAAGGCCTCAATACCACAAACTGAATTCGAAAGTGAAGAAAGTGCCTTGCTTATGCTTCTGTTCATAGATTTTACAAACACTAATGCAAATTTGAAGGGGAAGCAGTTTCAGCATTGTCAATAAAAAAGCCTTTGGGCTGCAGTTAGTTCCTCAGGTCTCAGGTAGTGTGCTCCTGTTTTATTGGCTTGGAGGTTTCTGAGCAGTTACTAATGGTGATGGAAGGGAATGGTCTTTGTATTCCCTGTAACATCTTTGGGGAATCTAAGACACTAATGTTTCTCCCAGCCCTCTCTTTCTTTCCTGCAACAGAAAATTATTGCTTTGGTCAAGTAGGTTTAGGCAGGATTACTCTAGCCTAGATAAATGTGGTCAGTCAAGGTTATCTTCTGAAAACATTAGTGGCAGTGACTAAAATATCAAGTGGCAAGAAAAGCATGAACCAGTTCATATTTAAACTATGGTGAAAAAGAATCCTTTGTTGCCTGTGAGCATGACCAGAACATAAAGTTTAAGATTTACGTGATGTTTAATCTGGAAAAGTTTGACAGTGGACAAAGCAATTTGAGAATGATGTTAGTGTACTGGATAAAAGGAAAGCATTGAGGGTTTGTTAGGCAAACTTAGAACAGAGTCCTTTTAGAGACCATGCTGGTCTGTTTGACATAGTATTATTTGTTGGAAAATTTGTTAACTTGTACCTGAAGTGATTAGTGGAGTTGTTTCTTTTAGAACAAGCTGCCTATAATTATCTATATGTATTTTTTACCTTGATACTGTAAAATCATCAGAAAATGGATATGAACCATCTGAAAAGAGAATGAACTGCAGTTTTTCCTTACTGCTGGCACAAATTTCTTGTCCATTGGGCATCTAATAGAATCTGGAGTTTTTCTTTGACATAACATTTTTAAAATAGGTGAAGATTGGACTGTCTGAAAACCTCTTCATGTCCAAGCATGATGCAGTAGAGTTTGGATTAGGAGAGGTGATTGAGCTGATGCTTTTTTATAGTGAAATCTTGTCGTGTTACTGTGTTTACACTATAATTAGTTTTCCCCCACGAAATCTGTATTTTTTTTTCTAAATAATAATTGTGAAATTGAAACAATTATTTTTTTTTATTCCAAAGCTTTACATTAAAAAAACCATGCATATTTTCTTTAGTTACAGACTAAGGAATACATAGGAAATCCCTTTTCCATGTTGTTACAAATATGCTGCTTTATGACACAGTAGCTCAACACAGAATGGCCAAATTTCACACTGATTCAGTAGAAGGGGTTTATGACATGTACTCGCAGAGACTGAGCCAGGTCACTGCAGATTCCTGCCTGGACCGGGGTTGATTTTCTCCCTTTGCATTTCAGTGTTTCCATTGAACCCCTAACTGGGCCATGTTCTTTCCTGCACTCCTCCTTTTCCCTTCTTTCTCGTTGCCTCGTTCCTGCAATCCTCCTTTTTGTTCTTTCTCGTTCCCTCGTTCATTCCTGCACTCCTCCTTTTTGTTCTTTCTCGTTCCCTCGTTCATTCCTGCATTCCTCCTTTTTTCCCTTTCTCATTCCCTCGTTCTTTTCTGCACTCCTCCCTTTTTTTACTTTCTCGTTCCCTCGTTCTTTTCTGCACTCCTCCTTTTTTTTCTTTCTCGTTCCCTCCTTCTTTTCTGCACTCCTCCTTTTTGTCCTTTCTCGTTCCCTCGTTCATTCCTGCACTCCTCCTTTTTGTTCTTTCTCGTTCCCTCGTTCTTTCCTGCACTCCTCCTTTTTTTCCTTTCTCGTTCCCTCGTTCATTCCTGCACTCCTCCTTTTTTTCCTTTCTCGTTCCCTCTTTCTTTTCTGCACTCTTCCTTTTTTTTCTTTCTCGTTCCCTCGTTCTTTCCTGCACTCTTCCTTTTTTTTCTTTCCTGTTCCCTCCTTCTTTTCTGCACTCCTCCCTTTTTTCCTTTCTCATTCCCTCATTCTTTTCTGCACTCCTCCTTTTTTCCTTTCTCATTCCCTCATTCTTTTCTGCAGTCCTCCTTTTTTCCTTTCTCATTCTCTCCTTCTTTTCTGCACTCCTCCTTTTTTCCCTTCTCATTCCCTCGTTCAAACCTGCACTCCTCCTTTTTTTCCTTTCTCGTTCCCTCATTCAAACCTGCACTCCTCCTTTTTTTCCTTTCTAGTTCCCTTTTTCTTTCCTACACTCCTCCTTTTTCCTTTCTTGTTCTTTTGTTCTTTTCTGCACTCCTCCTTTTTGTTCTTTCTCGCTTCCCTCATTCATTCCTGCGCTCCTCCATTTTTTTTCGCTCTCTATCTTTCACTCTTTCTTTTTCTTTCTTTTTCATTCCTTCATTCTTTCAGTCTTTTTCTTTCTTTTTCTTTCTCCTTCTTTCATTCTTTCTTTTATTTTCTTTTCAGAGTTTATTTTTCTTTTTTTTTCTTTCTTTTTTCGTTCTTTCTTTTTTACTCATTCTTTCATTCTTCCTTTTTTTTTCTTTGTCTTTCTTTTTTGTTCTTTCGCTCCCTTATTTTCTTTCTTTGTGTTACAGCCATTTCTGAAACTGTGGTTCTGGTTTGGACAATGTGGAGGTGGGGACTCTGGCTTGCCACACCACTGTGGTGTTTTAATGCAAGTTCCTTTTTCTTTCCTCTTCCACAAAGACTGGATTTTGCTTGGTTTTGTACTTGTCAGTAATCCATGAATTTGAGCTCAGACTTGTTAGTTCCCTGGATATTTGTCTCCTGTAATTCACTGCTCTGTGACGGCTGAGTGTCAGGGGACCCCTGCCATGGCACTCAAGTTATTTTCTGGAGGCTGGCAGGTTGGCCAGCCTGCATCTTAGCCCATCACTGTGCTCTGTAGTTTTACTCCTATACTTTTTTTTCATTTGGATGTATTTCACACATTATTCAGTTGATTACCTCAATACAACTTTATCTCAGTTTTGCTATATTTGTTCCCAGTCTTGGTTTTTTCCCTTTCTTCAAATTGCTTGCATTATTGTCTCTGTGTAGTTTACAGAGCCATGCACGCCTTTCCTTGCACTGCCAAATGGGGACTCTGGGCCTCATGCAGACCTGAGGTGCTTTTTGAGTACCTAATAATTATTTTTAATCTAGAGATACTATTTGCTTTATTGTCTTGATGCAGGAATGTTAGCTTATCAGTCTGTTTTTAGATTAATAAGAGCAAGGAAAGTTGCATTCCCAGTCTAGCCTAAAGTGTTCAGTTACCAATTTACAATTTAAATTAACCCTTTCTTTCTTGTACTTTAAGCACAACCTCAACGTTTGCCTCAGCCAAATACTTCAGCACTGGAAAGGAGTGAGGAAGAAAGTGGCAGAATCCAAAATGGCCATGTGGGTCTGAGTAATGGAAGTGGAATTCACAACGGGGTCAAGCATATGCCTGCAGACAACAGAAAGCTTTCGTCTCCTGTTTCAGAAAAAATGCACAGAAAAATTCAGTCCACCTTGTCTGTCAACAGCAATAGCAGCAAGAAGAGTAAAATAAGCTCTGTGTTTTCTCAAAAGCAAGGTACTTCACCAGAAGGTAAGCTGATATTCTTTTTAAAAAAACCAAACTGAATAAAGACAAACCAAACTGAATAAAGACAAACCAAATCTCAGTAAAAATTATACAATCAACTGAAAATAATTGAAGAATGTGACTCATGCTCCAGAAGCAAATAGAAGTTATTAAGATATAAGACAAACTTCTTTCCCAAAGGAAAATATTAAGTATTTGAAGGAAAGGGAAAGAATGGGAGAGTTCTTGCTTTCAAATGTTTGGTCAACATGATCTGATAATGTTTTAGTCTCTGTACTTAGTATCCTGAACTGAGAGAAACTCCTGTCAACATTTTCACACATGCACCAGAAGAAAAAACATTAAAGTACTACTAGTTCAAAGCATAGTAAATATTTAAATCCACTAATGGCAGGCTCTGTGAGGGTAGACTTTGCTTTTGAAATGTTCTGTTAGCCAATATCCTGACTAGCTGTGAGGTCTGAACACTAGATAATAAAACAATGACCTATGCTCCAGTGTTCAGTGTGCCTTATGATATATTTGGGATGTAGATAATGTGCACAAAAAACCTTCATACTCCTGCATAGCCTAAATAAGCAAAAGCAAATAATTTCTCTGATGTTTTAGCTGTGTCTCTGTGCTCTCTCTGCTTGAATTTGCACTCATGGTTCCAGAGTTCCTGTGCTTCTCAATCCACTGCCTTCCCATTAGCACTAATATACTCAATGGACTTTGCTACTGCCCTTAACAAGAAGAGTGTTGAGATGCTAGAAATTTTATTGATCTGAGGCAGGCACAGATGTGACTGGTTAAAAAAATGCCTCTAGAGGGGGGGGATAGATACAGATTCTTAGAGAAATGGGAGACAGTAGTGTTCAGTGAAATGGGGAGGATCTCAGCCTACAGGAAAGGATGAGGGATGAGAAGAGCCACACGTTGTGGCCTGAATGAAGCCTACTGATGTCAGTGGAGCAACTCCTTTTGGCTTCAACTACTTTAGTTAAAATTAGTGAATCTGTGTAGGAACATCTAGAACAGCTTCAGTCAGACTCTTCCATGGGCTGGTCCCCCTTGCTATTGTTTATTTATATTATAATATGTTTATATTATTTATTGTTTATGTGTATGTGTATCTTCAAGAATCTGCTGTTACTTTTTTGTCACACTTTTAGTCCTCTAACATTTCTTTCCAAAATCACCACTTCATACTTCCTGTATTCCCTATTCTGTTACATGAAATATCCATATATGGTTCTCCCTAGTGCACTTTGAAAAGCCTGTATCTTCAGAATCCTAGATCTGTTCATGTGACTGAAACAAAGTTCAGGCCTCTGAAGAAAAAAACCAAGCTGTTGTTTCAGAGGCAGTGCCTGCCCTGTTCATTCCCCTATACAATTAATTATGGAAAATGTTTCCATTTTTCTTCTAAAATTATCCTGTAATAAAAACAGTTGTTGGGAGTTGTTTTTTCTGTTTAATAACGGAATATAATTATCTCAAATTACTAAGTGATTGAGGAGAAAGTTAATGATATCTTCAGACTTAGCTTTAAATTCTAATGTCTGATTTTAGTATCTTAACACAGTTGTGCTAGTTGCCTGAAACTGCCATCATACAACAATTTTATATACAGAAGAAATATCATTATCCTTAAAGGCATGTTTGATTAGAATATAGATAATTAAATAGTGTTGTCACATTGTAGAACTCACATTCTTTCAAAGCACAGAAATACAGGATAGTCCTATTCTCACACACAGTTTCACAAGTCACCAAATAGCTAAAGTTAAATATAGTCAACACTATACATCTGGCATTGTAATGTTCTCCTTTTGAATGTGAGAACTTGGATATGTGCTCTGAGTAGCTTCTCCCATTCTGCAGATGTCTACAGCTCTAAGTTTTCTGTTACTCAATCCGAGTGAAGAATAGGTTTTTATCATGCAGTGATTAAAGTATGTCTGATATTGGAATATGCCCATAAGGGAATATTTGTTTTTAAAAGTGATATTCTGGTTTTGAAATTTATTTTGCTTTACAGTTCTCTGACAGACATCTTTTATATTTGTGTAAACACATCTGCTAGCACACATGTACAAGCCTTCTGACAGCTTCTTCAGCTTTTCAGTAAGGTACCCTATGGGGCTACATGACAGAACTATAGACTATAAGTACTATTCTTATCAAGCTTTTGCCTTTCTGGAAGTATCAATATATACTTTATTTGTTCTCTCATCCCAATTTTTTAGATGACGCACAATCAGAAAGTCTGGCAACAGTAACTTGAAATATCTAAACTAAAATAAAGAGGAGCTCACTATTTAAGGGGAAAAAAAGCTAAAAATAATTGTGTTATTACTACAAGTCATGTTAACCACTTATGACTACTTCTGGAACACCACATTACAAAAACCTGATATAATTAGCCCAGTTACTTGTTTAAAGAACTTGTAATTGTGTTTAAATCAGGCATATATATATATATGTGCATATATATGCTTGATAAATGCATCTAATTATACTAAGCCAGAAGATTATTCTGTGACTGATGATGGCATAGCCATTCTTTCAAAATGGTATGCACAATTTAATTTGAACCTAAATTCTGCAGCTATTCTTCTTTGTGTAATGAACAGTTTTGTGCAAAGAGGCATTTTTATGAGCAGTTGCCTCTTCTGATTCATGACATTTCTGTAGAGGCTATTGACACAGCTTACAGGAAGATGGACAAGATACAAAGCTATTGAAAATTATTTGTGACATTGCTTAACTACTTGGCTTTGCTTTAACTAGTACCATGTTAACCTCATAAGCCAGTGGTTACTGCTGAAGAGTTGCTGGGTTTGAATTAGCTTGAAGGTGTGTATTTGTATTCAGGCAGATAAACATATAGTGTAATAATATAACTTCTAGGCAGTTTTTAAAATGGTCTTATGCAAAAAAAGACAAACTGTATTTATTTTTTTCTGTGAGTAATAAATCACTTGAATTAACTCACCTGCTTAGTTTATAGCATCCAGAAAGTTTATTAGAAAGAAATAACATAAACTTTTACACTTTCAGATATTTCAATTCACTTTTAATTTTGCTATTCTGTAGGTAGTACTTTGGATTTTATAATCTAATTGCTAGCCTTGCTTGTATTTTAAATTTAAAAATACACACCCTGTATTTTTGCTTCATCTGCCTTGTCCTCCTCCTTGAGAGCTTTGGTCTGTTGCAGTCAGGAAAATGGCCAGAGAAAATGAATAGATTATGTCCTCAGAAGGAAGAGAAGAGAAAATTCTGGCTGTCAAACTGAGTTTCAAACTACAGGAAAGAGAAAATATTTTTCATTTTTTTCTTATTCCCTCCCAAAAGCTGCATTCTTCTTGATTCTTCTTAAAAGACAAGATGTGAATATTTCTGGAACACCACACTTGGTTGTAATGCTGCTTGTCCAGGTCTGACACTTTGGTCTAGAATATTGTATCTGTTGACAGAACAGAAAGCCTAGAAGGGCTTGAAGCAGGATAGAGTCAAGAAACATGATGGGCTTGCCTCTCTTCCTGCACTAGAACACATTATTATTTGAAATGCAGCATGCTGCTTCATATACTGCAGATTTCAGTGTATATACTAGAAAGCTAAGTGAAGTTCAATATTACTTTAGCACGTCTTCCTGTGAAAATTGGTACTGCTCCTGTTGGTCTCCAAAGTACTAGGCAGTCACAACACAAGCTGTGAAACCTCCCAGTCTGCCACCCCTCAAAAATCCACCCACCAGTTAAGACCTCTTTCATTAATTGTTCCAGCTGGAAACTCCACTTGTACTCTGGGTTGCGTCTTGTGAGCTTTTGTAGCTGAATTTGTGTAGGAAATGCTTCAAAATGTAACAGACATTTTGGTAGCAGTAGTATAAAAGCCTTAAAGACTCCTTTTTAAAATAAGTCTGTAGTATATGTGGTCATGTCAGCATTCCAGAATATGCTGGTTAGGAACACTTGCACATCCAGTGAGACTTAGGAGGGTGTGAGTGGACTCACCAGTTCTGCTTTTCCTCCACATCTATTATTAATCTGTATTGTCCCTGAAGAAATCTTACTCAGCTCCATAACTTACACTGCAAAAAACCAAAGGAATTATGAAATAATTGGAGTATCACTCATGAAAAGGAGTTTTTAAACACTGTTTCAATTCTAAAGATTTTTTCAAAGGGACTGGGTAGGTTTCAGTGACTATTTGGAATAAAAAAAAAATTTAGCTCAAAGGAATTTTAATAATATTTTGAATTATTGATGCCAGAGGTCTCACAGTTCTTCCAAAATTCTGGTTGGTAGGCCACTAGCAAAGAGAATTTTTGCTGTTTTGCACCTGTTAGTTATGAGCAGTGGAGAAAAACACCTTGGAAACATGAAAAAGCAATTGTAAATGAGTAAAAAGGAAGGCAGTCTAGCTGCTGCATTTAGATGCAAAGCATCCAGAGCTTTGATGCAGATCCAGATGCAAACTATCCAGAGAAACTTAGAGGAGTTCTAAAGGAGACAGCAATGAGGCAGCAGAACAGTAGATCTAGATGTCAGGAAATGAAGACAGACGAGTAACTGAATACATACCTATGTGTGTCAGAGTGGTGGAAGGTAAGTAATAATGGCATGCAGATTTGGAGGAGAAAAGGAAAGAAGTTGGGTGGGGGAACGATGGAAGAGGAATTTCATTAAGGGAGTGCGGGGCTAAGGTAGGTGCTTATTATTTTCTAGAAACCAAAAGTTTTCCTACCAAATCCTTATGAAGCTTGATGTTATGCATTTTTTGAATCAAAGCAATCATTTATGAAAAGTTAAGGATGGAGAGAGGGAATACAGGTTTTAATTCATTCTTGACATGAAGCGCTGACTTTTGGTCAAGTTGTTGTGATCTCGGAAGTTACTGTGTTTGGCAGGGAAGTTCCCACAACTCTAGTGACTCGATAATTTGAGTTTAATGTGGTACTTCACTCAAAAGGCTTTGAGCATACACAATTGCTGTATTCATTTGGAAACAGTAGATTGTTAAACTATGCTGAACAGATCATGAGCCTGCCTCCTGTATGAAGAGTGGATACTCTATTCCTTCCTTCCCAGGCTCTCTAAATCAGAAAGGCACTAGAAGGCATCTTCTTTGCAATGAGTTTCTTTCAGGAGAGGTCTTTGGGAAGTGTAATAAGGCTAGATGCAGCAGTGAGCTAGATAAGGAAAGCCTGCAGCATGGGGTGGGACTCTGGGGAAAGACAATCAGTGCAAACTTGTCACCACATTCGAGTTACTATTCATGCTTTCCCAGAACAAAGCCTGAACCTTCCTCAGCTTTCTGGACTGTGCTTCTTGTGGGGCTGAGCTTAGAGATGCAATAAACTATTTCACCCAAAGTGTGGGTCTTTTTTTTAAATCCAGTGCTTAAAATTCAGCATTTCAGGGTGCATTTGAACGAGACATCTCTTTCCCCCTCCCCCTTCTTTTTAGGATAATGCAGCTTCATCTGTTCTAGATTTTGAATCAAAGCATTGTGGACACTGTTTAACTTATGCTGCTGACTACATTAATTTATTAGAATATCCCAAGTGATACTGATGGCTTAACTGGAGACAAAGCAAGTCCAACAAATAGGCTTTGTCTTAAGCCAGGGTCTTAAGAGCCACTAGGTGCCTATACATGGAAAGTAATGAGTAGTTGTCTTACCATGCTAGCAGACTTCTATTTGAAGTAGGAGTGTTTTACTTTGGTTTATAAAACTTTATATCAGAAAAATGATTTCTGGGAAACTTTCCTTTAGTGTGCATGATTTGAAATAGGATTGTGTTGAGTTTTTTTCCTCTTGAGGGACACCAGAGCAGCAGTAAGTTTTCTTTTATATACCGTTCAGTTCATGTGATTGGTGTTATTTACCAAAATTCATTAAGTGTACATCAGTAGCCTAACACTCCTGTTGGCCATCTCTCAACCTGGCTTTTTGTTTTTTGAACATACACACATTTCTGAAATCCATCCCATAGCATTAAGTATTATTTAGGCAGCTACTTGTTAGTATGCTGAATCTCTCTACTTTAGATGAAATTTTACTTGGTATGTTTTAGAAATTGGTTCAAGGTGGATTTGTGTCTGAGCATGAAGGGATAAGCAGGTGTTTTTGTTAAACAAGGTTATATCAGAACACAGTTGTCAATCAGGCAAATAACATGATCATATGGTCAAATGTGTATTTTTCGAAGAATGCATTTTGAAGAGTGATGCATTTTCAGTATGGTTTATATTGGGTTTTTTGCACAGAACTCTTGAATAGTAATTTACATGTTTTTTGTCAAGACTGAGTGGAAAACAGGGCCTGTACAGAAAAAGGGTCTTCCAAAAGCATGTCTTTTATAAGGACCTAGTCTAGCTAGCACTGAACTTGTCTCAGTATTTGCAGTGGTGAGCAGTGGCAATGGAGGCTTCATATTCTAAGGAAGTCTTAGGTATTGGAAATTAGCAGATTTCTTAGGATATCCTTGTGTTTGAAATGGATCATTTTACTCCTGAGGTTATATCTGTATTGAGAGCTAAGAATATAAGCTTTTGATGAAAGTTTCCACGTGTTCACTGTGATTTGCCTGTTCAGGCAACATTTTCATTTTCTTGTTCAATAGAGATAATAGGTTTTTTTACTTTAAACGGTGAAATAACACATATACTAGACTTTGTAAACTGTATTTTCCCCATCTAAATAAATGTCACTTTTATCTAGAAATAACAATGCTCCATACAACATGTCAGTTGATTCTTCCTGCCTTTTCTTATTTTCCTGTGAGCACTTTGCTGGGTGTGGTGACTTTTCCCAAAAGCAAGGCGGTGGGCGGCAGGGGCTGCCTGTGAGCCCTGTGCAGGAGCGGTGGGAGCTGTGCTGGCCTGTGTGCTGCTGCTGCTGCTCGGGAATGCTGCTCCTCGCCCGTGCAGCCTTTGGGAGCCTTGTGCTGGGGAGGTGTGTGGCTGGGGCAGTGCTGCTCTGGCTGTGCTCTCAGCCACTGGTGCTGTGTTCATCCCAGCCCCCGACAGACTGCGGGACGCCTGCAGCACCTGCTGGGGCTTCTGTTCAGGGCTCTGCGGGGGCCGCAGTAAACCCTGCTGAAGACCTCAGCTGTCACTTTGATTGTGGGTTTGCCCTTTTTGATTCTCTCCGTGAGACAGCAGAGTGCCTGGAGATTTGTTTTGAGTTGTCTGAACTTGGTGAATATAGTTAGTAAGAAGCTTACCAAGGTCACCATCCTGTAAGTGAGCTTATTTACCACTGTAGACATGAAGAACTTTTATCATATGTGACCTGTCTGCTTGGTATGAAAGCTTTTTGAGTCAGTTTGTGACAGGTTAGTGTCAAACATTACAAAAGCGGCGCATAGCAGCCTGCACATGCATTTCTCTGTGCATTTTTCAGTTCACCTTCTGCATTTCCTGTATGGTTTTGATGGTTGATAGTTCTCTTAAAAATCTGTTTTTGAAGTAGAGCTGCATCTTTTCATAAAAATTAAGAGGAGATGATGCAAGGGAAATTAAAACAAAATAAATGTATATTTCAGTATTTGAAAGAAAATGGGTACCATGGTAATATCTGTATGCAGAAGAGTTAGAAGTAAAAAGTGGTGTGCACCTGCAAATGTTTAAAGACATGGACAAACATTAAAATAGTTTTATTGTTGATATAGTTTCTTTTTCTTAAATGAGCATAGCTGTTATAACTGGGGTAGGTTAGAAGTGGAGCCTTCTGGGCTTTTATAACAGTGTGTAAATAGTTTGAAGGGATCCTAGGCCCATTTCTAGTCTGGATATTGTCTCTGGTAACATTTAAAACCCAGTTAAAGTAGATGTTACATGTACTGGATCCACTGGTTAAATCAGCACATGGTTGGGTGTGTGTGTGTATGATATAAAGCAGCAAAAACTTGAACGTGTTGGTGGGGTTCTATTTGCCTTGGCATGGTTTAACAGTTTTGATGAAGCTCCCTAGCAAATCTGTGCCTTATGGGGATGTGCCAAAGGGGTAAGGAAATACCTTCACTTACATTGGCTTGAAAAAATGTCAGATGGGATGACACTTTTAACTACAGGTCTAACTTTCATCCCAGACTATATGAAAGAATAACTGAAGAAAAGCTTGATTATCTGAAAGCTCACCTTTTTCCCCCAAACACAAGTTGGTCTAGTAAAATGTACTAGCACTGCCTACAGATCAAGACTTGAAATTTGTGTCATTTAGCATGGCTTATGCGAGCTTGGATCTAGTCTACAAATATGATAGAGTGTTTTGATGAAATCAGAAGCATTTAGTAAAAGAACTAAGATGTACTGGTCTGGATTTTTATTTTTTTTAAGTATGCCTCTAGACAGTGCTCACACCCCACATCCTCACTTCTATATAGTGACAGTCTCTAGTGCAGCATTTCTCAATTAAAGAAAAGTGTCATAAAAGAATTGAAAAACAGTGGAAATTTGAGAGTGGTGTGGTGTAGTGTAAAAGTCATAAGAAAAGTTTATCTTTTTTAATGATTTACCTGATTTGTGATGAAACTTAAATACTCCCACAGAGAGGGAAATTGGTTTAAGGAAAACTTAAACCTCAAGAAACTTCAGAGTTAACTTACTATCAACAGCAGTGCTTCACGAATGTCAAGGCCAATGGAGTTCTGTCCACAATAAAGATGTGCCCCTAATTCTTGATTGTATTACTATATCTAATGGGCGAAGAAGAATGAGACCCTCTAATTCTCAAACAAATGAAAAAGAGCTTGAAGAAATAGATAATTTTAAGCTGGCACCAGTGTCATAACTGGTATTACTATATAATTTCCTTATTAGAAAAGTTTCCAGAAAACACATTGTCAGACATTGAAATCACCAAGTCTACGAATACATAAAATATGTTTCCTTCTAGTTGGATTAAAGTGTTCTACTCCTCAATCACCTGGAAAAAAAAATTATTTTGATGGAGTAAGGTTAAAGAGTGGAAGTTAGATATAGTCTTTATTCTTAAAGTACTAAAAAGTTTTGAAATTTAGAATAATGTGTAATTTAAAATGATCTCCTTGGTCTTATAAGGAGGAAAAAATTACCACAGTGCCTTGTGCAAACAATGAAATACATTGCAGTGGTCTCCAACATGGTAATGAGAAACCTGTGGTCATCTCTTTTGAGGCAAGCTTTGTATAGCACCTTCACAGCTGCATTCCACTGATCATAGCAGGAGTCAGTTTTAGCTGTATAATGTTTTCTGTGGAACTGGTAGGTTGCTGTAGGAATGTAGATACTAGAGAAGGATGAGTTTTGTGTGGCATGTGGGTTTGTTATTACTACAAAAATACTGTGTAAATGTATCTTTTCCTATAATTGCATCTGTAGATAAGAAGCCAAAAAATAAGGGTCATACATGTAAGAATTTATTCTTTCACCCATTTTATCCAACTGTATTACAGCCCTTTAGAGTCATGATTCTGAATTCAGCAAGTTATGTAGGACTAGGTAACTGCATGCCTTGTTATGTGTTAAATAATTGCTACCTGGATAGCTATTAAAAGTCAATAACATGAAGAACATAAAAGCATGATTATTTCAGGTTTGTCCTTGAAATGTGGATGAAAGTTTATGTTCATTGTACAAATGAGTCATTGCAAGAATGAAGAGAGCACTAAAGGGTATCTCTACTTTCTGTTAATTGTTTGTAGAGGTTAAGTAAAATTGCTATATAAAGGTTTTTTGAATCAAATATTAGGTTTGCCAGCTGGGGAGAAGGAAATAAAAATAAAGAGCAGGTAAATAAATCCTTTTAGTGTTTCAGTCAGTGAAGAAGAGATGGAAAAAAGACCTTCTACAGAGTTTCCGTAATAGTACTAATGGCCAAAATTTCTTACTGTGCCTTGGACCATTTCTCATAGGTTTTACCTGCAAAATACCTTTATTTAAATCAACACGGCCTCTTCTTGTGAGTGTTTATTTGGTGAGTTTCTTAGATTAGGAGGGAAAAGTTCTTTTATGGGTCCAGAAAATGCTTTCTGAATACAGTCTCTGTTTTTTAACCTATGAACTCTGTTCCTTGCCCATCTATAGAAATTTATTACAGTGTCTGTGAATGTGTATTTCTCTCCTTGCAATTTTATATATCCTTGCATGAATCAGGCAAGATTTTTTGAACATCTTATTTACAATATACATACACACAAAGTTACATTATGGTGTACTAAAAAAAAAAAAAAAAGCAGAACAACATTTGTTGTATTAGCTTCTTCAAACTGTCTTTTAAAAATGTGATATATTAAAATCTTAGTTCCTCAAATATGAAGGTTTGTTAGATAGACCTCTTGGCTTCTTTATCTTTTTCCTTCATATTAAAAGAAAATCTGAAAGGAGATTTTACCTGAGCATATTTAACACCATCTCCATGACAACCAGCTAATTAATCGCTATCAGTCTGGCTTTGGTCCTCTTCAGTGAACTGATACTCTGCAGCTTTTTTTCACATATCTTCTGTGTTTTCTATGAAGGTCATTTATTTGGCGACATTATGTCTTTGGGAATAGAAGCCTTTTACTACAAGAAACAATTTTCTTTAAAGCACATTAAATGCACCTGCAGTTTTCTCTGTTTTTCTTCCTGCGCAGGAGTAGGGATATTTTAAGGTTAGGGTTTTGGGGTTTTTTCCCTCTTCTTACTTTTTCTGAAATTTCCATTTTTTCCTTTTGGGCATAAAGGTTCAGTAGTACATTATGACTGTGGCCACATTGCAATAGAGAAATGTCCAAACTCAGTTTGCATCTGAGTAGTGTAGTAAATAGGAGTGGGCTAAGGGTTCAAGTAGTTCCTTTGCCTCTTGGGTCAAATTTGGCTGGTCTAAATCTCTGTTGCTGCATTGCTGTAAGAATTCATGCTGCTTGTGTAAGTCATTGCTGCACTATCATGCAGTCAGAGTTTCGGCAATGTTAGAGGTATTTGGAATCAATCAACATACTTGTCATGGCTACTGCACCATTTTTTGCATTTATAAATTTGGTTAGAAGGCCTGATACTAGTATTACTGTTGCAAGTAATTGCACATTTTCCCCTATGACAGCAGTCTTCAGCCTGTGAACTGTAAGAACATGATGTCTATAAAACAGAATGTCTGTAGGTGCTCAGACCTGTCGTCCATGTAGCTCAATGTCCTGTTGTTCCTAACACGTTCTCATAGAGGATACTTGTGATAGAATGTAGGAGCAAGAGACAGGGTGAGGTTCTGCAGGATATTTTCCCCAATGTTCACCTGTCTGTGGCTAAAGAGTTCAAAGTTTGCAGGCAGTAAAAAGAAAGAAAGCTGAGGCTAGGAAAGAAAAGTATTTCTCCATCCTGACCACATTTTGTATTTTTAAGTTTTTGTTTTGTTTCTGAGTGACTATTCACCGCCTCTTACAAATTAAATATGTTTATATGTATGAATTTATACATATTATGTAGCACTGAGTATATCTCTCATTCCTGCAGTCTCCCTTTCACTGGCACATGTTTAGTTCCAATCCTTCTTTTCCTGTCATGTCTCATGGATGTATTATTATTTGAAGTTATTCCATATATTTACTTTTCAGGTGCCATATTTTTTGCAGGCTGTTTGTGGGACACCTTAATTATCTATACAATTTAGTAGGACTTCTAAAAGCTGGATATTTTTGTTCAGGTGTAGTTAAGAACTCTTGAAGATTGAAGCAGTACATTAAAAGAATTGCCAGTCGATTTGTGTCGAAAAGCAATAGAAAAATCTGTATTTTGACTGAATATTTTACATATTGTTGAAAGTAAGAAATGCATATAACATGCTGTTAAACTGGTTTTAACGTGTGCAAAAAATGATAAAGAAAGCAACAATGTTTAGGCAACTCTTTTATTTTTCTTCACATATATCAAGCAAACAAAACCGTTTCAGAAGGGCAAGATGAACTGGGAAGGGCTGGAAATAATTTTATATAGTTTCCTTCATTAGTTGTTGGGGTTTTTTTTATCAGTTTGTATAAGAAAGTATAACTGAAGATAATAGCTAAATGACTAAGGAGATTGATCTAAGTACTTCTGAACAGTTTAGTACTTGGGATTTGTATGAAGTGAAGTGGTGACAGAAAACTTGCACGGAATTGGAGATGAGTTGAGCTGCAGAAGTGACCATGAAGATGGGAAGCTCTTTTTTTTTGTGGTAGATTATGTCTACTTTGAACAATTTTCATTCAGTTACTTATTTGACATTGTAATGTATCTGGATTTAGAATGACATATTAATGATTTTCTCTTTCCTTCTTTTTATTTTTTTTTCTGTTTTGTTTGTTCCCGGCACTACTGAACTATTCCACCTGAAGATTGCTGTGTTCACTGTATCCTAGCTTGCTTGTTCTGTGAATTTCTCACGCTCTGTAACATTGTTCTGGGACAAGCATCGTGTGGCATCTGCGCGTCGGAGGCGTGCTGCTGCTGCTGCGGGGAGGAGATGGGCGATGGCTGTAACTGCCCCTGCGACATGGACTGCGGCATCATGGACGCGTGCTGTGAATCCTCAGACTGCTTGGAGATCTGCATGGAGTGCTGTGGGATCTGCTTCCCGTCATGAAATATTTAACCCTTTCTATTTTATTCTCTATAAAACTGGAGAGCTTTTCTTTAAATACATTTGAAGAAAGACAAGGTAAGATTTTCACACTTGCACTGTTAATTCCCTTTATATAAATATTTTTTTAAATAGCAATCCTCAAATCTGTATTCTAACACAAGTTGTATAGTTTTGTATGTGAAACTAAAGCTACATTCCAGCTTCCTTTTGGCCTTGCAAATGGAAGAGTTTATTGAAAGTGAATTATAGGCCTGATATTGCAGGCCATATAAGGCAAAACTGCCATTTGAATTGAGTGATAGGTTTTGGTCAGAGAACAGACTGGAAGGCAAAGCCTTAAGTATTTGCCTTTACCTACTTTAATGTTTAAACACTCAAATGCCTCTTACAGGCATTCTGAAAATCAAAATATCTCTATTTCTCTCTCTTTGAGTTGAAAGAACTTTGCTCTATTGTTTTAAACTTAATTCAAAAGCCAGCATCAGAAATCTACTGTTGGTTTTGCTATAGTGGTCATGTTGGCAATATGTCTTTTGTTTTGAATATCTCATTGATTAGAGAGCAATTCCTGGTGCTTTCCATTGCTGAACTTATCTGACAATCTGAAGTCAAATATAAGTTTTGCCCTGGACTATAAGAGTACTAGGATTTCTTTGTCATCAGTCAAGACAGAATAGAGACCTTATCATTTTAGTTCAGTACTATTATTATTTGAAATGCTTCATGTTATAAAGAGGCTTTGGAAATCTGTGTAGACATTAAATATATCCTAAGAATGACAAACTAATAGACTAACAATACTTTGAAAATTGGCTATAAGAGGAAAATTATTAGAAGTTAACTCAGGAATCTAAACCAGTACATTAAGTGGCCTGGTCAGTGTTTATGGCTTTGGAACCAGTGTCACATAACTTAGTATTTATTTCTTTACAGTGTAAGAGAGATCTACAGAAAGTAGCAGAATTTAAACAGGGTATGAAAAAAAATTGAAACTGACTTGATCAAGGAATCCTGACATTAAATGAAAAAATCAAGTGGAAAAAAATGTTTATTCTCTGATATATTCTAAATTTAATTTTTAAATAATTGTGTAAAAAAAGATAACTTAAAAAATATATGCTTTAAAAATAAAAGGATTGGTATTTAAAATGTTTAAAAAACACAGTTAGGAACTGTTGGGCCTAACTGTATATTCCTTATTACGCCTTTAAGACATTCCAAGAAATATCTCTCTTTTGTAATCGTGATTGTAGAACACATAAAGAGGTTTATGGCATTCCCAGATTTAGGGAATCAAAATATCCATTTTCTTTACCATCCGGTAATTTCTCCTCTCCATATCTGTAGCTCACAAACTTTCCTGTGTAAACCACCCACACATCTTGATCTCACATACTTAAACTTTCCCATTTACACTCCAGATATTCCATTTGTAGAGTGTAGATTTGTAGAGAATCATCAATAGCCAATAGCATGTGTGTTGAGTGAATTGGCCATAAATGTCTATTTCTACTATAGTGAATTCAATTTATACAAATGTGACAAGTTGAAGATCACAGGAGTGTGAAGCTAAGTCGACAAATGGTCTGATATTAACCAAAGCTTCTTCTTGTGAACACTGACTAGTAGTGCCTACTACTGCAAGTTATCACTGAAGCTGAATCCTTAACTATACTAGGGAGCTGGGAAGGGTTACGTTTTGCCTTAGCATATGCAGTACTGAGGTGTATTCTGATACAATGCAGATTCACCCTCAGAGGGTTTCCTAATCTGTTTTTGATAGTTGCTACAAGTATTATTCTTATTCTGGTTTTTTTTCCCCCATATATTGGGCCAGATTCTGATCTTTATTGCATAAACTAATCGCATTTCCATTCATGTCAGAATTTTCTATTGGTTAAATTCCAGTTAGAGAGCACAAAAATATTATGGTAATAGGCAGGCTAATAAGGAATAATATCGTTAAACTGATAAATTCCCAGTGCTCAGAATCAGGCTCATGGGGCTCAATTATGACTCCTAAAAGGCTGAACCACATTGGGAAGGGGGAAGAGGTGCCTTGGTTGAGTGGCATTGCCTGGAGGCATTTTGTCTTTGTAAGGCATAATGCCTCTGGGGAAATTGGGGGCATCACAGTGAGCATTGGGACTGAATGCACCTTGGAAAAAGTCTAGACAGTACTTTGTCCATTGCAGGTCTGTGGTTGACACCGTGGTTGTGGGAACATGTTCTCTGGGGCTAGACAGCACCATGAGCTGTCTTTCCTCATGTCCTTCTGGTCAGAGAGGTGAATCATGGCTGCTTCTTGTCTGATTGTGCTTTCGGGACAGGGAAGGGGACTTCCAGCCTCTTGTCCTGCCCCAATATCCATCCCTGCTGGAGCAGTTCCAGTTCTGTGCTTGGAAAATGTACATTTGTGTATCATGCTTTTAGTGAATGCTAGATCTTACTAAAAATTACTTTTACCACCGGTTGATATGGTTTAAAAAAAAATTAGAAATTACCAATCTAGGGAGTTCTTTTCTGTAAAAGTTATCTATAGGATTTGCCCTGCACAAACCCTTGTTTCTACTTACTGGAACTTAGTGAGTTTTTGATTTACTGAAATTATGAAAACAATAATTATGAGAATTTTTTTCATGCATATGTGTATATACTTTTTCTCACATACATGGACATACACAGATATGTCTTTTCCCACTTTATTTGTGAGATACTAGGAATGAAAATAGTGTTATTAACCTCATAATGATTAGAAGTATCAAAGTATTACAGAGAATTGAAAAAATAAAAAATTGTGTATTTTGTTTGACATTTTCATGTAATCTGCTACTGTTTGTTATAGAGATATTAGCACTTTTGAAAAATATATCTTTGTAGCAGAGAATATTAGCATGTAGTTTAAGGAATTCCTTTCTATATTTATATCCTTAAATTGTGTTTTGTAATTTTTACTCTATAATCTTATAAGCACCTTGTATAATAAAAAAAAAAGCAAAATTAGAAGTCAAATGTGAAAATAGAATTTAAATAAAATGAAAACCTTAGAACTTAATTGTCTATTTTATAATAGTTCTTGAGAACTTGTACAGTGTTTCAGTTTATAGTTCTGCAAACTGGCCCATTTGAAAAACATGCTGTTTGTATTTTATATCAATTGGATGTGCTACTTGCAAACACTATTTTGAAATAAAGATCTTTATTTTGAAACTTTTGGATATCACCTTTTAGTCTTGCCTTGTTACTCCTCTGAAGAAAAATTTCATCTCTTTTCTTTCTTTTTTTAAATTTTATTTCTGCTTTAAGCGTTCCTAAATGTGTTAGCCTTTGGGTGACTTGCACAGAGGGTGAAATCTTACAGGTGGAGCTCAGCCAACTCAAGCACTAGAAGCTGTGCTAGCATGAACCTCCAGCAGTAAAAAAGTTTGTCATTAAGAGGGAAAATTCAGTCCTTGATGAAATTGAATTAATTTGATGAAATTCCAGTAATGTTTAAAGTTTATCAAAATGAAAGTTATTTTAATACATCCACAGCAAGTCTTCCGTTTACTAAAAACAAGCTGAACCAAGAGGGATAATCGGCTCTTAGTATTCATGATTTTTTTTTCACGTTGGCTTAAGGTAGTTGTGACATCCTTATACTACTTTAAAACTGCAGAAACGGAATGTCTGCAGACTTTTGCCCTAATTTTTCTACATCTATATCCCTGTAGAGGGTAAAACAAATTGCTTCTCTGGCCATTACAGAGGAAAGATGATAAAACTGGCAGAAATTGTGTTTCTGTGTCATGAAGCCTTATATTGAGACTGTGCACCAAAATAATTGCTTTAGTAAAAGAACTGATAAACATATAGATATCATTTAGCATCATTTATAGCATATAACAGCATCATTTGACACCTATTTTAATTGGCTTAGTCAGTATCCATAATACATAAGATTTCTAGAAAAAAATGTCTCCTGTGAAGAATGATCAGGAACATTCAGGAGCTTTTGGATTGAATAATGGCTCCCTTTCAGTCTTAGTTGAGAACTTAGTGTTGACTATGTGTTGACTTAGATGAATCAACTGATTTTATAATATTCTAAATGAGAAACTTTTCTGAGCTCATCACACACTTAGGCTTTTTTTCACATTGTCCTTATGGTTGCAATATTTGATGTATGTTCTTGGAGAGCAGTGCAAGTTGTATTGATGTATCTCCATGACAAAGCTTTTATTCCCTCTAGTCTTCTAACTTTCTGAGAGGTAACAGATCATAGAATGAATGGTGTATCTGAAATCTTAGTCTTGGCCCCAAAATTAAGTTAAACATTAGAGAAATATCTCCCTAGTGTCTCATCTTAGTCTATGCCTGCATACACCATGTACTGGAAAACTCCACATTTGTGTTGATGGTGACAGAAGTAGCTCTAGAATCCTACATACATTAATCTTGTTTTTTCCTTATCTTCCAAACCTTTTGCTAGCTCTTAGTACTTCCAAAGAGAGCAGGGAGACCCTAACTCAATTTTAACATTGAAAGAATTTCAGTAAAAATAATGCACTGCACTCACTTCCAAGATGTACTTGTTGAGTGTGCTCAGTGCATTTGAACATGAAGTTGATTGCTCGTAAAAAGTTTAGCCTACCCTTAAACACTTGCTTATGCTATTTAACAGTGATTTGGTGTTAATGTCATAAAAGAATGGGTTTTCTCTCCTTTAGAAATCTGTACTATGATGGGCTATTTCTACTATAGTTGGAAAGAGAAGATTCTCTGAATTATCATTCTGCAAAACAGGCAGATGTTTAATTTCATTAGATGTTCCTAATGTCTTTGTGGTTTTTAATTTTAGGTTCATAGAATGGCTTGGGTTGAAAGAGACCTTAAGCATTGTATGATTCCAACCCACTTGCCATGGGCAGGGGCAACTTCAGCTAGATCAGGTTGCTCAGAGCCCCATCTGATGCCTTGGGTTTTGGCTTTTATATTTTTCAGATTCTCTGCTGCTTAAAGTGTAACTCTGAAACTTCATATTAGGTGTTGGTAAGTTCACTGGGTAGTTAGACAAAACAATCCCATCCTAGCTAGAGAATCAAGGACACCTGTTACCTAAAAATAAAAACAATGGCAAAGGAAAGGGGGCAAGCCAGGGGTTTCAAACCTTATTACCTGTGTCTGTGGTGGGATAATTGACCCCAATATGCAGATGAACCAAAACTTATAAAAGTGTAAAAACTCATGACTGTGATCTATCTTGGATTTGACTTGGGTGTAGCCCCGGCTGGGCTTTTGCACAGCCCAAAGTGTATCCTTTCAATAAATACCTATTTTGCTCCTTTTGCTTTGTCTAGTCTCTGTTCCAGGTCAGCCTTTCCAGGCACCACATTCAACCTGGCGTTGAACCCTTCCAGCAGTGGGGCATCTGCAACTTCTCTGGACAGCCTGTTCTAGTGCCACATCACCGTCACATTGGGAATTGCTTCTCAATATCTGATCTAAACCTCTTTTAAAGCCTGTTCTTCCTCAACCTATCATTGACATGACCTTGTAAATAGTTCCTCTCCATTTTCTTTTTAGGCTCCCTTCAGGTAACTGGAAGACTGCAGTTAGGCTACCCAAAAGCTCTTTTTTCCAGGCTGAACAATTCCAATTCTCCTATCAGTTCAGCGCCCTCAATAAAACACTGCTTACATTCTTGTTTTCTTATTTTATGTGCATGTATTACAACAATTGTTAGTACATTACCAATCAGTACTTATAAAAATGGAATGTAAGATGAAAGACTGTATAATACCTTTAATACATGTCATAGTGCCTTACTGATTTTTATTCTGGTATGCATATGCTATTTTAACTGACAAAATACTCCACTCTAATTGAGGCTCTTTATATCATCTCAGTAGGGTATGTAATTGGTGCCCAAGCACTAGACAATTCCTCTTCAATCAGTGATCTAGGATTCAGAAATTTGTCTCATCTCCAAGTTGCACAAAGTGACCACGCTGTGAATATGCTGTACTCCAATATGTTTCATGTTACAATCCTAATTTTTTAGGCACTAGATTCACAGTGCCTACCTTTGTTTCCTTAGGTTTCTTTGCAAGGTAGTATGTTTGGTTTTGTTTTGCCTTTAAATTTTGGTTCAAAGCGAATTGAAAGGGTCTTCATTATGGAAGTCTGGGACAATACCAAGATACATGTTGCATTATAAGTTGTTTCTTCATCTTTTCTATGTTCTCTGGTATATGCAGCTTCTAGTCAAAGAGACTTGTAAAAGTGATGTCTTTGGACCTTTGGACTTAGCACCTAAATAACTGACGCTCAATAGTGTTGAAATATTTGAAAATGAAAATGTATTGATTATGTCTTTCTTGTTCAAATAAAGCACCAGAAGTTCTATCAAGATGGATTCTGCAGAATTTTGCAAACTGACAATCTTCAAAATAGTTCTTCTTACGAGAGCAAGACTAGCATGCGAGTTTCAAATTAGCACATTTTAGAGTAGCATATATATATGTACACACACACACATATTTGCTAATTTTTTGATTCTGAGCTACCTTCAGTTACTGAGGACTAATTAAAAACAAGCTGGGAAGAATAAATATATTATATTCAACATGCGGTATTTCTTTCCTGCCTAGGAAATGCAACTGCGTTTGTCTGTTTCTTCATGTGAGGAGGAGACACCTTGATTACATATTTAATGTAGACTAACAGCAGTGGTTTAGAATCCACAATAACTTCAAGGTCATTAGAAGTAGCGTGTGAAGGATAAAGGGAAATATGTTACAAGGATCCCACTGCTCTTGACAATTGCTGTCTCTGCCTCAGTAATCTATTTTGCAACTACCAAGCTTTCACGGGGTTAAATTTAAGAAAATTAAGGTATCCATGACTGAAATTTTATATTCACTCTTGTTTCTTCAGAAAGAGTAATTAGACATATTTACACAATTACATTTTAGTAAACTATTATGTCAGCTTAACTGTAACACATATTCTGGTTAAAGTACATTAAACAGCAATTCAAAAGTAATTTAGCTGCAGAAGACATTATTTTCTATCTAATTATTTGCCAATTAATGAATAAAATTAAATTCCAATCACTGAAAAAATGAAGCAATGGTGAGAATCAGAACTACATATTAGTTAAAGCTATGCAATGCATAACAGAATTAAAGCCGCCTTTTATTCAAATTCAATGCTTAAAAAAGAACAAATCCATCATCTTGAAATTTGACTTGTAGCTTGACATTAAAAATAATATGAGTAGAATTTTCAGTGGGGTAAGCACAAAACTAGTTCAAGTAGTGTCACTCTCAATTAATGTACTCAGGTGCTGTGCCCATTAAAATTCCCACTTGTGGGTTCAGCTCTCTATGCAAATGGGGTCATTACCTGGAGAATTTAATTGGGTATGACACTGGGAGTAGGAATTTTCCTTTCAAAATAAACCTTCTTGCACACATTTTCACTAGAAATTTGATTGTTACATATACTTCATATTGTTTGGCTCTATAAATATTTACCGAAATTGAGAATGTCCTCACTTACTTATTCTTTTACAGGTGATTCATAATGCATCAAAATGATTTTTAAATTGTTCTGTGTGTTGCATATGCAAATCTTGTTACAAAATCTGTGGTGAAAATAGTTTTTTTGGTGTTAAAATAGTATTTTTACTTGTATCACATGCTTTTAAAGCTGATGGTAATTTCTATAATGTCTGAAAGCTTAGCCATAATATTTTTGTAGTACTTGTAAATGAAAAAAGGTTATTTCGTACTGAACTCCTACCTTATGTATTGTTTGGAAAGGACGAAAATTTATTGTGTTGCTGAATAATAGTAACTTCCAACTTTTCTGGACATTACTTTGTATTATCACTTGTATAAATAAGACTAATACTGAAAGATATTAATCCCAAAATGTACATGCAAGTGTTGTGGAAACACAGAATTACATGATTGGATGAAACTTCTAGAAACTTCCAGCTCAGCAGTCTAAGCTGTAACAGTGTCTGAAAGCATGTTTTTGGAAACCTCTGATGAAGGGAGTTTGGACACTAGAGATAGTTCTCACTTGTGCTACAGAAGAGTCTTAACAGACAGAAAGCTTTTTTCCTTACATCCCATTTAATCTTATTTTCATTTCTGCAAATAAAACTGATATATCCATGTTCTATTCCCAGTGGATGTGTAGAACAGTCACCATTCTCTTGTCATAACCTTTCATATATTAACCTTTAATATAGTTTGTGTACTCCTGCCTAGTTTCTCTTGCCTAATCTAAAGAAATCTAGTCCCAACATGTTCTTTTCAGTGCAACATTCATTTCAGGTGTTATAAACTCTATGAGCTGTGCTTCTCATTTCAAACTATGATAAGACTGAGGGAACAACTCATGAAAGAATTTTTTTTCTGCTAATAAGAAACACAGGTGCTGGATTGTGTATTAAGGTAAGAGATACATTAATGTCTATAATGTGCATGGATTTCTGTGGCATGAAAATTGACAGTATTTCACTTGCACTTAAACTCCTGCAAAAGAAACAGTCCAAAGAACCAGCATTATGATCATCTACATAATCCCTTGAAACATTTTCATGGGATTTGCAGAACACTTAAAAATTTCCAGGATGGAGACCTGCAAGTGTTGTATTAGCAAACAAACTGAGAAAATGAATCGACCATGTCATTAAAGCTTATCTACATTTGTTACTTCTGTATTTTCACTCCATCTCAGCTTTCAGCTTCTTGCCATTCTTTTGGGCACTTTGGTTTACTGATCCAGCATCTTCTGTTGTTTTCACTGAAATTTCCTGTCCAGTTCTGTTGGGTCTCATTGCTTCTTTGATGCTTAATACATATTAATGAAGGAAAAAGAGAAGCTACTGAGGAGTGATGGAACAGTAAATTACATACAGATCATTGCAAAGTTCTTATTTAGAGCAATCTGAACCTGGTAGGATGGATCTCTTCTCAGAAAATGTGTTTCCATGCTATGAAAGGGAAAAGGACATTTTCAGAATTTACTTAATATTAAAAAAAAATAAATTCAAACACTTTGAAAGTACTTGAAGATGATGATGAAGGTACTGAACAATGAGTTTCAGCTGAAATCCTGCAGCCTTTCATGGTGACCTTTCAATATTTCAATGGGTAATGCAGTGAGTGGAAGCAAGGAAGCATGAGTTTGCTAAGGAAATCAGTCTCAGAACACACTTTCAGCCCTTCATGTTTTTGTAAAATAGTTCAAAACAGAACATCAGATATTACTTAGACATTTAAAATCACTTTTAAAAGAGAGAATTTCTGAGCTTATTCTACTCAAGTTTATCCAGCAGAAGACTGAGGAGCTGTGACTTCATCATGCTGTACTGGTATCTTCACAGATACAAATTCCAGTGCTTTGAAGCTTGTCCTATTCTGTCAGAGAGATCAGAAAGGAGTCTAAAGCCAAACAAAAATAGATGTCCAATTTCTTACCCAAATGTAGTTGTGAAGATAGTAATGAGTTGAACAAACCATCAAATCCAGAATATGATTACTCACCTCCTGATAGTCTTGGTCCACAAGAGATGCTTTTCTCATCATCTCATAAGTGTACCATTAAAAGGCTGTGTGTGTATATGAATAGATATATATATAGCATATATACAGAGAAAAAATGTAGTCAAGAAATGCTGAACTGGACAGAATTTTATTTCCTTTTGTTTTAGAGAAGTCAGATGAAGTGGCACAGTACTACCTCATGAATTTGTCTAGTGGCAGGAACAGATGACCCTGTATGAATGGGGTTTGTTGAATTCTTACTTTTGTCAAACATTAAAGTAAAAAAAAAAACTTTTTTTTTACCACTGCATGATCTCCACAACACAAATATGTATGTCCTCCATCACAGTAGTTGTCTAGAATAATATGTGGTCACAGGTGATTTCCATACCAACCTTCAAATATGGTGAATGTAGGTTATAGTTCTGGACTAATAATTCAAATAAAGATTAATTTCTATTTCAAAAATGTAAAACACATTAGATGTTAATTTCAAGGGCAAAATGAAATTGAAGTCCCTAAGAAAATACCTTAAATTGGATGAATTACCTGTAAAACAAACATCATAGATAAAAAGTGAATTTGCTTAATATAAAAAAGTTAATAAAATGGGCTGTGAAAGGAAGATAAGCAGGAGTGTTAAGATAAATCGTTCACTCATAGTGAAATAAAGTGTGGAAGTTCATATATGATATAGAAGTTCATGGGAAACTCACAAGACAAAATGCATTCCAGTGTATTAAACAAGGGACCAATGGGATTCATGTGTTGTGAGCTGCCAGTAGGCTCATCATAGTCATTACAAATCTATTCTGAAATGTTAAAAAAGCAAAAATACAGAGCTAGAAGGCCCAATTCCTCTGGGATGAGAAAAGGAAGTGGGTACTGACTGTTCTTTGTACACTATCCTTCCACACCTTGCAATGCAGGAAATTATAGAGCAGGTGGAGAGGTCAGACGTGTGTGGAGACTTTACTGCATATTTCACTTCCCTGCTCCTTAGTGAGAGGTTAATAAAATGCTATGTTACATTGATTCAGCTATAATTTTGCATTCCCTTACTCCAGGAGAAATTTAGTTTGCAAACTGTACCATTAGGTTTATTTATTTATTTATTTCCCTTAGGCTTCCTTGGTCCTGTGTTATTCTTAAGGGAGTCAAATGATAAAATGAAAATTGACCCCTATGGAAATCATTAGTAGTTTGTAAGACTGTACTATGTGGCACGGGGATTTCTCCAATGACCAAATGAATTTTACCCTTTTCCTGTTTTCCAGAGAGAAAAGGGTTTAATAATCCACTGTGATGTATAGACTTGCATTTATGTTTATCCATTTTCTTATTCTCTACTAAGGAGTTTTAAGCCTTGTGGCCTTGTTTAAATGAAATGAAAAGTGAGATCAATTTTAAAAAGCCAAAGAAAATCAAAGGAGACTGATCTTATTCTTACCCCAGTGAGAGGACACTGACAGAATTTGGTCAGCTCCTGTTAGCTGTCAGGGAATCCACAGAAGGGAGACTTACTAAAAATGTTTAATAGTGGAAAAACCTGCAGTTGAAGTTCACATTTTTATTAAATGCCTGGAAATCAAGTTGAGCAACTGAAATCACACAATTAGTTTGGAAATTAGTTTGTCTAGTCATGGAACTAGCTCTTCTGCATGGTTTAAGCTTGACTCTCATACATATGAATAGTTTAAATTATTTTCAAAATAAATCCTACTTATTTGTCTCCTATTTTGTAATGTTTACTTTTGGAAAAGTTATAGTATTCCCCTTTAATGATTCAATATTTCCCCGTCTCCTCTCCAAACAGCTTTCTAAATCCATTGTTCCAAGGAAGTCTTGGGGAAGAAAACTAGAAACGACTGAAAAAATAATTTGCTAGTAGTCAAGAAAGAAAAGACTGAAGGATTGAAAAAGAAATTCTGTTGTTATTAACATATTCTCTTGTTTATTTCCTTCTTACCAATAATAATTTTTACTCAAGACTAAATTAAAAAAAAATTATCCATACAAAAAGCTATGTTATATGCAAAGCGAGTTTTTGAAATAAATATTTCCTAATTAACAAATATACCGCATAATTATGCTCCAAGTTAGCATTAATAAAGTATTATATGTGTAATTTTTACAACTAGAAGTATTTTTGTGGTTGCCATATTTTACTGTACACATAGCTTGATTGCTGCAGAGTAGACATCTGCCAGAAACATTTCAGTTTAGCATGATGAATTTACTGTAACCCTGTCAAAAATTACATGGCAATGCCGAAGTATCGCTTTGAATATAGGTTGAAAAACAGAAATAAGTGTGTTGAGAAAGGTTTTCAAATTCTCTCAGAACCCAGTCATTACTGCTGTTACTGCTGGGCACACAGGAGCGCTGCTGGTCCGTGGGGGATTCCTGGGAAGTGAGCATTACTTACTTAATCAGGGTAGTGAAAGGCAAAGTCGTGTTGACTGTAGGTGCCCTGTGTAGGTTATCAGCATCCCAGCGAGGACACTGCTGCAAAAAGGGCAGGCAGTGTGCACAAAAGTGTAAAGGCTTTTTGAGGCCTTCTGTTAAAATTAAAATGGGAAGGTCACAATTGTTTGTGATATCCTCTGTGGTGATTGTATTTCAGATGCTTGATTTTTTACTAATTATGTATAAAACGCTCTACCCAGCCCTGCTTGGGTTAATATGCTTGTTGAAATCTTGTTTCTGAATGATTTGGGCCAAATTTGAACTCAGATAAACAATAGAAGAAGCAGTAAGGAAAATTACGTGCTCTCTGGAGGTTTAATGGTAATTCTCTAGGATCCTGACATTTAAAGAAATAGATTATTAGGAAAGGTAAGTACTTCTGCATCTTTGATAAAAGATTCTTCAGTGTCTTATGTGGTTTAAACAATTGTAGGATGTCTCAATTTTTTTCAGATTAGATCTTTTTGTATTTTCGATAGAGGGCAAAGATAATCTAACATATTTCTAACAGAAGCTAAGATACGATCCTGGGATGTTCTCAAACACAATATTTTTATGTTTTATAAAATCTTATTTATGAAAGGGAATTGTAAATATGCATCTGCATATGCCTACTGTCTGCCTACCTGTATGAATATTACTATAAATCCTGGAATCAAGGGAATCATATCATTACATAGTCTTCTTTAATGGGCTTTAAAACCCTAGATAGCAGAACTGATTGTTCATGTGTAGATACAATTAGTTTTGAATTTTTATTTCCTGAGATTAATATACTAAAAACCAGACATGCATTGTTTGCTCTGTTACCATTTTCTGTTGTTACGTGATTTCAAATGCCGTGTATAAAGGTCTGGCAGAAGTGTAGCAAGGGATCCTTCTGTCTTTGCTGATATGTATGGAAAAAACTTAACCACTGAAACCCATATTAAATGGAGGAACGTGCACTTCCCTCTTACCTTTCCCTTCTCAGAATTGTGCTTCAGAGTTCTGGGGCAGATGGAGCCAAGCATTTTGAGAGCAAAAATATCCATAACCAATGTGAAACCAAAACAAAAACCTCCTGAGAGGTGATGGCCTGAAAAACTGGAAAACATGTTGAAAAACTGTCAAAGGGAGATTTCTTTGTTCCTTCGATGAGCTTTGGTGAGATATATGGGAAAGCACCTGTCTGTGAACTTTCAACAGCTACAATCACTGTATTTATGTCTATAAAAATGTATTGCTATGTGACTATAAATGTTAATATTTGTTCATGCACATGAGTTCCTCTCTAACTAAATATTCTTGCTTGGATTGCTCATGGTTCACATCCTACTCTGCCTTGCTCCTGTGAATTACCAGCCCAATATGCTGACGGGCTGACAAGACACCCTCTTCTGCAACAGCTGAATTAAGGCCGATGCACATTACCCACAGTGCTGCCTGACAAATTGAATCATCTGCTCTAAGTGATTTTGCCTGTTTCAGAGTACTGGGAAACTCAAAGGGCATCAAGTCAAATTACACATTGATTGCTGTTTGCCCTGTAGCTTTTGCACACAGAAGGAATCACATACAACACTTAGAAGATTAGTGGAGACTGCACCAAGGGAATATTGCATGTAAGCATGTGCAAGTTGGACTTCTCTGGTTGGTAGTAGCATTGCAAATCTAGCCATCCAGGAAAGAGAAAAAATTATGCTAATGTGTGCTTCCCAGTTGGCACAAATGTAGACTACATCATCCTTCCTGTAGAACTTTTAATTCCCATTTTAGCCACACTGTAATTCATGTTTAGTTTGGGGTTATTTTTCCTTCATCAAATAAACAAAATGTCAGAATATCACAATTAGAATTATGTCAGATTATTTGATATAGAAAATCAAATCCATATATATTAATGCTTATGAACTACTCTATATTAGAATATCTTTAACAACAGAGATCACTAATCTTTTATCGTGTGATCTACAACTATCCAGATTTGGGGTGACAGACAAATAGCTGGATACCTGAGAACAGAACTTTAATTTTCAGTCATTGGAACACAGAGATTAATACTTCCTTAAAAAGCTGTAGCAAAAATAATTTTAAAGAAAAAGTCAGGAAAACAAATTATCATATGAAAGAATGTTGTTTCCTTGTGGGGATTGGCCTTTTCTGCCAAACAAGTGATAAGACAAGAGGGCTTGGTCCTAAGCTGTGCCAGGGAAGTTTTAGATTGGATGTTAGGATGAAAGCCTCCACAGAAATGGTGATTGAGCATTGGAATGAGCTGCCCACCATCCCTAGAGGTGTTTAGAGAAAGATTGGATATGGCACTCAGTGCCATGGTCTAGTTAAGGTGGCGCTCAGTCATAGGATGGATCTGACGATCTCAAAGTCTTTTTCAATCTAAAAAAGTCTGTGCCTCTGTGGACTGCTTATTACAATAGCTGACGTTTTAAAGATAATGCAAGATACTACACAAATTGTAGTGATATACCTGGCATCAGCACAGAGACTTATCTTAATTTGATTAGCAATGTTTGCACTAGTTGGGGCCTCTTCTTTCTTTTTCTTGTGCTGAGAAGCAAACTGCACAAACTCATAGAATCATCAAGACTGAAAGAGACCTCTAGGATCATCCAGTCTAACCTTCCACCCCTAAACCACTGCCCATCATCACCCAGTGCCAGATCCAGATGCCTCTTGAACATGATAAATTCACAGCATGCTTCTCAGAGAAGTGTTGTAAATATTACAAAATAATAAGCCTCTGTGTATCTTAGTTTATTGATCTATAATTCATGTAGAGTAGGATAAAGCTCAGCATGGATCTCTGTATCTCAGCTTTTCTGAAAGGACTTCCAAGTCATTTAGTCCACTAAATGATCATGAAGATTTCTAATTTCTGTCTGTTGCTGTGAAAATTTCTTATTTGTTCCAGTTTTCTTATAGTTAGTTATTAAAAGCACTAACATTATTTCTCATGAAATTTTATTTCTATTTCTAAAAAACAGTCACTTGCTTTCTATTCTTGGTGTTCTCTTTTACAGCCATAGACATAGATATTATATATAAACACATTCCAAAAATATGTTCTCTACGTACTTCTATGAATTGAGGCTGCCAGTCAATGAAAGGTGATAGAAAATGATATGGGATTAATATTGCTGTGTATGTGCAAACTTCTATGTTTGGAACAGATCCTTTAGTTCTTTCACCTAATGTGTACTACCCTTCCATGATCAACATATTAGGAAGAATATTCTCCTCAGAACTCTTCCTTACATAATTTCTGTTTGTTTACTTGGGCTGAAAGCGTTTTTGCTTGTTTTGTTGCTTTTGTGAACTCCTTCCAAAGAAGCAAAGAAAACTTTCATTTGTAGTATCTTTCTTCACCAGATATGAAAGTGGTTTGGATTCACGGACAGATAGTCTTTTGACTTGACTTAAAAATCTACAATATCTGTCGTTTAAGGTCAAATGTCTCAGTAAAACCTTCCACAAAAATGACTCGTTAACTTGCACTTTTATCAGGTCCCTCCTGCATTTTTTTTTCCTCCAGCTTTCTTGATTTCAGAAATGACAATGATGGTATTTGAGATTTCTGAGAATTTCTGCATTGTGATGAAAGTTGTGAAGAGCGGGTTTTTTTCTAATTCTGCTTCTGGGCTGCCTCTGATCTTTGTAATGTACGGTGCAGTGCTGTCTTCCCTAGGCAGTTCTCTTATCATTTTCTTAACTTGCTCTTCTGTTCCTTGTATGGGGGTTGCTTGTGGAGCTGTGTAAAGGAATCGGTCACAATAGTAGCTATACTGCAGTAAAACATTCCTAAGGATGCAACAGAAATGAAGAGTTATTAACGTTTACCTTTCTTTTAAGCTCAAAATGAAGAAAAGTGAAGGTCCCACAAGCATGCAAAAAGCCCTCCACCTTGACCTGTCAAGGCAACAAAACTTGCCCCCCTTCTAAATGCAGCATTCTCCTAGTTGTGTGGACACTACTATGCTTAGGATTGTATTAAGGTCAGAATGGATAAACAAAAAGGTTTGAAAATCAAAGTCACATGCTTGTTCATAAAAATGTATTTTGAAAACTGGAACACCTTTTCTTTCCTCCTCCTCCCTGCACACACTGCCAAATCACCACCCCTAGTAGAAAGCAATACATAGCAGGAGTAAATTGCTCTTCTCGCTGTGGAAAAAAAAAAAAAATAATTTTTTTAGTAATTATCCAGTTATGGACAGTTTAATCTGTTTTTCAGTCATTGATACTATGAATCATTGAATTTGTCCTCTTGATTTAAGTTTTTTAGAGTTTACTCCCTGCCTCAAATTCACAGCTGTGGGTACTGGAGCTCCTGTGGGCCAGACAACCTGCCTCCTCAGGGGGCTTGAGCATGCATCCTACCAGCTGGCACTGAGAGAAAATCCACTGCTGCTTATCTTCCTCCCATTTCGGCTTCCCTGGTATGCAAGCTTGCTAATATTTATTTTTTATGTTGCTTTGATTTCTTGTTGTAGCTACTTTGGGCTTGAGCCAGTGTTCACTAGCAATGAAAGAAAGAAATATTCAAAGGGCTTATCACAATATTTTATCTTGAAAAGTAACCTATGCTCATCCAGAAGTATTTGAATCTGTGCTTGAGGCCACAAAAGACCTTGCAGAAGCAGCTTATGCTCCTACATCTGTGTGCAGGTCTGTCCCTATAAGCTTAGTTATAAATTGATTGCTTTTTTTTCTGGTTAATAACAAGTGTTTCTTAATTATCATGAAATTTTTAGAACTTTAATCTGAACCTACAACTTTTTTTTTTGCTGTTTCTTTTTCTATAGTGTTGTGTTTGTATACTAGACTGTCAATTTGATTGGACCAAATTGACTGTACTTTGACAAGTGTTTTTGTCCTGCTGCCTGGTATTTTGTTATGCCTCAAGATGGAGATTTATGTTATGGAATAACTATAATAGGCAGCCAAATTAAAAGTCCATCAAAAACTGTCAAATTGTCACAATTCTCATTTTACTGGTGATTTTAACAGAAATATTTGAAAATATAACAGAAATATTTTGAAACCAGACATACACAACACTTTTACTTGGGGCAGTCAAGTACACCTTTCCCCATAATTTGAAAAATATGTTTTCCCACAGATGGTACAACAGTGATTCAGGGTTTGCTTTTTCCAGTATAACGTTGCTGTGCCTTTTATCTCAGTTGTCTTTATTTATTTTTTGTTCTTTCAACTTTATTATACTAAGTTCAAGTCTGTCTTTTTCATGGCTGTTTATGACAGTCTCTTTTCTCTGTACAGACCTTCTGCCTTTATTCTCTTAATCACAGCATGGCCAGTCAGCCAGTCTTTCAGAGTGAAGTCAACTGGAGCTTGGGTACTTTTCCAGTTGAAGGACAAACCTGTTCTTCTGGCAACCCATATTTCAACAATGAGTAAAGTGAAGTGTTGTAGGCAACAGTAAATAAAAACACATGGTTTCCTGTAGCTGGAGTCTTAGCCTTGCATTAGGCTTCTCACAGTCAGAGCTGCAAGTGGCAGCCTTTAAATACTGGTAGTACTGCAGCCCATGGTTTTGCAATTGCAAACTTCCTTCTGGCTAAATTTGAGTTTATAGCTGTCATCACAAAAGGACCAAAAGAGAATGCTATTTTGCTGCATTTCCTTTTGGAATTATTGCTAGGAAATCACTGAAGGCCAGTCTGGTTATTTTATAGGAGATAATGGTTTCTGTACTGAAGGTTGAAAAACACTCCACTTTATTTAGCAGCACTGATCTCCATTTAACTAGACCTTCCATTTCCCTGTCCTGGGTAATCTCCCTTTCTGAAATCAGCAGAGTTCTCTAAAAGTGGAGTTATACAGCTTGTAAAGAATATGCTAATCTTGTTGTTTTAGCAGCTGCATGTGTTAGTGTTCACTTTCGGTGTTGCTCTTGCAGAAAGTGCCTTAGTCTTAAACCCTCATCTGAAAATGTTATGAGCCTGTCACTTTTTTTTTCCTCTTGATTCACATTTCAAAGAGATTTGCTTCTTTTTATCATCCTGTCTGCATTCCCATTACAATTTTACATTATGATATTGAAGCAGTCTTTGATCGTTTTGTAGTTTGCGTAGGTCCTTGTGTAATATGTTCACTTGCTTGTCTAGTAGCATGTTCACTTGGCTGCATGTCAGTGACACAATCTGCACAAACCTAATCTCATCTGCCTTGGTTTTCTGAATGGCTGCACTGTTTTGTATGATGTCCTATATAAATTGTTGGAGTGTTTGGCTGAGCCCCTTTCGATAATTAATATATTATTTACTGGTGATTTTTATGATAAATTTATTCCACCCTTCCCTGCTTTTTCTGAATAATAAGAATTGGATATTCACAGAGTACTGTCACTACATCTTTCTGTTTTTTCCCCACCCCCTACACTGACATGATTTTACTACAATGATAGAAAAATTAATGTTTGTTACACTGCTGATAGCATATGATAAAATTACTTTACTGTTTTCAATAATATTCACCCTCTTTAAGCACTTTGTGTCAAGTTTCAGCATCCCTGTGCAGGGACTGTTCTCTTAGGGATCATATGAAACGGGAAGCATGCTTGTTATATTGGTAGAAGTCAATTACTCTTAAGTTATAAGTTTAACTGAAATGAAGAACGCTGATGAGGGAGGAACAAGTGTGTGTGTGAGTGACAGAATCTCTTTCAGTGTGTTTATGGGCAAGTATCACATACTCTCTCCCCATTGCACTCATTAGACTGGTTTTGGAGGTTGTTGACTTGTGAAGTGTATTTCCTATAACACTGAGTGATGATTTGGTGACAATTTTTTAATGAGGAATATGTGTGAAATGAATTCATATGTATTTGCATATGTAACCAGAAGGAATTTAAGAGTGATATAAATAAGCTTCCAGGCAAATTTTATTTTACCTATTATATTTTTATTTTCCTTCTGGTTTTGTTTTTGTTTGGTTGGGTTCTGGTTTTGGTTTTGTTTTATGGTATTGCATAAAACCTTAGAGGAAAAAAAGGTGGGATTTCTGCTTGCTGTGTAGTACTTGGGACTAGTGATGGGAAACAGGGAACAGCCAGAAAAGTTCCTGTAGGGAGAGGAAGGGGAAGGAAAGGGACCTAAACTTTCATTTTGGCTGCATTCTGCATAGCCTGAAAGCCTCAGGGAAACTTCCAAGTGTTATGGTAGGTAGGCTACAAAGTACTGATCCAGTCTGAAGATAACCAAAGCACAGCTGAGGGTGGGGAGTCTTGAAACTGATTAAAAGTAATCACAGCCCTGTGGCCTGAGGCATGCAGAAAACAGAACCATTAATGCTATCTGGGAATCCATATAATGTCCTACATAGCAATTGCCAGTAAAGGGGAAAAAAATTCTCTAACACTACTTCTTGAAGCCAGGGAAATTTCTTCTTTCTGCTGGTATGCTGGGTGAGAGAATTATCCTGAAGTGGCTTGAGTTTCAGCCCTGATGCTGGTGGAGAGGTGAGGGCTCTGTCACAGAGTGAGCATTCTAAATCCAAGGGGTGCCTTGTTTTTTTGAGTTTCTTAATTGACAATACAACTTATATTCATCTTCCTTTATAATCCAATAGAAGCTATACTGACAGATACACACTTCTTGTTTTGTGCCTGATATACTGTAATATATAGAATAACAGTGGGAGGAAATTGCTGAAAAATAATTGCAATAAGATATTTCAATGACTTATAAAGAACCTGCTGTGAATACCCATATGCTGTTGACTTCAGTAAGAATATCTTCTGTAATAAACACAATAGAGCTCTATTTTCAGTATAATAAAAAGATTGTGTAAGAAAAAAAAGAAAAAGAGATGAATTACTTTACTCAGTTGTCTCTCTTGAATTATCTTAACCATATGTGGTTGCTCTTAGAATTAACCAATTTATTATTTTCTAAAGAGCAGCTGGGGAACTGTTTAATATATAAAACTGAAAGCAATGTAATTACAAACAGAGGGGCAGAGTAATATGGTGTAGTCACAGTTTAGAAACCAAGCCTCCATTACTTTGTTTAAGCATTTATCTCAATAGAATGTTTTCACCACAGCACGTTTATTCCACCTGTTTGTAGCCCTGTAAATCTCTTCATTCATATTTCTTCTGTGATTTTTTTTTCATTTTAACACGGACCAGTTTCAGCTTGCTTTAAGTAAGTTCCTTATTTCCATGTACACATGAAATCAAAAGGCAGCTGAGAGCATTTGGAATAGAATTTAAGAAATATAATTTAAAAAAAAGATATTTCAGGAATCTTTTAAAGTTGAAATGTTTATGTATGCTTTTAAATCCTGACGTTGTGTTAGTCCTTGTGAAAGATGCACATATTGGAATATGTAGGTGTGTACCCTCTGAATATGTCCATAACTTTTGTGCTCGGTGCACAAAGTAATTATGTGTGTGCTGGGTAATGATGCAACCATTGCCACTGGGTCTAATTGACCTACATAGATGCTGTATATATTATCTGCCCATGTGTTTCTAAGGGTTAAAAATACAGATAATTATATTTCTTACCCTAGGTGACCATTGTTTTTGAAAATAATAGTAATAGTTTTAGAAATGAGGGTATATTTACACTTAGCAGAAATAATTCCGTGCAAGTGCTATAAATTGTTACTCTTTTGCATTATTTAGGGTAGCTCAGATAGGGTGCTTTGAACTAGATTTTTTTCTCAGTTTATTAAAAATACTGAATTTTCCTTATTTTTCCAATGTCATACATTTTATAGTGCTTTTATTAATGCCTTTGTTTTAAAAATGGGGCAGAGAGACTCCTGATCTCAGCAAATATCTTAGTGAGTATACTTTTGCTTTGGGGCAAGCACAACTTAATATTCATAAATCTTGAAATGCAGAGGCAAAACGTGAAGAGAATCAGCGTAGATTCTCAAGCATTAGGTATTGGGGCTAAATATCTGATGTGAACAACTTATCAGAGGATTGGCAACATTATGAAAGTATCGTGTAAGAGCCACACTATATCTAAATTTCAAAAGAACTATGGAAAGCTCCCTAGTACTAGCTGGCATTTCAATATAATATGGTTAAGAAGAAAATACCTCATATAAATAAACCTCAACAGACTAGCATAAAAGGAAACAATAAAGTAGGAATCAGTGCAATAAAATAAAAATAGCTCTTCGTAATGGTGCTTGAAATCTGAAAATCAATTAAAGCTTTTTAAGTTGACAGGCAAATAGTTCATATTATAAAAGACACAGCAAATCAAGTGTTTCATGTGTGGTTAGAAAAATATTTATTTCTAATTGATGAAGAAGTCTCAGTAGATGCCTAGATTACGCACTACTTGCCATGTTAATATTAACAGTCATTGTCTCAATTTGTACTATGGATAGAACTTGAAGGCAACTATAATAGAAAATAGTTCATAACAAAAATCCATCCCTCTAAATGAAGCTCAGGTTTATGCTAAAGATGACCCAAGAGAAAAGCAGACTTTATTACATATTGATGACTAGGAGCTCAAGACTGGGACAGATTGACAGAAAAGTCAGTTCCTGTATCAACATACCTTTGGGAAAAGCATTCTGCCAGCAGTTCTCTGTCTTTGGTACTAAGGGGAGTCAGCATTCTGGATTATATGGGAGCAGGATGGTGTGGAGATGGTGGGGAACAGCCTGGACACCAAGCCTGGCTAGGGCTGCATGTGCAAGACTTGATATGGGGTTGCTTCAGCTGCTTCAGAGCCAGTGGGATTCTGATTGGAAAAGTCCTGCAATTACCCTTCAGTGGCTTTGGGAATGTGAGCTGGTTTTCTGTGCATGGCGTGTGTCCCCTTCTGTGTTTGATGCAGAGAAAATATGTATTGCTTCCAAGCCAATTATGAGGCATCTGTCCTGCAAACCTGTTTGCAGGCACAGAATCCTGCTTCTTTTGCACAGTTCATGCCTGGGAACTTCCACATTTAATGACCTATGTCAGCTAGGCATTTTTCCACCATCATTTTAAAGGATTCTATTGAAGATGAGCAGGAAGGAAGAGAATCCGTCTTTCTCAGCTGTGATGGTTTTGCATGTCTAGCTGCATTAAAAAGCATTAAAACTTCCTTTTTCTTCCTTACTGAAGTCAGCAGATCCTGCTCAGAATGCTCAAAAGAACTAGCTCTGTGAAATAAAACCATGCTATTATTACTCAGAAATTGTAGCACTTTAGGATAGAAGAGTAAAAAAATACTTGAGAAGGGCAGGACTACTCTGTTTTACCTGTGGCTCATTGATGTCAGCTAGTGCAGTTTGTCAGATTCCTATTCTTTGGTCATCACTAGTGATATTTTCTGGAATATATTACTTTAATTTATTTTCTTTGTGCAGATATTTCAGTTAAAAAAAAATAAAATATTTGAACTTCACTGAATAGTATTTGAGCATGTTGATATCAAATGATAAACTCTAATTAAACTAGTGAAAACAGTAGGTCCCTGAAAACAGATAGGTGAAATATGGCAGTGAAATGTGCAGAGAGATCCATTTCACAGCTCTGGTAAAGGTTTCTTTGTGTTTATCTCAAAGTTTATGTCCTCATAAGACAGTTTTTGCAGCATATTAGGAGGATGACCAACCCAACAAATATTGAAATTGCTTAAATTACTATTATAATTGTTCATTCTTACCAATTACAGATATCTGTACATGTAATCCAAATTTTGCATAATTTTTCAGTGCTAATTTTGTAGAAGATTTTATTTTTTACATTTTTTTTTATTTTGAGTAAGAGAGATTTGAAATTATCTTCGCTGCATGTGCTGTGAAAGACATCATGCTCTAGTAGATAAAAGATTTATATGCCTCACATTTCCTGTATATGGTTTTATAGGTTGTTTAAACTTTTGGGGTGTACTAGTGTGGTCTGTCTGACCAGCAAAATTCAGAGCTTGATTTGTGGAAATACACTTTAAGTAATTCCCTGTCGTTTCAGCATCAGTAAGGCAGCATGGGCAAGTTTATGAAAAACATTAATCTATTCTCTGCCCTTGGATCCCAGGGTGAATGTATGTTATTTAGCATGTGGAAAAGCACAGGAGACTCTCAGAACAGGGTTTGGCAGACAAGTACTGTAGCAAGGAAAGGTTTTGGCCTGGGAACAGAGCAGGAAGACCTGTCAGTCATCGTTGGGCTGGCACCTGCTGCTGCCAGGGTAGGAGCTGCCTGCCTGGGCTTTTCCTGGCCCTCAGCTTCCAAATTAATGGAAGTCAACAAGAAAACCTTCCCATTTCCTTAACTGTTCATAACTTCAGAACTGTGTGATTCAAATTAATATATTTCTTAGCAGTTTAATAATGTAAAATGACAAACTTTGTTAGGTTTAAATTGTATCTTTAAATTATTTAGCGGTCTTAACTATTCATTAAAAAATCACTTTCATAAAACATGCAATTGTGTTTTTATAGAAGAAATTACATATATTCTGAGTGTGGCAACACTGTAGAAGTTTAGCTAATTAACTGTTTCTGAAAAATCCTTTTGAAGAAGTACATGTGGGATGATTTGACTTGGCATTAGTTGTCTCAGGATGTTTTCTACAAAAAGAATGGCCTAATGCACTGAATTCTGTAAATATTCAAGATGCTTCTTTGAGTCTGTCAGAATCCCATGGGTTGGATGAATACATAAAATCTTACTAATTTTATATAAGTTTATGTATGTTGTTTCCTTTCAGCTGTTGAAGTGAGGCAGCTGGGCCCCTTCTATGGTCTGCAGAAGCAGAGGGGCACTCCCAGAGGGCAACGCTTCAATTGGGCTCCAAAGGCAGAAGAGCAATGGAATCAGGTCTAGAAAAGGCCATTTCTCCCACTCACTGTAGCCCTAGAAAAGATTAGAAAAGTAGATTAGAAAAGTAGATTAGAAAAGTAAAGCTAATCGAGTCCTATTTGGAAATTTCTACTTTTGGATACAAAGAGGATATCTCAGCTATGAGCCACGACTGGCTGATGCTGCATATTAATTTTCAATACATTTCCCTCCATGCTATGAAATAATCATTTAATAAAGCTTTCAGGGGCAGTGTGAACCTTAGTAATATAGCTTTAATAGATCCGTTGCCTGGGAACTTAAATCAAGGCTTATGTCCAATGCCAGTATTAAGGTAAAGTCTCCCAAAAGCAGCCGTGTCCCATGTGTAGGTCTTAGATATTATGAACCAGTTTTGGTCGTATTTTTCTTGGTGGGAATGTTGACAGTAGTGCTCAGTACAGACCTCTGATGGAGAAAAAACCAGCACCCCAGTTCAGAAGATATATAGAAAATACCAAATGATAATATTTACACTGATTAAATACATCTTGCATGATCTGGTTGCAAATCTTAAAAGAAATTATTGAAACATACTGTATTACTTACTTACAGTATATTCTGTTTCTGCTCCTCCTGTTGCTTAGTAATTTTAAAACTTTTGTACATTTACGTGGTATGTTTTAATACAAGAAATACTATAGTCCTTTTGTGAGTTATGACCTTGTTGCAGTTTTTAGCCAGGGAACCAGATCTTGTTATCAAAAGGGGCTGGAGACAGGTCACTCTGTTGGAGCTTTAGAGAATATAGAATGAAAACAGCTGTAGCACCATTCTGGGTGTTGATACAGAGGTTTTTCTACTCTGTGCTTACCTAGTGCTAAGATGTATGTTGGAGACAACCTTTACTTCACTTCTCCATTTAGAGACAAGAAAAATTGTTGAACTTCAGGCTCCATGAACACCAGCAGTCTCTCAGTGTGGAGATTTTGTGTAAGGTCTGCAAATAGAGTAGAAAGATGGATATGAGCATTATTATATGATTTCCAGCATTTCTGCAGAGGAAAGTGAGAGAAAAAAATGTTCATCATGAATTCTTGGTGAAATAACTTCCCTCATAATAAGGCTTTGAATTAGTGACTGGGTACACCTCTACTTAGAATATTTTGTATTACAAGGTCATAATAATTTTTACATTCTTTAGGTAATACATATTTTTCTGTTACGTTCTGTGTAACGTAAATAACAAAAGTGAAAAGTGTACATTTCTAAGTTGGTTAAATTGTGATTGGATAAGACTTCATTTTTTATTATCTATAAGCAACATACATATGAAAGTAGAAAAGCTTATAAAAATTTACTATTGTAATTTTTAGTAGGATATTTAAAATATCTGAACAGAACACTTCCTAGTCATATGCATCAATAATAACATTAGATTTGAATATGTAAACAAATGGAAGTTCAGCACTTTGTCTAGAATGCCCAGCCTGAGACTAATATATGATCAGCATAATTAGTCTTCTATTGTTCTTGTAGCAAAACAAATTCATTAGCAGTGGTTGGAAAAGTGTAAAACTTGTAAAGAGTTTCCAACTGGACAAATTTAAGATTTGATGATAACATCTTAAAAGACTGTACAATTAGAAAGATTAAAGGTGTAGGATTGTCTCATAGCTGACAGCCCATCAACTAGCAAATTCTTTAATGACACTCTGGTCAATAACAAATAAGTTTTAAAAATCCCCATGACCTTATAGGTTCTTCAGATCTTGAGGAAAAAAAAAAGGTAATATCAATCCTTGATTTTCCTTTTGGCAGTTTCTGCAAGGGAGGTGGAAAGTGTCTGTTAAAAAGGAATAGTTCAACTGAAACAAATTCCTCTTGCTTTTGTCTCTAAGTGAGCTGCACTGTGAAAGGACATGAAACGTGAATGCACTGCCTAAGAGGTTTACATTAAAAGATAAGGTACAGTCTGAGGGTAACTATTAACATCTCCATTGTACAGCAAATACTCAGAATGGTAAAAGGTTGCTGTTCAAGAAACAAGAAGTAAAACAGAGCTTCAGTGTTTTTTTTAAAGGTTCTCTGTAGATATCTAAATTTTTAATGTGTGTCTTTGTTGCTTTGTTAAGAGCTGTTATTAGAGCTGCTTGAAGAAACTCCAAGTTATTCAGGTGTATGAAATGCTCTGCATCAAAAATATGTGAAAATAGATTAAAATGTTCTTCATTAGTGACTTTATTAATATATTCTGATTTTTAAAAATGATGCTTCAATTTAGCAGGAGAGATTTTCTTCTAACAATGTGATTTGTGTTGGTGGATCAAACTTCCAGAAAAAAGTTTGAAATAGTCAAATTTGTTTGAAACATTGCATGTTTGCAGTTGTGTTTGTAATTTTTCCACGGAGGGCCTGAATAGGGGCTTTCTCCTAAGTTCATGAAATTTAATGGTAAAGTAATCCATATCAATTTCAATGGACATTAGGTCAGGCCTTATGCAGAGATGTAGATAATTGCCAGCTGGAACTAGAATATAGAAACATTGTGGTAACTAGTATTTCATTTGCCTTTATATATCTAGGCTCCTGGACTCCTGAACAATATTGAAAATATGACTTTCTCGATACCCTCATGTTGTGATAGGCAAAAGAAAGCTATATTGTATATCCTGGATAGCATCCTAAATGCTGGTCTCTCTTTTGGGGTAGAGGATGAGTTGAATGATCTCTCCAGATAATCATAGTTGTTTTCTATTTTAATAGTATAAGTGTAAGAATAGCTGTTTAGGGGTGTTGAAAAGATTTAAAATAAATGCGCTCATTATGCTCTTTATTCTTCATTCATTCATCTCTTTTTTTTAATATACTTTGGATGGCAAAACATCCTTAAATTCTTTCATTAAGCAAGCAGTTGAAGTGAAAAGAAATCAAAGTTCAAAACTGTATTTCTGCAGCAAATTTTTATCCTCCAGTGTAAAATGCCATAAAGTACAATTACAGATGGAGTCCTGGGAGAAAGTCTTGGCCACAGAGCAGACTTTGTTGTCACTTATACTGGACTGAGTCCACTGACTTCAAAGAAGTCTATATAAATTTAAAATGTTACACTTGAGATGTGAATATAGACCACAAAACTAGTATTTCTTGAAACTATTAATTCAAAAATATTAATAGAGTTAAATTAATGAGAACTGCAGAAATATATCAAAATGTACATTCATAATTTTATTGTTTAGTTCACTGAGCTGAATATGGAAGCTGAACCAATAACACTATTCAGAACAAAGATGTTTTCTTTTACAAAATATTAATGTAGCTTTGATTGCTGAAATTTTTTGGGAACTATATGGAAGTACAGAGATTTGGGACTGAAAATTTCTGCTTCACCACTCTTCAGGAAATGGTGTAAAAAGCTTCTGAAAGAGATCTGTGACATAGCATCAGGACAAAAGAGCTGAGAAGAACTAGTAAAAGTAATTTCCTAATTCAAGTGAAGCCTTTTTTTCCCTTTCTTTTCTCTCCTTCCACTAGAACAGTATGTGGCTGAAGATTGACTAAGGACTGATCTCACCTAGTGTTGTAGATCTATATCTGAATGAGTTACCCCAACAATTTTGGGAGCCCATGGAGAGAAAGAGGCACTTTTGGGTAAAATTCATCTGACCTGTTTTGGAGGAACTCTGGCTCAGAGGTGACTGCTTCTCCCACTAACTATGAAGAGAGTCTTGGGTCAAAGGAGTATGAGAAGTTATATTTGTTTTTCTTTTTTTCAATGGCCAGCTGGGTTTGTGACCTAAACCCATTTCTTTTTTCATGGAAGGCATCTGGCTTTTGTATTAAAAATGAGTATAAGAACCAGGTGTCAGGAGGCTGGAAGGCTGCTATTCTAGTGCTTTTAGTACAGATTAGAAGGGTGGTAGGTCATCTTCCCTGTCTCTCTGCTAATAAATGGATAGCTGGATTGCTGAGCTACATTACATCTTCTGGGGATTTTCTTTAGTCAGATTACTAAGAAAGGCTACTGCTGTATGTATAATGTCTTGATTGTGGAACACTCATTCTCTGGCAAAGGAGGCTTGGGGGACAACTCTTGGCAGACAATATGGCAGGATTTCCATATGAAAATATTTCCACTTACATTTTCTTTCCTATTTGAAATTTTCCATGAGATAAATTTTCTGACTAATTCTGACTGCAAATACATTTCAATGAATTTGTTCCAATACTCTACCTTTTTATCTCAGTCCCAAAGGGAAAAATGGTTTGAGTTATCCAAAATAACCACAATGAATGAAACTTTAGGCCCAATTAGGACATGAAAAAAGGCTGAATTCAGCCAACAAAAATAATTTTATTTTAAACATTTATTGTTTCGTATAAATATATTATTCAAGCAAATCAACTGATAGAAATAAAACTGAATATGCTTACTCAAAACTCATTTGATGGAAAAAGCAACACATTTTAAAAATAACTTTATTTTCTGCTTTATAGACAAAGTCTTGACTTTTCATTGGGTAACCAGAATATTTTAATCAATTTTTTTCTCCATGGGGGTGAGCAACATTTCCCACCTGTATGTAAAATTCCATTTTCTAAATAAGAAAGCCATTGTACAGCTTTTAAAATAAGTGTGAAACAGTTTTCTTCTCTAACCCACTGCAGATTTCACCACTAGAAAAGTAAATAATTTATTACATTAGGTTAATTTAGATTAATGAGACTATTTTACAGTAAGAGCAGTAGAACACATCATATATCTTATATTACACCTTTTGGTTTTCACAAAAGTGAACCAAATTTGCTGCTATTATTTCTCTCAGGAGTTCTCTGGACTCGCCATTTTACCAGCAGGATGTGGGTGTCACTCACATGCTCATGGCTTCAGGGGATATTTCTGGGTTGTGTAGCTCTGACTGCTCTTCTCCCCAGTCTCCTTGGTCCACCAGGCTGTGCTCCCCCATCTCTGAGCAGCAGGGTGAAGGTCTTTGGAGGCCCTGTGCTGTTGTGTCTTTTCAGCACTAACTCTGCACTTTCAGTTCACCAGTAAAGGGCCTACTGTACTGCAGCACTGAGCAAGTGGGCAGTGATGAATCACAGATTCCATTGGCCCCAGGGAGGAAGGAAAAAGGCAGATCTACAGCATCGGAATGGAAGACACACTGGAAGCACACAAAAGACATGCTCCAAGAAATGTGGACACCAGTGAGAAAATAAATGTGGGTTTTAGTCTCTTCTGGATGTGAGTCAGGCAGATAACACAAGATACACTGTGTAATACACGATTTATTGGGATAAACATGTATTTTAATATAGAGAACATAAAAGCAAAAATATGTATCATTTTCTGACCTTGGTTTAGTTTTTGGGTGTTTTTTCTGTTGGATGGCAGAAATATTGCTCTTTTTCTTTAACTTATAGTCACTAATGCATATATATTTTTAAACATAACTGAAGTACGTATCAAATCTAATTACACATGAAATCTAAAAACTTCATATAGTAATTTGACCATGAGGATAGGGTTTGTGGGAACTTTCTATTGTCAAAGAAGTGTGCAAGCAAACACAATTGTTCAAAAAAGCCTTTGAATAAAAATTCTATAGATAATGCTTTAAATTTTTAAATAGTTTGGGGTGTTTTTTCTGTGATAGATCTATTCTTTTTGATGTTAGTGATAACATCCATTCCATCGATCTGTCTCCCCAATGACCTGCTGAAGTTTGGTGGTATATCTATTAAAACATTGCTTAAGTTCATCTTCCTTGTTTTTTCTACACTAAGTTATTCCTTCACAAATTATCCAGTGTTGAGAAGGAGCAGAAAAAAAAAATCTGTATCTGTGAGCAATATTTTCCACTGGTCTTGAAAGAGCAGTGAAACAGAACATTAAGGAATGTTCTATTTATTCTTCCAAAGCCAATATTTATCTGTTCAGATATTTTTTTCATTTTCCTCCCTCTGCTTATAGTATTTTTCAAATTTTGCTAATTTTCCTTAAAATAATTCTATGCTTTCTTGTGTTAGATATTTGTCTCTTCCAGGGAATGCTAGATTATACTTGATATTGGGATGAATAGCTGGGAAAAAAGAGAATCTCTTTTTATTATCATCATTTACATTGTCACACTGTAATCTCTTTTATCAGTGAATTCTTGTGGGAAAGATACACCTGTGAAATTACATTATTCTTCTAAAAGTTAAAGTATTCTGAACCAGTTTTTACTGAAATCAATGAAAGAGTTCAGGTTAAATTTGTATAATAACCAAACAAAAAGGAGTACAATCTTTGTTACATTTCTATTGTATATTTAACTGAGCTACTGTAAGTCATAAACCTCCAAATTTCTTTTGTAAAAATGTTCAAAAATTCAAAATACGTTACAAATGGTTTCATTTTGTGCTGTTTATTCAGAATACACAACCACTTACTATGTGATATTCAGATAGATTTTTGCATGCTGTATTCTTATTTATACAAGGTGAGCATATTTATTGTATTGAACAAGAAAAATCCCTTGCAGGTTAATCAAGACTAGAAATATTGTAAAAATTCATTGTATTTTAAAAAGTGAATTTCCACTGTAATTTAACCATGAACGTTTACATTTTAAATTGCATTTATGTAGGTGTGAATAACTGTTCTATAAAATCCTCTTGTACAGATCTATTGCAGTAGGGAAAAAAAATAATAAAGTGTTAGTTACAGACTATGTATAGTTTATATTTCTTAGAAGTAATGATTATTAAAAAAACCCTAAATATAAAACGCACACATAACAAGCCTTTAGTATTATAAGCATTGTAATAACTACATTCTGGAAATTCAAAGTCTCAAACAGTTCTATAACTCATCCTATTCAAACCTAATACAGCACAATGCAATTTTTACAGTGCCCTTTGTGCTAGTATCCTGGAGCACTTTAAAATGAATAAAGTTAAAATTAGCAATGTAGCACTCAATTTCCTAAAGGAGTTACTTTAGAAAAACTAAGTAAAATCAATGCCTTAAATGTTTGGATTTAAAACCCTGCCAATTGAAGCTCTTTTTATTTCAAGTAGCAAAGTATTCCAGATCTCCTGAAGAAAATGTCTGAAGGCTCTATAGGTTTAGGATATCAAAAAAGTATTTAAGAATTATGAAACCATCATCTATCAATCTCTGAGTGCATACTGATAGGCATGGAAAGTAAATGTAATGTCTAAGTAGGGCTATATAGCTGTCTCTGAATCAAATTGTAAGCTAGTAGTTTATTTGCATTTCTATCACACATTTCACCTGAAGATCTCAAGCCAGTTCCTCTGTTAATTCCATCAGAACAATATAAAACACTTGAAAAATACAGCAGTGAACTGCAGCAGCATGCTGGGAAAAGGAGTTTTGTGTGAGCAGCAGGTGAGGTGCAACCCTCCAACAGACTGCAGGGTCAATTGCACATCAGGGGGCATCACTTGGGTAATGAGACTCTCCATAAGTGATTTTATTGAACTATAGTTTTGAAGATGATTGTTGCACATCCGTATTTACATATGGAACCACCATTTGCAAGAAACAGTTTTGTAGGAAGTTGGCAATTGCAGTTGTAGCAGCAAGCAGTATAGAATCAATGTTCTGTCCTATCTCTTGAGGAATCACTTAAACACATACTAGAATGCCAAGATGGAAAGAAAGGGAATCCACAATAATATGAGATACTGATAAGCAAGCAGAACTCCAGCTATTTCTGCTAAGCAGGTTGATTTAATCAAAAGAAATAAACTTTTTTTTCAAAATGGGTAAAATTAGAAAGTCACCTTTCAAGTTACAGAAAAATGATCATAGTTTATTTTGATAGTGCTTTGAGGGACATGAAACAGGAATGCAACAGTTTCATACATGTGACAGGAACTTGAACTGCTTAAGGTGCTCAGGATGAGGAATATGATCATAAATGAGTCCTCTAAGCAGGACTCTGGGTATTCTTCACTTTGACTGACTGCTGGTGGGCAGGAAAGCAAAGATCTGCAATGGGAGTTGTTTTTTTTTTTTTAAATGTGTTTTATACTCTGACAAAGCCTATTGACATAACAGGGCAGACTTTGTGTGGGAGAAAACATACTGATTACAAAAATAATCTGAATGTTATCTTAAATACATAACATTCTACTTTCATGAGAAGTTTTCTTAATTGAAAACTTGTTGAGTGATGAAAGACTACTAAAATCTAGGCAGTCTGAACAGAAAGATAGGAAACCCTTTGCTGATGGTCTTTGCCACAGAGGTGGCAGGAGGGCATGGGAGAAAAAGAAGACATTGTGGGTGTAGAGAAAGGTGCTGTCCTTGCAATGGAAAGTAACAGTGTGTCGGGACATGTCTTCTGTCATAAGGAATGAAAAAAGACATTGGTGCTGGGAAAACTACAGATGCAGAAACTGGGATCTACAGGTGCAAGCAGAGGCTGTGGATGAACTCTTGGGCTGCTGAAGTTAACAGCACTGCTGTGTGACTTGCTGCTGTGTGGCTCAAGATTCTCTTACATTTCTGAGGTACAAGCAGGTGTTTGATTTGGAATTTTTTTGTCATATTCTGAATGACCAGAAAAGAACCCAATGAAACAGCTAGCAGAAAAGCAGCTGCCTTCATGGAAAGAAGAGGGTTTTAAAGAGAGGTCCTTATTAGAAGGCAGAACCAGAAAGAAGCAGAAGTACAATACTATTCCTCTCTACCTTCCATGTGGAGCTGAGCTCTACAGGAAAGAGGTGTGGAGGAAGAAAGAGCAAACATAGTCTGTATTACAGACAGAGAACTGTCTCTAATGAATATCTGCTTCCTCATCACCAGCCTTACCTCTCCAAGGGTATTTAGATTCTGTGTTGGGTTTTTTTGTTTTTTGGTTTTTTTTAAAGTTTTTATACTAGGTTAAAGTGACACAAATGTTAGCTTATAAGTTTCTGCTACGTCCAGCAGAAGCAAATATACTAGCTTTACAAGAGAGTAAACATGGCCACTTTAAACATTCCTCCTAACTAGGGATTCCAGTTCTTGTTATAAATTTTAGACTTTTTCCTGTTCTATCTATCCACAGCGTGACATCTTTACAATGCAAACCCTCTGTCACCTGTTCCATATCATTAATGCTTAAGGTGGTTTTGGGTGTCTGGTTGTGTGTGGTTTGGCTCACAAAAAGAGGTTATTTACACTTATAATCATGCAGACTACTCATAGAAAGAAAGGATTGAGAGGTGAAAAAAGTTATGAATACTTTTCAGAAAAATGGGCTTTCAAAACTAATGTATTTACTGACAGGAAGAATTTTATGACATTGTCATAAGATTTTTTTCTTCCTGATTCTTGAGTTTTTCTTTATGGATTGCTGCTCTTTTACATAGTTCACCCCTTTGAATCAGTGATAAAACAGCTGTCATGCTTGCATGTTATGGATGGCCACATGTGCTCCCACCCTTGCAAGATGTGCACATACTCTGTTCCCTTGCCCAGAATGTCGTGGTAATGCAGTTCTGAAAACAACAGTCCTGGAAAACTCAGTCATTATCTCTGCTGGCTTTGGTGGGATTTAAAATATGCTTAACATTAAGTGCAGGTTTTATATTTTCCAGAGTGGAGAAATCAAGAAAGAAAATGAAGAAAACAATTTTGAATTCTAAATGCCATAAACAATTAAACAACTGTTTTCCAAGAAACAAGGACTGGATAATTAATTCCTTGATGAGCTATTGTGTCCTTGCTAAGAAGGTAGAGAATGAAGAACAACGATAGAAAACTATGAAGTACTTGACAGATGCTCTTAAAGTGATAATAATAGCTACAATGTAAGATTGTACATTGCTCAGGGACGTTTACTGAACTACCAGGTATTCATTTGGCTATAGGCAAACACAGATCAATGGCAACTGACTGAAAAGGAGAAGGGGTAATATTTTTTTTTTCAGCAGTTCTTCTAAAATAAGTCTCTTTAAATTTGTGACACAGTCGGTCATGTGCATCATATTATGGCAGGTTACATCACATGATTTTATGTAGCCTGCTGGTAACATCACTTTGCATTATACATTTAAAGAAATACCACTTCTTTTCACGTTGGGTAGAAGACAGTAATCAACTGACAAGTATTCTCCTGCTACCCATGAGAAGAAGCCAAGTATCAGATCTAATACTTTCCACCCCCAACAAATAATTTTCTGTAAATGCTTGTGCATGACAGAATGCCAGCAGATAGTGGGTATTTCACAGCTGGTGACTCTCTTATTGTTTAACTGTGATGTCTGCATCTTATCACACTGTGCAAATTATTTAGCAACTGCCATATTATTTATAGGTATGAATTGCACAAATTAATATCATAAATAATTCATTTTTTGCTGTGAATTAACATTCTGTCATAGTTAAAAATCTAATTTTTTTGAAACAGTATCAATTGCTATGGGCACGTTGTGATTTTTCGCGCCAGTGGATTTTGAAAAGCAAGTTGCAGTGAAAAGAATTAGAATGGTTTTTTTTCTTCAACTTTATACACCACTAGGAAGAAGCTTTCAGATGGTGAAAAGTACTGCCATGGTCTTTAAGAATTATGTCATGTTCAGGCATTTACAGGAAGAGGAAAAACATTGGATTTCATCCTAACAGTATGTCAGTCTGTCATGACGTGACACCAATTTGTAAACAAAAACTAACTTAAATGAGTAACGATCCATTTATATAACTGAAACAAAAAAAGAATAACATTCTTTCTCTTTCCCCAGTAAGACATAAGTATGTCATTGTGGACCTAATAGAAAGACAGTCGCAAGTTTGTTTGCTAGTAGACTCCTAGGGAGCTGAACACAAAAATCCAATAAATAATTAGCTCTCCTGTGACAGGCTTCTGAATTACTGTGATACATTAATTGGACAAAATTAGCATGAATTAAGGCAAATAAGTATAACATGTAATTTATTACTTACTAAGCACGGTGCTGCAGTGGAAGCCTCAGATTTCCCTTAAGATTGCTTTAACAGCTATAATGCATTCCTTAATTTACTCTGTGGAAAATCAATTTTTTCAGAGTTCATTAAGCACCAATATGTTACAATGCAAGTCCCTAGAGCACAGAACTACAATACGTTATGCAAATTCATACCAGTGTGTTACCAATATGTAAATAGCAATAATACTATTGTCAGCTTTCTATTGATAGACATGCTGAAAAGGATAATGCTTAAAACTTCTTCAACTCTTTTGACTTGTTTTTGATATTTATCACTACTTCTTTTAAATGCCATTCCTTAGGAGAGCTATTACTTTAAAAAATCTTTTTCACTTAAGTTTCATTAATGAGAGTATTCTGAAGTCTCTGGTTGCAAAAAAACTGGCAGATAAAGCTTTCTAATATATTCATAAGTATCATGCTTTCCACAATGAAAATTCAGTATTTTTAGTAGATGCATAAATGGACAAGGCTGACTGATATATATGATAGATATATACCATACAATAAATGAAAGAGAAGGCATTCCTAAACTACAAGCTCTAGAAATACACAAATTTATTTAAACTTCTCCTTCCCTTGTTTTTAGCACAAAAAATGAAAATGAAATCACATGTGGTACTAATTCCAGCTCTTGAACTTTAACCCAGCAGTAGCTAAACACCACACAGATGCCCTCTACCCCCTCCCCTCCACTGAGTGCAATGTCATATAGTCTGAAATATCCCTTTGGCTGGTTTGGTTCATCTGTCCCAGCTGGGTCCCCTCTTGTGCCCCTCAGCCTCCTCACTAATGGTGTGGCATGAGAAGCCAATAGAGTCCTTGATTTGGTATAAATATTGCTTAGCAATAATTAAAACAGCTAAACACAAACTAAAATCAGTGTGCTATTCTCATTCTAAATCCAAAACACAGCACTGTACCAGCTACTAGAGAGCAAATTAAATCTATCCCAGCTGAAACCAGGACACCAGGCAGTCAAATGTGAGCCACTGGCATTAAGAAAATGAAGTCCCAGATTGTTCGATATTCACCTAATCATATTGCAGACTCCAAAGCTATCACAGTAACGGCCTCTGGAGATCTTTGGGGAGACAGATGTCACCAGTGGAAAGATGATTTCCACATCTTGGCACTCTGCAATTGTCAGACAGAGAGAGGGAAAAGGAGGGTAGGATTGTGCTAGTGAGGAAACATCCTTTGTGGAAGGAGGAGCCATGTCTCACTCCTGTCATTTTCCCTTTTATCAGATTTGTTTTGAATAAAAAAATGTTTCTGCCTAAATCTCACTCTGAGAAGCAAGGAATGGCTTTGTCACAAAGTATAAATACCTGCATTTAGTCCACAATTTGGCCCTGATCTGTAACAATAAGGGCCAGGTCAGAAGAGTTGACTTGAAGGGTTCAGGAGGGGTTTTTGAGTATATAAAACTGATCCTGTTCCGGTGAGACTGTTAAAAGAGTAAGATATTTGGTCATGATCTTTTCAGCCTCAGATAAATCAGCAATTGATAAAACTATTGGCCTGTAACTACTTCAGAATTTAGCCCACATAAGGCTTGTTTGAAGATTTTTTTGTGATTTTCGAGGTCTAATGAACCACAAAAGCTTTAATTTGTTATGCCTTCCTTGTTTATGAAAACAACAAAATGAGGCTTGTAAGTAATTTTGTCGACTATGCTGCTTGTAGTGTTTCTTCCTAAAATACAGGAAATACTGCACTAGAGATAAATATTATTGTGTAAAAAACACTCACTAATACACAGTTATACATTCAGGACTTTCCTCAGTCCAGCATTTCGTATACTGTGATTATGGTGTCCCATGCCTTGCAACTATAATCAGATGGATGACTGATCCTCTCCACATGCCCATCCATTGAAGAGAACTATGTGTTCTTCAGGAGACAGGTAAAGCAAAACCAATGCATCCGTGATGTTTTCAGTGTGTATCTACTCTGGAAGCATTTTAAAAATAAATATGTATTTGAACCTGAACATGTCTCAGAGATGAACTCAGTCTGCAAACTGAGATTTGCTTCAGACTTGAATCTCACTCCTCAACATGCTCAGCCATACAACATATTTCAGGGGTAGTAGTTGATGCTATAGTTGTGGGCTAGTAGCAAATGGATCCCTCCAGAACTGAATCAGGTACTGGCAGACTGACCCTCCAGGGATAGAAGGGGTATGGAGTAATTGGAAAATATTTACCTTTTGTTTATGTTAATGACAACTTTCAATAAAGAACAGATAGCAATATCTATGCAGGGATTTTATATACGATAGACATTTTTAATTTCTGCTCTCAGACTCAATTCCTGAAATTACTCAAAATTGTACTATATATGTTCTGGCAAAAAAACACTTTTCAAACAGCTTTATGTACCACAGTAAGTGGGCATTTTTGAATTCAGATTAGTAGATTTGTATTTTCTATGGATGACGAACTAGGATGTTTAAAAATAGTCCCTCAGAGAACCTTAAAGAATCCAAAATGGGTAAGAAAGGAGAAAAAACTGTGGAAATTCTATGATCCTTATTGTCCGTGTAAACTGAGTAGTGGAGAGCGCCTGCAGAGAAATTTTGGGGTCCATACAGGCCATGTACATATATATACATATATAGATATGTACATATATTCATGTATGCATATATACATATATACATATATTCATATATACATATGTACATATGTACATATACATATGTGTGTGTGCATATATATATATGTATGTGTATATGTATATGTATATGTATAAAAATTTAACTTTCTTTTAAACTGATATGGTGTACAGTACTGTAAAGAAAATTTAAAAAGAAGCCCAAATTAAACAAAATCTGTGATTAATAAAGAATACAAGAAAGAGAGGTTTTTCTGACCTGAAAAAAACGTGGGGGTTTAGTTGTGTTTTTCTTTCTTTTAGACAAAGTCCTGCTAAATGCACAGGGCACATGTGCTTGCAGATAGCATGCGAAGGAGCAGCAGCTGCAGTGCTTGCTGGTTCCGAGTCAGACCAAGTCACAGTTACAGAAGTGTGAGGGATTAAACCTCTGAGGGCTTCCCCTGCCTTGCTGCTGTATCCAGCACTCGTTCCCAGTCTCCCAGAGGCCTGCCCTGACTCACTGCTGTGTGCTGAGCAGTGCAGCACTAATGCTTGTGACATCTTCTGATCGGGTCTGGAAGTTCGTTTTAACACATTGCGTACGGGCAGCAGTGGCTCAAAAATAATGCGTGTCAAGGATTATTACTGCTGCACTGACTATGAATCTGTGCAAAGTCTTCCACATTTTACTTACGGTGCCCCAATTAATGCTAGAAATATTTCTGTCAAAACCAGTTCTCAGATGTCACTCTGTTCGTTCTTACCTACCTCCATATTCTTGTCTAGAGTTGAATGAAGGAATTTTTTTTGCCTTCCTCTTATTTATCATTTCAAAATTATAATAAAAAATATACAGATAGCATACTGAAATTTTATCTATTTTTATACAACTTAAAACCTTTTAACTACCAAATACTATTAATTTATAAAGTAATCAAATGATTTATCAGAATAATTTGTTCCCTAACTCTAGGCATTAATATGCCAGGTGCTGGTTTCTATCATTGCTTATGATTTAATATTGAAAAAAGTCAGTTTGACCAACTTTCTGATCATATACATTTTTTTTCTGTCATCTTCCATCTTGCAGAATACTGAAAGCTACTAGAATGGATTCCACCTTTTCTGTCTCTATCCACAGTATGTCTCATAAATAAATATTTTAAAATGGTACAAATATTTACCTCTCCATCCACAGGTGGACTGCACCTATCCACAGACTCTCAATTCTGTATTGTCGTTTGACTTCAAAACTTTTTCACTCTTGACTACACGAGGGCTCAGCCTGGAAAGAAAGGTTAGAGAGAATCTTCTCGTTAGCCTCTTTCATTCTGGCAGTTAGCTCTAGTTGATCACTGGGCATGGCATTTTGGGGAATCAAATCTCCTTAAGCTGAGGAGTAGCTGGAACACAGATATCACTCTTCTGAGTGCTGTGGTCATTAAGATAATTTGCAAAAAGCCATTCATCAGGTCTGAGGCTGGAGCCTCAAGGCAGAACCATATCTGAACTTTTGTGAGGGGCCACAGTTCAGGCACACACCTGATCTTGACCAACTCTAGCCAACCCTGGGTTATTTTGATTTCCCTTCTGAGTAGTTTCACTCTTTTGATCTCCCTTCTGAGTAGTTTCACTCTGTCTATTGATTGTAGAGCATTTTGGTACCAGGGTAACACATTCTGGATCTCCTGAGTGAGGCCAGTTGCCTACCTGCATTTTGTAGCTCTTTAAGTGCTAATGTTATGTCCTAACATTAAATCATTGCCATCTGGATTAATCAAGCTCTTATTGGTTATAGCAGGTGTGTAAAGAAACTATCAAAATACCAAAATACTTCCTTTTCATGTAATACTCATTTGTCCCTTCTCTTGTTGAACCCAGCTATTTAATAACTAGCTACAGTGATAGGAAATTTGACAGAACTATGCCAGGAATTTACTCAGTGTATGGCTTCGTGTGGAAATCAAAAGAGGAGTATGGGGTGAAGCACCCCTAATGGCTGTAGAAGGTCTGATTCTTTTTTGCTCCCTGTTGGAATTACAGGTCATTATTTTCCTACTTTCTTTTAGCATCAAGAGAATAGTGACACACACACGCGAATTTGTCCTTTAACTTTCAGTCACATTCTCTCCAAATGTAGCAATTGCCTTCTGATCTTTGTTGTAACTAAAATTGTTATAATGTGTCTGCCCATATCTGTGCCTTATGGTCCCTCACTTAAACTGCATCTCTGAAAACAGCTTGCAAATATGTGTTTGTGTTAAGAGAAAAATGTCACCCGCATTCTTCTCAACAAAGTCAAGACCAGTGAGATATATGGAAAACAATCCAAATACTGCTGAACAATGGGGGAAGTTGGCTACCAACAGATATGGCAGGATAATTATCTATCTGCTTACAATCTGTCCACAGCTGGAAACTGAGTTAATTTTATTTACTCTTTCAAAAAAAAAATTGAAGTCCCAGGAATAGAAGATTGTCATAAATTTCTCCAAAAAATTGAAGTTAAGACCCTGTTTCAGAGTCCAGTGTCTTTATTATGCAGTATACTACTCTGCATCTCATTAGGTCATGACTACAAACATTTGCAGGAGAAATAACCTGTGTACAGAGGCATCAACCCAACCTCTGGAACTTTTCTTTTAAGAACTCCACTTAAATATATTTCAATAGAGCTAAATAGGTGCAATAAAAAGAATAAAGAAACCTTGCGTTAGTGGTTGTGTTTAGGAAAATGTTTGCCTGGTTCTTCTGGGAAGAATTTTTTTTTTGGGGCTCTTTGAGAACATTTCGAGGTGCCTCATTGTAGATGTCAATTACCATTTGATTCATTCTGAGGTAATCTATTTGGTTTCAATATTAGGAATCTTCTGACAGAAGAAGATATATTTTCCCAGGCAATATAATTCATTGGCAGTAGTTAGAGTACCTAATTTGCCCCTCCTGTTTTGTTCCAGTTATCTATTTTTTCTACCATTGCACACTGAAAAGATGCTTTGAATGAGCTAAGCACAAATGAAAGGTTGTTCCTTATATTACTTTGTCTCTTTAGTACATGTTCTTGCCATGCAAGTGATATTCCTTAAAGCTCCCTTGGATTCCATCCTCCAGTATTTTCATCATGCCCTTAGGCCTATGTAATTCTGCTTCTATTCAGCTATTGTCATTAATACATATCTGGCCATTTTACCTGTTTTACTGATGAATTCAGCCTTCATGTCCCTGGTTCACCACCGTTATGGAACATTTTTGGCTTGGCAAAGCACTAGCATCTCTGCATTTACAGTGAGATACCTACAAGAAATCTCTATGTGGAGACGCAGCTGAAAGTTGTTTTTGCACAGAGCTAACACTTAAACTTTTTGTAGCTAAATCTCTGCAAAAACTTGGATTTGTTTTGATTTGCAGATGATTTTTAAGGAAGAAAGCAAGATGCAAAATAATGTGTGATCATATACAAACATATTTTAAATCTGTAAGACATGCACACACACACACACACTCACACACTCGTGTTTCAACTTTATTGCTTAACTGCTAATCAATATCAGGAATGTTTTGTTCCTGAATAAACTTCATTCTGTCACTTGTTTCTCCTGCTCTGTCCAATCTTATTTTGGCATCCATCCCTGTTTGGAACCAGTATTTCCTTTTGACTGCTTGCCCTTCCTGGAGGCTGATATGCAGATGGTGGCAAGCTCTAAGGGGGTAGTGAGAATGTTATCTTCTCAACACTATCAATCTCTTTACTCTTTTGTCTTTCAGATATTGTTCCCCTTGTTTCTAATAATTGCCTTTGAGCATTTCTGAGGACTGATTGTGTTCCTTCTCTTGGATTGTAAATAATTTTGAGCAAGGATTTGTAGGTTTGGTGCTCTGTATTCCATTTATCCCTTTTAGGCAAAACTCTAACATAGAAAATATCTGAAAGGCTGCCAACATGGTTTGCAAGTTCTCAATGTCAGTTGCTTTCATTCCCTTTTTTTTTTTTTTTTTTTTTTTTTTAATGGGGCATTTCTGTTCCAAATAGACTGTCATTACAGAAGTAACTTTAATGCCTCATAAAGCACAAATCCTCTTTGACTTCTCTGCATGGTCTCCAATATCAAACGTTTCCTTTCTTGTACTTTTGTCCCCAAAAGGTCTTTAAGAATGAGACCTGTCTGGATCCCACATGAATTTCTTTTTTTAACACCCAGAGTTGGTTAATAACCCGGTCAAGTCTTTCTTTTGTGACTACTGTTTATTTGCTCCCATATATTCTATATATTGATGGGAACCTCAATATAATTCAGGCTGTGCAGCATCTGATTGTAACAGATTGGTTTTCACTCCCAGAAAGCAGCACATCAAAGCAGACACAGATCAATAATACTTTCCCCTTCCTATCTGTGGATCGTGTTGCAGGTTTCTGTTCAACAGCCATAAGAAAATGTCTAAAAAATCCAGAGAGTGATCACTAAGTAGCAAATACAGAATCAAACAACTGGCACAGTACCTGGCACATGAAGTAGCACTTGAAGAGCAAGTTGTTGGTTCTTAGTAAAAGAAATTTGAAGTGTGTATCCTTAAGAGCCCTTTTCCCCCCCTTCTCATTTCTTCCTTTTTACTTGGGCTCCTTCCCATGGTGCTATTCTCCCTTTTTGTACTGTAGCTCTGATAGTGAATGCACCCAGTCCCAGCTACTCATCACAGGATGCAAACCTTAAATGAAAACTTTTTCAATTAAATTTTACATTGGTTGATCAGCCAGAAGTGGGAAATATTTAGGTGAATGTGAGTAGTGGGTATCTGGATGGCAATTAGTGTCAACTTCCAATACCCCGAGGCAGGGACTCAAATATTTCACCTGTGGAGGAGGGGGTCAGGGCTTTTTCATCCATTCTTTTCTTTGCCTTTTAATTCCCTAACTCCCATAATCTGGCAATGTATTATGCAGCACAGACCAGGAAGGTGGGCTGCAGTAAATGCTGCTTTATGGATCAAGCAGTAGGAAGTGCTATACTCTTCCCCCCAGAGACTGAAAGCTTTACATCAATCAGCATACTGACAATGACTGCTTTTGAACTTACCTGTAGTATAGCAGTGTGGAAAATCATTATCCAGCATTCAATTTTTTAGAGAACACACATAATTTGAACACTGAAGCACCATACGGCCATTTTGTCTGACTCTGAGCACCTTTTTGATTGATTGCCTCTCTCTGTGCCACAAGGAGGAGACAGGATGTATTCTTTGCCTTTTGAGTATGGTGTCCAGATAATCTCACGTACTATAATGAAGTGTGGAGAAATTTATGCCATTAACATTGATTTAAATTTAAATACAGCACAAAATGTTCAAATTCTTGTCAAGCACAAAATTTGAAGTGAATTTGAGTATTCTGTACCACACCAACTCAATGGGTGGCAAATACTAAGTGCTATAGAATTAAGATCTTAATTTTGTTTTGTTGTAAATTATATGATGGGACATAACCTTGAGAATGATGCAAGGGTACAAAACCTAGAACTTATTAATCAGGACCTTTCACAATACAGGTTTAGTTGCAAATCCAAGAATGTGCTCTGTGTCTGAACTCATTTCACTGCAGGATCAAGGCTGTCATAAATAGGATCAATAGCATAGAGAGCTCTGTTTAGCTTCTGATTCTTCATTTGAAATAACTACTGCATGGACTGAAGACAATGGCAAGAATCCAAACAGCAATTACTGTTCTGAACAGGAAAAATCCAGCTTCAATCTTCATAGCAAGTAGGCAGCTTCATCTTCATTGAAAAACAGATTATTTCACACCTACTCTTTAGCATAGACTCCCTCTTGCTAGTCACTGGATCTGTATTCCAGATAATGGGAGTGCTGGGTATAACCACTCTTGGTCCTCATCCAGACCAAGGAAGAAAAGGCTCTTAATTTCATATCTTGTTTTCAGGAGCAATAATTTAATTTCCTCTTCTATTTGCTCTGTATTGTTCAATTTCTCTATATTTCCCTAGTTAGTTCAGTACTCAGGTCCTGCAAAGTTTGACTCTTTATTGGTGGACTTTAATATGAAAAGAGAAGGAATGGTAATGCTCACATTTGGGAAAAAAAAGACAACCTGGAAGTGTTTTTCTTTATTAACTTAATTTATTTTTGTGGTTTGAGTTAATGATTTTTTTTCCCCTCTAGTGAGAGTCCAGGACTATGCCATCGTCTTAGTATTTTGTGTATCTCTGATCTAAAGGTGCACATTAAACAAGCCATTATTTCTGAGACAAATCTTCTAGTGGCAAATCTTCTACTGACAAATCTTCTAGTGGTCTGCATTGTTCTTTGAACTTCACCTAGGCAACTGTTCAGATCAAACTGCAAAGCCTACCTCATTACTGATACTTGCTCCACTCGCCCCGTAATTATTTCTTGGTTCCACTAGAAATAGGAAGGCCGAGGAAAAAACTGAAAAGAAAGAAAAGAAAGGTTGAAATATTTCAGGGTAGTGAGTTGAGAACCATTTGTATCTTAGAAGGTATTTTTTGTAAAGTTTTGCAGTGTATTTCAATCCTATAGAAGTAGTCTAAGATTTGCCCAATTCAGAAGAGGCTTCTGGAGGAATGAGTTCCATATAGTCCTGCAAGCACCCTTAAAGGTCTACTACTCAGTGACCCTTCTTTTGACTGAGGAGACCTGGAAATTGCTCTTTTGCAGTCGTCTGTCTACATTGTTTTGTGTTTCAGCCAGAAGGCATCATCCCAGAGTGACAATAGGCTTTGTCTATTTGAAGTCTTCTTCTTTTGTCTTCTTTGAAGTCACTGGCAGCACTGTCTGCCTAAGGATTGCAAGATTTTGCATTCCCAAAGTCTGTAAGCATTACTGAGCTTTTACTGTCTTTATTGCATTTGATCAAAATTCTGATCAGATGTAAAGTGCCAGAAAATATCAGATATGCTTTCTACATACTATAGAAGACTCCTGGTTGACATGTAAGAGTTAGGTCTTACCTTTGTCTGTTCTCATAGTAATGCTTTTACCCCAGAGCTGAATGTGTACAAAACTGACATCAGTAGGTATCCCCTTCTGTCTTAACCTAACAGAATAATGACAATGGTTATAGTTTGTGTTTTTCACTTTGTACTCAGTAATGCTGAGAGACTAAAAGAACAGAAATTTGTTAAGAAATGCTTTTCTGTAAAGTGTCAAACATTATTCTTCTGACCTTATTTTGCTGAGAAGAATACCAACTTTTTCCAAGGCATTTGTATTCTATGTTTGTTGCTCTGTGGCTTAATATTGTTTGGCTTCATTTGAATGTGTGAGCACTAAACATGCAGGAAACAGAAGAAAGACTATGCTGCCTTCAACCTTCTTTCTTTTTAGTATATGAAGCAGGACATCTAATTGTTTCTTGAATGACCTCCAAGGTCTTTGTGGAATGAGATTGTTGTCTTCTGTGTACAGAAGAGCATCCACACTCTATTCATTTATTGTAACTTAATTATAGGATGCATGTAATAATTTGGAGATAGTCAATGAATTTGCCTTTCATACAAGTCATCACGGGACTCTGAGAAATAGATGCACATGTTCATTTATTGTAAAATTCTCAGATTAATTATTTCACCTGATATCTGTACTTGTAAACTGCCAGCTGAAGCTGAGGATCACAATGAGCCACGGATGACATATATTAGGTATGGTCTACCCCTCTACTGAAGGCATTTTGATATTACATGAGTGGAAGCAGAGTAGAATGGTTAGAATTAAAGCCCATTTTATGCTTGCCAGTTATTGTGTTCCTATTTTCCATGCGACATCAAACCATTTTTTTAATGACACATTTGGTCACAAATGACAACATATATGCTACAGTATTTCTCCACTGCTCCTCCCTGTAATTGTAGCTGAATGAGATTAAAGAGATATATTTATGTCTTTACAGTAGTTTAATTTCATTTCAGAACTACATATTCTCTCACTTGTTATTTTCTTTAAAAAGAATGACTGGCTTCACATTTTTCTGAACTATTAGTAATGTAATCTTGCTCCACTAGAAGCAGTCAGGAATGTGTCACTGCTGTCAACAGGTGCTGTCTTGCCTTCATGTAAAATGACTGTGTTATGGAGCAGTGAGTGTCTGCTGAAGAGTCCTTTTGCTTCCAAGTATTTGTAGTGCTTGAAGTTTGAGCCTGTTGTTAGCTTTTACAGTTGTTTTATTTGTGAGTTGTGTGAGACCTGTACATGGTTTATATATTATTTAGTCTGCAAAGAGTATTAAATTTAAGTATCTCTTTATTGTCTCTTTAAATGCAATTTGATTACTTTTTAAAACTCGAAGTAATATTTAATAACTGTTAGTTTTCTTTTAGAGAGTTCTTACCAAGGAAACAGGAGTTCTTACAGCTACATGGATAATTAACTTGAAGCTTGTCTGTCTCTTGGGGGACATCAGATATGTAAATGAGGAACTCAAGTCTGAACAAGACATGCCAGGGAATCACTAAAAGTTTTATTACACTGAAGCATTGGTATTAAAATCTTAAACGTTATAATATACTATTATAAACCACTACATTTTAAAGAGCAAATATATATGAGGATTGTATTAAAATTTGCAATATGAAATAATAACAGTATGTACATTTCAGTTTTTTAGGAGATACAGTGAAATTTGGAAATCTTCTGTAGAAAACATGGATTGTTGTGGAAAATATATATTATAATAATTCTTTCAGTATCAAAATTTTAAAGAAATAAATGTGTATAGCAAATAATATTCACTCTCCTCAGTTGCAGAACTGAAGCTGATTGTACTTCAATCTATCACATAATATGTCATGCCATACTGAGAGCTATCCAGGTAAGGAAGGTTTCCACACTATTACACTACTGGGAGCAAAATTAAGCCTAACATTAATCATAACTTTTGTATGCCCTTTCAAAAATTTCTTATTTATTATCAAACCAATTAAACAGGCATCCAAACAAAGCATAAGGATCTTCACTGATAAAACTTTTGCAAAAATCTACTTTTCCCTAGAATCTGTTAGTGTTCCTATTAACAATGTTGTCAGAGTCAGTGTTAGAGGCTAAGGAAGTGGATATAAACATCACCTGGCCTTCCAACCCTTGAGGGATGGCCTCCTTTTGGACTAAAGACACAGCTGGCATATAAAACTTCTGACTCTTACTGCAAATCCTTTCTAGAAATAAAGAGCATCCACTTCAAATGACTTGAATGTAATGTCTCTTGTATATGCAATTCATAAAAACCACATATTCCAGATCTTAGGTAGATTCTTGCACACCAATAAGTTGTTTTCTTTTTGGTGACCTGCTTAAAATACGTGTCTGCAGTGCAAGTGTGCAATGCAAGCATACAAATAATATTATTTCTTTAGCAGCACTTTGTGATAGTCTGCAACTCTTATTTGAACTATGCCCAATGCAGGAGGAAAGCAAATGTTCTAGTAGAGAAGATAGCAGATCACTCCAATCTACTGATCAAACACCACTGTTTAAACCAGCAATGGATGAGAGATTCAAAACCAAATTAAATGAAATGGAAAAAAAACTTCCCAACTTCTATGCACTGTGTTTTTTAAATCTCATTCTATTTTCCTATCAGATATTACCTGCATTTAGATCAAAGTGACCATGTCTGCTTTTTGCAGATATCTTGATATTGTAGATCAGCCTATCTCCACTCCAAATGGTTTAAATTTTCTAAAATTTTGCTTAATGTGTTATTTTTCAAATTTTTACCAAGAGGTATCTATTTTTTTCCTGTTTATTGCTATTTATTCCAACTAATGGAATTCAATAAAAGACGTTAATTTCATGTACTAGAGATCTGTTAGGAACTCTTCATGTTCAACTGCATTTAAATTCAGTGGGAAGAAAGAAATTATGACATTAGAACAGTTGAATTAAAACAGAAATTAATTAAACAGAAATTAAACTGTTAAAACAGTTTGGACTGAGATTTGGATGAGATTTACGGATAAGAACCTGTTTCTCATTTGGGGATGAAGTTTCACTTTCTAACTGACTCTCTAAGACTTTTATTCTAGAATCCTTCTGGAAACATCAGGTCCATTTGTGGAAATTATGTGCAATGAGTTTCAAAACCCTTAAAGTAAAATATGCAGTGGTAGCTTATAAATTGTTTCTAATATTGCTAAATTCGTCCTGTATAAAATGTGCACAAATTTCTTTGCAGATTGTGTGAATTTTGCCAATGGAAATCAAGAATGAAAAACTATTTGTTTCATGAAAATGTACATACTAAATATAGATTTGTATGCAATTGTAATGCAAGATACAAGAGTCATCATGTTATCATTCATTTAATCTTGTATTCAAGTAATTTATACCAACTTTCTCCAAATATGAAAGAGATTATAGCAATTAAAATAGAAATGACGTCAAGTAATCAATTTTTAATGCATCTTGTTTTTAAAGCTGTCAATGAAAAATATTAATAAAGTAAAATGCTGACTATGTGAATATTAATAATATTAGTAATAAACTAAGAAAAATCAATATATATACATATTAATTTTATACTTACTGTCATTTTTTAAAATATATTTATGATACATATTTTCAATCACTTAAGCTGTTCTAATGTAGTGTGACTTAACTGTGTGTGTTCTTTAAATTTGGTTTTAAAGCTTGTTGTTTGTTTTAGGCTTTTTTTTGTGAGGACACACTACTTTTGATTTAATTTTTTTGACACTGTGCCCACTGCATAGTAGAAAAAAAAAAGTGTAACTGTAGTTTTGTCCTTAACAGCACAGGACAAATAAATGTCAAAATCAAATGGTGGTGTCCCCCAAGGGAAAATATACTTCAGTTATGAAATATTCTTCCCCAGCTCCCATTACTATTCCCATGACCACCTAGGTGAAGCTGCCTCAGGACCTAATCAGATACTGATCATTTGCATGTAATAAAAAATCATGCAACGAGGTTTTAGCCCATTCAGAGGAAAAGTGCATAATATATCTTTAAATGATTCTGTCTTAAAACTGGTGCTGCTGTGGCTCTGGATGAATGGGGCCGGCCTGGTGAGAAACGAACATCTGCTTATATTGTTGGTGTCTTGTCAGCTTAGCACTGCATTTAATAAATCTGTTTGGAGGAGCTGAGGTGTTATTTTTTTATATATATCTTAAAAGGTGGTGGTATGGATAAAATTTCAGACTGTCTCAGAAATAATAACAATAAAAATCAAATATAAAACGTCATTAAGGCAGTTTGAAAACAAGATGGTTTTAGGGAAGAAGTTCTCCTTAGGCTTTATTAGCCTATTTATTATTACTCAGAGCAAGTGAAACTCATCGCTGTTGGTTTATAAATATATTGTGATATCCTTTGTGATATAAAATTCTGAGCAGCTTGAAATTGTGAATTGTCCTCAGCTACTGTTATATTCAAGAAACTTGAAAATTCCGGTAGCTGAATGAAACTTTTAAGAGTGTCCCAAAACAAGTGGTTGATAACTAAGTAGTTTGGATTTCAGTTCACTTTTATTTTTATTAGGAAAATAAATGTTGAGAAAGGTTCTGGGTCAAATAAAAGCATAATGTATAGACATAAACAGACAGACTTGTATACAGACTGACAAATGTTTTAGTGTAATAACAAATTTTAGAGAATTTTCTTATAAGGCTAACAGGGAGAGTAAGGAAAACTTCTTGAAGTGGTGGAGCTACCTTTTTCTCTGTAAACTAAGCAATTATTTACTTTCAAGCAGTTTTCTTGTGAAATTTAGTTTGGTTTTCTGCAGAAATAGATGCAAATTTCAAAAAGATATTTCAAATTATTTCAAAATATTACAACATATTCCTTGTAATGATACTTAGAGAGAATTTGAAAGCTCTTTTTTTCTGCCTTAGTTTTCATTGAGTTTTTTTGGGTTTTAAACAATTTTAATATCTTAAATGCATAATTTTCCTGGGACATGTAATTTGTTTTCTGGCTAGATCTAATTCTGAAATTAAGTAATTCTTAAAATTTCATCTGCCTGCACATTTTACCCTCAAGAATTTTTTGTGTGAATGGTTTGAGTAGACGGAGTCTGAGTAAATGTAGAAGAGGTTAATTCTCCTCCCGCAAAACCACAAGCTGTGTGTGGTGGTGCCTGTGGAAAGGATGGGATGGGAGAATGTTGTACTGAGATGAAGGAGTCTATAATCTTTCAGCTCTTCTGGGAATCTAATTGTACTCTCTCCCTGTCTTGTAGCCATGTGCTCTCTTCAGGTGAGCAGATAATGTGCCTTTACTGAGGAGGCTGATGAGGAGCTCTTCTGAGAGGCAGCTAAAGCAGACAGGCTAGCTCCTCTTGAGCATTTTGCACTGTGTTTGTCCACATGCTCCTCATTCTTTACCCCTCTGCTCCCAAGCTGTATCTATCTGCTATACAGATACAGAAACATATGGAGATTTAGACCCAATAAAGATTTTTTACCATGGTTCCTCCTACCTGCCAGGGACCACTTTTAGTACCAAATAATTGGAAAGCCTCATCTCCCTCCCTTGCCACTCACTGCATTGACCTGCTGTCAGGACAGTGCATCCAGCAGCCAAAGAAAAAGACAGAGAGAAAGTTGTGAAAAGAAAAGAGGTGGGAGAAGGTCCCCAGTTTTCTGCTCCCAGGTGTCTCCTGTGGAAGTGCAAAGACTATCAAAGGTGTAGTTACGTGTCAGCAGATCACAGTGCAGGAAATGAGTGAAAGAAGATATCAAAGCAGAGGTAAATTGCATGTTAAATGGGCAAAGAGGGCATGCACAGAAAATTCCCGTGCCTTAGTGTTTCAGGAGTGCATTGCTATGTTCAGTCATGTTGCAGCAAGGCAGGAAACATCTGCATTCATTTCACCCTCTAGTTTTGCCCCAGGAGGATCTGGGTGAGCCAAGTGGTTAGGCATCCTTCTCAAGGTCCTTCGAGTAGTTTCCCAGCCAGGAAAGAGCAGAGGGGAAGAGCTGGCTGATAGCAATACAGCAGGCAAGTACACAGCTCGTGCAACAACCCTTACTTTCCGCCCAGCTTTTGGTACAGATATGCTCAGTATTGCACAACCAAATCAAAGACACACCTGCTTTCTTGTTTTGTGAGTTCAAGAGCAAATTTCCTGATAACCCTCTTGTACTGAGCTTTCATTCACTTTGTGGAGTATCTCAGGGATCACAACTTCTTTTGTGATAAATAATGCTGGAAGTGATGTTCTCTTGTTCACCTGATTAGAGGCATCCAGACTCTGGGACCCCATTACAGCCAACCAGAATAAAAACTGCAAACCACATAGAATTTGATATTGATTCCACATATCAGTGGTGTCATTCCACAAATCCACTCTCGCCATGTTGTATGTTCCTTCTATGGGTATAGCTGAAATTATCTTTGCTTTTGGGTGAACTTATCCATCATAAGGTTTCAGAGGCTTGTTTATTGAAAATGTGACAGAAATAGCCAATTTCTACCATCACCATTTGAAAAGAAATAGAGTAGATTCAATGAATGCTTTTAAAAGTGTCTGCAATTAAAATCAGATGTTTTAAACTCATGTGCTTATCTAAACTATTTTAAGTTTCTTATTTTGAGATGTGAATTTATGGCTACCACTTGTCCCCATTCTACTATTTCCTAATCTTGTCATTCTTTTAACTTTTAAAAATGTATAATTCATTTCTTATTTCCTTTTCATGCATTATGTAAACACAAGCATTTCCACTTTTTTTTTCTTTTTCCAGTCTTGTATCTCTTCTGCTTGCCACTATGACTTAAGGGGGCTTAATTTCCACTTTCTTCCTTGTGCATTTGAATGTTCACCTAAACACATAGTGTTAAGTTTTAAAGAGACATAATTAGGTTTTAATATTAACATTGGGGCAGCTAAATAAGAGAAGTAGTGTTTTTACCTTCCCAAACCCAGTTTTCCATCTGTTTCCGGCCTTAGGCATTGCATCCATTTACAGTCTGTTAGCAATTGCAGGTTTACTTCACAACTATAAAAAGAAAGAAATAATATTTTTCTTTTAATGGAAAAGATTTTATAAGAAAGTTTAGAATATGGAGAATTTCAGCATAACATATGGGCTATGGATTATATGAAGTAAGTCAATTTGGCCTAATGCCTTAAAGCTCAACTGGTCCTTTGACACCATTAGAGCACAAGCAGTGGTGTAAATCAGAAAATCTGCATGCTGTTGAGTCATCATCTCTATTGTATGTTAAATGAGAAATGTAAAATTTGATTATGTGCTTTTAAGATCACAATTTTCTTCACTGGAAGAGTGTCCAGGCTTTGGAACAAGCTCCTCAGGGGAGTGGTGGAATCACCATCCCTGGAAGTGTTCAAAAAACATCTAGCTGTGGCACTTGGGGACACAGTTTAATGGTGAAGATTGAAGTGTTAGATTAACAGTTGAACTTGATGATCTTATAGGTGTTTTCCAACCTGAAAAATTCTATGTTGTTATGATCTATTTAGTTTCAGAATGGGATTGATAGCTATATAGGGAGATAGGCAGGTAGGTAGGTAAGTAGGTAGATAGATAGACAGATTAGATAGATAGATAGATAGATAGATAGATAGATAGATAGATAGATAGATAGATAGATAGATAGATAGATAGATAGATAGATAGATAGATGGATGAAAACCTTGCTCCTGAAAAAGAGCATATTTTGAATATGCATGCCTGTCAACACAGTCTAAAGACTGATGTAAAATAATTCAGCAACCCCCAAACCATAATAAAAGTAGTAGAGGTGATTATATTTGCCTTTGATTGTTTTTCCAACTTACACCTACCAGAAATTTTCTGATTTTCTTGCTGTTGATATGGGTGAAGGAAGGTTACATTCACTGTTGTTGCTAAGAAGATGTGTGTAACTTGCAGGAACGTTAAAGCTTGCTTGGAGGAGACACCATGCCTTACCACAACTGGAGGATTTATCTGTATCTCAGGTAGGCAAGCCACAGACAGACCTTTCAGCCTTCCATTTTTTGGCTCCTGTAGTACTACTGGGAGAAAGGGAGATACCATTGTGGTTTTTTTACAATGCAGACAGCATGACTGTGAAAACAGAGGCTTCCCTCTGCCTCGGTTCTGGAGACGCAGCTGAACAGAGTGGGGGCTGCCTTGATTCACAGCTGCAGCACGTGTATGGACACAGGCTAGCTTCACTATTGCCCAGCTCCTTACACAGATGCTCACTGTAGGCTGTGTCACATATATAGACTAGGAAAGATCTAGTTCTGAAGTGAATATGCTCAAATCCGAGATTAACTCAGTTCTAGGGGGTGAGGTCTCTTTCCTGAAGGGTACTTGTGCGCTACATAATTATTTCCTTTAATTCCATTTTTAATGAGAGGAACATTCGAGGGGCAGATTTTCATCTGTTGCAGATGGTCTTTTTTTTCCCCTTGGCCTCTGTGGACCAGCAACAGCAAAAACTTGCTGAAAACTGTCCCTGATTAATGAGCACATGGTCTTGGTTGTGGTGATGCCAACTCTCTGTACTCCTGCTCTGTGGGACTGATTTCAGAGCTAATCCTTGCACCTGTGTGGGCCAGCAGCCTCACAAGCTCATTAGTTCCAGTGTGGGCAGGGCTGCCCAGCTGTGGAGGGGGGTCAGGACTTTTCCTGCAAGCTTAGTGCTGTTTGCTCACAGTGAGTCATCACTGAGCCCTTCAGTCACATCCATTATGCTTTGGCAACCAGTATCCTTGTTTCTATCTCCTGTACTTAAGAGGCAAATAAAATCAATCTTGTTTTATTTTGTAAGTTTAGGAAAGGTTTCCATAAACGAAGATTGTGTTGGAAAAACAGGTGCATGTTGTCTGACTTTTATCATGTACAGGCTCATTTCTCAAATGTATTGCTATAATGGTGAGGTGTTGACAAAGGCAAATTTATTTAAAGTTTTACATATAAATTCTAGGTCAGTTCTTTTCATGAGTAGAGACTATGTGGTTCTCTTCCTCCTGAAAAATCCATTTTTCTCTGAAAGCTTCTATTGTGCTAGATGAAGCAGAGATTAAAAACACTGGCTGCTTTATTCAAAACATGTTTGACTTAAATTACAATAAATTACTTTACAGACAGACATCTGAAAGCCATGTGCTAAATAAACTGTACATTATGTAGAGAAGGGGTGTTAAAAATCCCCTGAAGTTGTGGAAATATGAGAGGCAAAGAAGAAGATGATGATTTTGGCAGTTGTAGTCAATACATTGAGGCTGAACTGAGCTTTGCTTACATGTTCCTTCTAAGAAGAAAGACATATGTCTTGAATGTGGTTTGAGTATCTTGCAAAAGCAAGCTGATAGAGGTCATTGCTGTTGGCAGATGGTGCTGCAGAACGAGACATAAGTTCCAGACAGGGAGCTAGAGTCTGCTTACCACATATGCACATATGTTCTGGTGCATTTTAAAATCATTTAACTGCTGAGCTTTAGTGGCTGTCCTGGCAACTCCACAAAAATGTGCTGGAAGTAGCAAAAGACAGAGCCACTGTGCCCATTTTGCTCTCGTGTATTCTGTGAAAAGCACTTTGTAGAAATCTGCAAAGGTATAGGGTAAGGCTGCTACTGCTGGAACAATAGGCTGGCATCATCAAATAGAGATGCACTTCTTTTGTTGACTTCCTAGCTGATCATTATTTATATTAATTTAATTAATAGGCCAGTTATTTGCAACTGTATTATTTATCCAGGAAATAGAAAGCTCCTCCATCAGCCCGAGTGAAATTATTTTTACAACAGAAAATAATGCTGCAAGGTGGTGCACATGTTTAAAGAAACAGTATGGCATGGCAAATTATGCACAGAGTACTCTAATTTCTAAAAAGGGTCGAGATTTCAAGCACTTTACTTGAACAAGAAGATTTAATTTATTTGTTATTTTATGAAGCATTTTTATGTGTAGAAAAAGTGCTACTTGTTTGCACATGCTGGTTATGTGGCATTCTTACATGATTTCATGCTTTGCTGATGGAAAATTAGACCCTTGTGTATTATAAAAGAATAGAAGATAGCTATAGAATCAGGATGCGATTGCCTCAGGACATTCTGTTGACAGCTAGAAATATATACAGACAAAGCAATGTCACTGGATGCTAATGTGAACTATACAAGTTGATGAGTACTGTAAATCCCTGTAAAAAGAGAAATCTCTACCCTTTTATTTCCTAGGTTTTTCCCTTTAAAATTACCACTAATAACACTTATGTAACTGTGTTACATATAATCATTATTAAGATTTTATAATTATGGACATGGTTAAGCACATATATATTTTTTTGATAATATATCTACATTCAGGAAAAAAATAGCCTTTACTTGTTTACATTTGCTTCACATTTAGTAGAAGTTGTTATTAATTTAAGGGGGAAATTTGAGTATATAGGGAATGCCAAACTGAGTTAGAGAAGCAGTGCTCAGTTTTGAAACTAAAGCAAGATACATCAAATTAGCCCTAGCATTGCAGGAGCCTATCTGGCCTTTTGATGTTTTCTACATCATCCCCTATAATCAGCCCAGATGTTCCAAATAGATGAGATCTTAGTAAAAAAGCAGGAATTTATTTCTACTGAGCCTAATTCCATCATTATCAATAGATTGCAATACTGTATTGTTGCTGAGGTGTAAATATTTGGTTTGCTGCTTCCATTTTTTGAAAGACTCTCTCAACAACCCAGCTCAAGTAAAGCTGTTTTGATATTGCCTGCTTCTGTCCATCTTTCTTATTTGTTTAATCTTTAAAAGCACAGCAGATGTGTAAGGCTGCAAAAACAGACTACATATGCACAAATCTCTGTCTTCCCCACCTGTATTATCATGATAGCTCTTCGGACATCAAATATTTATCCTAATTACAATTCTGCTCTAATCTGAATATATTTTATATGTCAGCAACCCTGTGTCTGAGAGAAGAAAAAAATATTTTGTTCTCAAAAACATTGTTGATGAGGCAGAATGACTCAGGACACTGTCCTTGGGAACAAGTGGGCAACAGTAGGACCTAGCCATATATTTTTCATTTGAACCAGTAACCTGAGTTTACTTATATGATTATTATTTCTTTGTTTAATTGTTCATGAATCTTACATTTGCTTACTAGCTAAATATTTACTACTTCTAGCCATTTTATTCCAACTACCTTTGTTTCATATATGGAACCTGTTATCTCTACTTACAAAAAGTACAAGACCTGTTAATGCCTTGAAGACCTGAAGTTGTAATAAATGTAAATGCCATGCCGTGTATCTAGAGGGATCTTTTAAAGCTGGAAGGAGTTTTAATATGAACAGGCCAAATAGCTGGCACTTATATTGTCTTCTTTTCTTTTTAGGAAGCGATTATGGGACTAAAATTTGAAATGCATCAAAAGTCATATTTGTGTTTAGAAAAATAACTAAAGGCCAGCAAAAGTTCCACAAGCCTAATTGGTTGGCATAATGTAGAAAAGAGTAGCAAAGCCACTGGAGAATAATAAGCAGGTTCTAGTTGGGCAAGCTTTGCAAAGCAAAACTCATAGAATTTTCTAAAGGAGAAAAAATTTTCATATGCTAAATCTTGTATTTAAGAAGGTTTTTACAAGCCTTCCTTGATGTTGACTATTATAGTCTCTAACTAGTTAGTGGATAACGGACAAGAATTATCTTAGAAAAACGACCTTCAAGACAAGGAAAAGGAATTTGAAGATTTTTTTTTCAGAAGAAAGGCTAGCAATGGTTCATGGATTAATCTGTGGTCCTGTATTAGGTAATATAGTTATTAATAAATTACATTTGAAAATATATTATAAATGAACAGAAGATTACTATAGAATCAGGATGTGATTGCCTCAGGGGTAGAGTAAAGCAAGTAATCAAACTTTGCAGAACATTAGTAAAGCTTGTGAGGAATTTCAAGAGGACCTATTTAAAGTAGGTAATAGGAAACACCATGAAAAACAAAACTCAAAAAATATTATCATTTCAGAAACCTTGAAAACTTTATGGGCAGTTCAGGAAACTCATCTGCTCGGTGTATGATTGTTGTTAAAAAAGAAATTAAATATTCATATATTAACAAGATGCAGAAAGAATTTCTAGCATCAAGATATGAAATGAAGGTATGATTTTTGTACAAGATAATGTGCAGGCTGATTGTTGCCCTTGGAGAGATGAGGGGGAAAGCACCAAGGAACAAGAGTGGTATCTTTAAACTGTGCAATGAGAATTTAGTGTTATTTGCTTTAGAGAAGAGAATAACAAAAGAAACAATTTTGATAAAAGAAAAAGAGATGGTAATGGTCTGTTCTTGCCTTGCAAAGCAGAAGGATGGCCAAAACTGAAGCGCAGTGAATCCAAATCTCGTAAATAGAAATAGAACTTCACATACAGATTAAGCCAAGGAATTGGTTCACGAGGTCAAATGTTTGATGGAAATCCAGTAAGGAGTGGAAATTTATCAAATTAACAAATGCATCCAGATTATCCTGAAAGAGTAAAAAAATCCTGAAATACAGAACCTCACTCATCAGAAAAGAATCTAATCTTGGAAAGAACATAAATTCTTCAGATTCACATTTTGTACCAAACTTTAGCCATTAGCAATATAGAGGCTGTTTTCCTGGGGACAGGTGCTCTGCTTTCCTGACTTAGAGTGGAATTTCTTACTCCACTTTCCAAGGAGGTGTGTAATGTTGATAAGTGTCAGGGTAGCAGTTGCTACAATAAATGAAGGGAATTTTTGGCAAACTATTCTCTAGTAAGGTATTTCCTGTGTTCCTGCCAAATCCTTTCTAGTTGACAAGCCTTCCCTGGACTCCTTGGAATAAGGTTGCCCTGACTAGCCATTAGTGGCCACTTCCAAGCCTACCTACCCCCAGCTGTTCTGGGCTCCATCTGCAAGGAGGAGGGGAAACCTGGGCAAGTGTAGCCATGGTTACCAGTCCAGGGAATGAACAGGTTTTAAATATGCTAATACCCACTGATGCTTTTATCCAAAAGGCAATGAAAAATCTTTTGGACAAATGCATTCTAATAGCCAGTTCTCCCAATATGGTAGTCACTGAGAGCTACTTGCATGTACCTCCACTTATGTGTAATACCAGTATTTTCATCCCTCTATGGAAGGTCCTTGTGGATAAGGACTTGAACAAATTGAATATGTAGAAGTGCATTAATAAATAAATTTCACTGGTTCTGCATTTATTTTATGTATTACTTCATTAATACAAACCATGTTTCTTCCCAAATTCCCACCTCCTGATTTTGCTTCTTCATTCTATCTTTTCTATCCTGTAATTCATCAACACAAGCTTCATGATACTGTTATGAATAATTTATTGAGCTGTGGAACCAAGATACTTTATACCATACACAATAGTTCTGCATTAAAATACTTATAATCCATAGGTAAACTCAAATTTGACATAAGCACAATTGAGATTGACTCTGCATACATAAGCATTGTATAATCTTCTCTATAGCCTCAAATAAACTGGAAACCCCTAAACAGCATTACTCCAAAATAGTCTGATTCAGGCTGGTGTGCCTCGCAGACTCAGGTTCCCATTTAATTAATGAACAATTTATCTAAAATGTGGAGTAACAGTTTGGAAGCAAAATTTTATTTTCTGAACATGGATGTATTAACAGAGGTCAGTATCTATATGTTAGTACCCCTAGTGTTAGAAAATGCTGGGAATGCTTTCAGGAACCATCTGACAGTAATTTCACTAGCTGCAATTTTTAAAATAACAGCTATGAGGACAAAGCAGCCAAAGTTTACTTCTCCTTTGCTATTTTAATATCTTGCTTGTTCCATTTAATTGTAATGAAGTGAGTAGCCACAACTCTCATCTTTAACCTATCCTGCTTCCAAAGTTATTTGTGAAATCACTTCAAATTTATTATCTTAAAAGTGTCATCTTAACTAATTGTAAAATTGGTCAAAAATTACTAGCTTAATATTATCTTGTTGCATTCATACTTGTTATTTTTTAACTGCTTTCTGTCTTTTAAATTAGCTTGTAATTAGCATCATTGTTTTTTGAAAGATTCTTTCTTTGTTATAAGTCTATAGTCCTCTAAGGAAATTGATCAGAAATACATATTTTGATTTAATTTCCCTCTTTTGGGAATAACTTTAATATATGTATATGCATATATTTATATAGAATATTTTTATATATAATACTTTAAACATATCATTCTGCATTAGGAAACAAATTTCTAGTTGAATGACAAACTAGCAACATTTCAGAGAAAAAAAAAATTAAATATTGAAAATATTGTACCACTATATGCTTAAAATGTAAGGGCAAAATGAAAGAGTTCAAACAGTTGTTGGAAGAAGCAAAATTTTATACATCTTTGTGTAGTGAGAGCTCTGTGTCAAACCAAATATTGGAAGATAGAAGGCTAGTGGAATTTTCCTTTTTATCTAGGATACTGACAGTATTCCTAGCCCTGCCTCTTAAATCTGGAAGATGTGGTGATAACGACCTATTTAAATTAAACAGTGGAATTTGTGACTTGCTCATGTTAGGTGAAAAGTGTTACCTATATTCATAAATGGCCCAGGGCCAAATTCAGCCCATACATATGCCCCTTTCCAGACCACTGAATGCTTCTAAAATCAGAACATGGCTATCACACTTGATAAATTGTAAATGGATGCAAACCTTCATATTTCTGTGTTCAGTTATGCATTCTTAAACCACAAAATGAGCCGAGTACTGGACAGAGCATACACCCCTGGAGCCACTCAGAAGACATATGGCATAATCCAAGGCAGGTGTTTGTAAATCCAAAAGATCACATTAGACCCCTTAGGCTACAATCTGAATGACAGCAGAGGGATTTTGTAGTTTATCTAGGACCCTAAATTAAGTTGTCACCCTTAATTTGTGGGATAACATCTACCAGGGGCAAAAACAAGTAAGAAACTTTTTTTTTCTTTTACAGATTCAGTTATTCCATTTGCTGAACTCTCTTGCTTATATGTGTTTAAATAATTATTTTACTGTTAGTTAAGCAACTTTGTTGTCTTTTTCTTTTTATTTATGTCTTTTAAATTTCTAAAAATTTTATTTCTGAGAAAAGAAATAAGTGTCCAGTGACCTGTCAATGACTATGAGATTGTCGAGATTGTCTGCAGTTGTTTTTTTCTTGGTGGATCAGTTGAACACGTACTGAATTATGGAAACTCCCCTTTGATTGATGAGTTCGGATCAGCTTTGGCAGATGCACATTAAAAAAGAGTAGATGAATACATATAAACCATTGAGCTTAGCAGAAAGTACTGCTCAACACTGTAAACTGCCAACTTTATCATCTTTAAGTAAAAAATACAGTTTTTCTTCCCAACAAAGACTTTTTATAAAAGCAATAAGGTAACTGCATGAAGTGTGCTTATCATGATATAATCACACCCCAGGGGGAATGAGAGGTGCTCGGCTGCACCTCATGCTTTGTAATGACCCAGGGGTGTGATTATCTTATGATAACCACACTCCCTGTCATGCCTTATTGCTTATATATTCCACATGTCATAATGAATCCTGAAGCACTTTCTAGGCCTCGTAGCAAAGGCAATGACTTTGAAGTATAGGAAGTAGTCAGATTTTCTAGGTACATACAGATTAATATTGTATACATTAGGAGGAATTATGAATGACTACTTATCTGTACTAGCCAGGCCATAGTTTTTTAACTGTTTCTAGCTTCTGTAGGTTTCATATGGTATTTTGTGGGAATGTGCTTAAATTGTTCTCTGGAAGTATAGTATGAAAGCTTGACCATCATACTTCAGGACCATGGGGAAAGACAGCAGCAGTGACATTGCCACCTTTGCACTTTCTTGTTGGGATGATTCTATAAAGTCATATAGAACTATAATAATCTGATTTCACCACAGAAACCTTTGTGTGTTTACAAGATATTTAATTGAATGTTGAAAGAACCGAGTAAAAAAAATCTGAACTTTGATATGCAGAATTTTTTCAGAGGAAGGAAAAATAGCTTGAGAGACCTGTATTTACAATGCTGACTGAATATCTCATCAATTTCTCTTTTACTGAAGCTATATGAAGGAGTTGTGGGTTATTTGGAAACATTATTTTAAAGAAATCTGCACTTTAATAATAAAAATAGTAATAAATCCTAATGAAAATGATTGGGGTTAATAACAGGTCCATAAGGAACTGGGAGATCAAGAGGCTTCTGAATTCACAATTAAGGGTTGACATAAAAGACAACAGGATAATAAACTAAGCAATTATCTTTGATATACCTTATGGTATAATAGCACCACAGGGTGAATCTGTACCTCAGGGAATGGGATTCTCGGTAACTTTGCAACCTTGTTAATCTGATGTATGTAGCAGTCAACATTTAAATACTACTCCACTTGTCAGGAAAATCTACAGTCCTGTTTTCTTGCTGTCATCATAAATGGGTTGATAAAGATGATGGCCTATCATTATGGCCATTGATTCATTGCAAGCATCAGCTCTGAGATCAGCTAAGTTAACTGCAGGCCACCACAAGTAACTCTATGTGTCTAAAATAAAGCATATTTAGTTCTATAGTGTGCAAATGGAGTATTACTGATTACCATAAAGGTCAGACATGCACATTTTAACTGGTGATAATGAGTAGTTTTAAAGATGTTTGAGTCTTTTCTTAATCTTGCCATGTCACAAGGCTTCTATTGTTATGCACCGAAGAATGTGCCTTTAATTGAACCATTTGCCCTATTTTATCTTGATCATAGAGTGGGTTGTGTGATGTTAGTGGTGAAAAACGCCTACCACATGTCCTAATAATTACTAGCCTTCAGTATATTGTATAGTGAAGGAACACAAAGTTTGTCTGTGAAACAAAAGGCTCCAAAATGCTGAAAGCAATATTGAAATAGTTTTGTGTACTGTACCAAACTGTTCTGAATGTGTGCTCTCTGAAAGCAGAGTGTAAAAATTAAGTAACTTTCAATTCTGATTAATAGAAATACAGTCTCACAGTTTCACACATAACAGTTCTGAGCAATTGGTTCCTCTTATATTTCATAAGAAAGAACTGTGTTAAAAATGGTGAGGTCAAATGGTTCAGAATTGTGATAACTGCAAATATTAAAACAGTTGCACAAAATACTACATGTGTGTGCATGTGTGTATTTAAAAAAAAATGAGAAGAAATCTACTAGTTCTCAAAGTCTGAGTGTGACAAAGTCAGTATCACTGCAAATTTAACCTCCACCCCCTCCATCTTTCAAGGCTATGTGTTTAATGTAGTTATTTATAATATCCTGAAATAATACCTTTCCAATTCCCTTCTCTCCCTATCAGATAAAAACCAAACAATGTCATCAGTAGCTCCACAGAGGTGAGAAATTTTACAAGATAATGTAAATTAGTACATCAGTATGGTGTGCTAGTGTAACATTTTTGAGTTGTTCAGTTTCAAATATCAATGAGAAGCTCCATGACAAAGTAGAGTGTTCCCTAGTCTATGCTTTTTTTATTTTAAAAACATTCCAAAATATTGATGTTACCACCATAGGGGTTATCTAAGTTTTTTTATCATTATTATCTGCAGTTTTTTTCTTTTTTTTTTTTTTTTCCAGAGAGAGGTCTTATATTTGCCAAATTTTACTTTTCTTTAACTCCTTGCAAGTCTTTTGTAGCATTCCAGTCAAACAACAGGCAAAAATGCAGACCTAAGTGGAACAAATGAAACTTTTCTGAATTCTTTCACAAGCAAAAATTCTCTAAGATGAAACTGTCTGGGTTCATATACCTTTACCTGATATATAAATGTCCTGAAACCAAATAAGAAAAAAGGAAAAATGGGTTGACTTGTTTTTTGTTGGATTGCGGTTTTTATGCATATCAAAGTCAAATGAACAGCAAAATGAGAAGAATTCACTTATGGTTAGAAATGCAGCGATATTCATAGCTACATAATTGTGTAAATCTGTCCTTATTTATGTGAACTTCTTGTAAGATTTACTTCAGGGTATAACCTGTGAAGTGTTAATGATCTTACACTTGCAGTCCTGACTGTCATATCAAATTATACTGTGGGGTTTATTTTTCAAGTAGTTGCAACATGGATTAAACTTTATTATATCTACTACTAAGCAATTCATTAAATGGGTTAGAATCATTGCTGATTATCAAAATTAGTAATGTGGTATTGGTGGCTGAAGTATGATTCTGCTGCCAATACATAATCAGATGTTTTTTAGCATCATCATGCATAAAAAAGGTTTTTCATTAAGTTATACTGTGATTCAAGTAATTTTATGTTACGTTAACAAAAAAAACTGTATACTAAAATTGTAATAAGAATAAAAAGCTATCAGCTATTTATCTTCCTCAAGAAAGAAAAATTTTTTAGATAGTTTTGTATGTAAAAATGTATGCTTTCATACACCCTTAATAGAAGTGTGTGCTAATGCAAAAACAATGACAAATTTTTAATTCATATTATTAAAGTTTCTGATTCTGATTATACACTCATAGAATATTTCTTTTCCATGTCTGTGATATCGGTGTTCCTAATGTACTTAAGTGAGAGAAGCATCCACCTTTCTTTATGACATGGCAATACAGCTGGAAAATAATTAATTGGGTCTATTTATGACTCTTGAGCTGTAAGATTGACCGATGTTTATTTTTTTTTTTTTTTTTTTTTTAAGATTGATTGTTCAGTAGGAAAAGTTTCCACAGAAAACATGTTCTTTAGAGCAGGAATGGCAAGTTTACCAAGTGAAACCATGTCATGGTTTGACACTGACCCAATGCTGGGCACCCCTGAGTGCTGCTTGCTCACCCTGCCCTGCCACAGCTGGGCACAGGACAGGGAAAAAAAATTAACAAAGGGCTCCTGAGTTGGGATAAGGGCTGGGAGAAAGCACTCCAAGTCAAAACAGGCCCACCTTCAAGTTATAAAGTGACTTTATTACTAACAGAATCAGAGGAGGAAAATGAGAAGTAACAGAGGCCCTTAAAAACTCCTTTTCTTCCCCTGACCCTCCCTCCTTTACAGACAGCACAGGAAGACAGGGCATGGGGGTTTGGTCAGTCCAGCACCTGACGTTTTCTTTCTTCTGCTGCTCTGGGAGAGCAATCCTTCCCCTGTGAGGCCATGGGGTCCCAACCACGGGAGACACTTCTCCAGGAGCTTCCACTCTCACAAACAGCAGTCCTGCCAAAACTGGGTCTCCCACTCTTCCAGGCATCTAACTGCTCTGGCATGGGCACCTCCCCATGGGCTGTGTGTGAATCTCTGCATCCCCCATGGATCCCCACGGGCTGTGGGTGGATCTCTGCATCCCCATGGATCCCACGGGCTGTGGGTGGATCTCTGCATCCCCATGGATCCCACGGGCTGTTATGGATCTCTGCATGCCCATGGATCCCCATGGGCTGTGGGTGGATCTCTGCATCCCCATGGATCCCCATGGGCTGTGGGTGGATCTCTGCATCCCCATGGATCCCCACGGGCTGTGGGTGGATCTCTGCATCCCCATGGATCCCCATGGGCTGTGGGTGGATCTCTGCATCCCCATGGATCCCATGGGCTGTGTGTGGATCTCTGCATCCCCCATGGATCCCATGGGCTGTGGGTGGATCTCTGCATCCCCCATGGATCCCCACGGGCTATGGGTGGATCTCTGCATCCCCATGGATCCCCATGGGCTGTGGGTGGATCTCTGCATCCCCCATGGATCACATGGGCTGTGGGTGGATCTCTGCATCCCCATGGATCCCCCATGGGCTGTGGGTGGATCTCTGCATCCCCATGGATCCCCATGGGCTGTGTGGTGGATCTCTGCATCCCCATGGATCCCCATGGGCTGTGGGTGGATCTCTGCATCCCCATGGATCCCCATGGGCTGTGGGTGGATCTCTGCATCCCCATGGATCCCCATGGGCTGTGGGTGGATCTCTGCATCCCCATGGATCCCACGGGCTGTACATGGATCTCTGCATCCCCATGGATCCCCACGGGCTGTGGGTGGATCTCTGCATCCCCATGGATCCCCACGGGCTGTGGGTGGATCTCTGCATCCCCATGGATCCCCCATGGGCTGTGGGTGAATCTCTGCATCCCCATGGATCCCACGGGCTGTGGGTGGATCTCTGCATCCCCATGGATCCCCATGGGCTGTGGGTGGATCTCTGCATCCCCATGGATCCCCATGGGCTGTGGGTGGATCTCTGCATCCCCATGGATCCCCAGGGGCTGTGGGTGGATCTCTGCATCCCCATGGATCCCCATGGGCTGTGTGTGGATCTCTGCATCCCCCATGGATCCCACGGGCTATGGGTGGATCTCTGCATCCCCATGGATCCCCCATGGGCTGTGGGTGGATCTCTGCATCCCCATGGATCCCATGGGCTGTGGGTGGATCTCTGCATCCCCATGGATCCCCCATGGGCTGTGGGTGGATCTCTGCATCCCCATGGATCCCCACGGGCTGTACATGGATCTCTGCATCCCCATGGATCCCACGGGCTGTGGGTGGATCTCTGCATCCCCCATGGATCCCCCATGGGCTGTGGGTGGATCTCTGCATCCCCATGGATCCCATGGGCTGTTGGTGGATCTCTGCATCCCCATGGATCCCCATGGGCTGTGGGTGGATCTCTGCATCCCCCATGGATCCCACGGGCTGTACATGGATCTCTGCATCCCCATGGATCCCACGGGCTGTGGGTGGATCTCTGCATCCCCCATGGATCCCACGGGCTGTGGGTGGGTCTCTGCATCCCCCATGGATCCCACGGGCTGTGGGTGGGTCTCTGCATCCCCATGGATCCCACGGGCTGTGGGTGGATCTCTGCATCCCCCATGGATCCCATGGGCTGTGGGTGGATCTCTGCATCCCCATGGATCCCCATGGCTGCAGGGGCACAGCAGCCTCACCATGCTCTCACCACAGCCTGCAGAGGAATCTCAGCTCAAGCACCTGGAGCAGCTCCTGCCCCTCCTTCTCCACTGACCTTGGTGTCTCCATGGTGTTTCCCTCAATGTTCTCACCTCTTCCTCATCTCTGACTAGAAACAAAATTGTGTCTTGATTTTCTTCTTAAATAGGTTATCACAGAGGCATTACCAGCCTCTGTAATTGGCCCAGCCTTGCCCAGTGGCATGTCCATCCTCAGAGCCATCAGGGACTGGCTCTTCTGGACATGGTGGAAGCTTCAGCAACTTCTCACAGATGCCAGTGCTGTGGCCTCGCTATCATAAACCAGGCCATGCAAAACCAACACAGACCATTTCTTGTACTTTCAGTTTTTAAAGGGAATCTATGTCTTCTCACTACAGTAAGCAGTCTCCTGCAGAAATCATTGAGAGTGTAATAAGAGCCGAGATATTGGCATACTATTTAATTTTTCTAAATTTTTTTTATTGCTTCTCCTTTCCTGTTCCTAAGAGCACCTGTTACTCTCTACAAGTGCTCCCAAACCAGTATATCTGATTTTGTAAGCAGACTGAATCTCCACCTTCTTGCTTTTTGAAAAACATCTGCCTGGAAAAATCTGGATAGATTATAACACTGCTAGAAAAAGCCTTCATCACTTTGTAGATTCACTGATAAAGGGAGACAGCTTTTGATTTTTAATTAGAAATTATTTGTAAAATTACCAATAATTTTGTAACTTCCTAAGACAGAAAATTAGAATTTTAATGGGAAATCATCATAAACAATGGCCTTAGATCCCCAGTAGATGCACTTTGCTTGTTTTCTTCAGCCTTTGGAATGTTCATAGCTGTCACTCAGCCTTCCCACTCTTCTGAAGATTGTACAGCTTCTCCATTCAAAACAGCTCCAACTTAGTAAGTGAAGACCATGAAGCATTACATTGTGTACTCTCTGTCGGGACAAGGAGCTGCAGCTGAAGTTTGTATAATTGTTGTCTCAGCTAAATACAACCTTCTAGAGATGATTTCATAAAGATGAAGAGGTTGCTGGTGATTTCCAAGTAAAACAGATTTGTAACTTTGGAATTACTCGGCAAAGCCTCCTCCTTTACTGGTTAAATTGATTTTAAGCCCTGTTAGAAGACCTGACAGTCAAGGTATAATGGAGGTTGCTGACTGCTATGCAGAGGCATTTTAATGCTTTTTAGATATTCTAACTAAAATTTATCTCTATCTTTTATATGCCATTATTTATTGTTGAAGTACACAGGCACTCAGGATATATGAGCATAGTATCATCCAGGAAGGACAAAAGAACAAATAAAAATAGATTTATTCCTCTTTACCTCAAGTAGTAGTACCTATATGCTCTTGTAGCCAACTAGCTTGGAATTTATTCCCACCAAGGACCCATGTGTGTGTATATGTATATACTGATTGGCAGCTGACCTTTGGAAAAGAACTTTTGTGAAACTTAGATGACAGTGGGAAGGGAGTTTCTGGTTCTCTGTGTGTGTACTCATATTGCCCCAAGTGAATGAGTGTCCACAGAGAAGGAAGGCAGTTATTAATGATGATAGGAAACTTTCTTAGTTCTAATGGTATTTATTAATCACCATTTTAGTTTCTGTAAAATCAGAAATTAAAATGGTGGATAGCTGCCTTTTTACATTTAAAAAAAATCTTTATCGTTTATGCACATAGCTGAAAATCAAATACCTGTCTGCATGATGCTTGGATCTCTTTTGCAAGACAACTTTAAAAAGGGGGATCACTATGAAATTATATGTAAGAGGCATTCAAGCCTTTTGGTGTCCCAATATAGGCAGGAGGTACCATAAATAAGAGCTTTTATTAAGGGCAGCAGAATGTCTATCCCATGAGGATGGTATCCTCTTGAATACATGGGATCTGTTTAGATGTTTGATTTTGCAGGTATAGAGATTAGGTTTAATAGAAATACACGGCTAGAGATGAATGTCCCTAAAGTAGGAAGCTTACTTTTATTGATTTCTGGAGACACCTAGAAGAGAAGGAAAGAAACAAATAGTTACAGTCTAAGACTTACTGTGATTTGGCCATGCAGCTGATCACAGTTCCTTGGTCTGAGCTGACCCATAGCAGAGAAGAGGAGCCAAAACCCTGTGTCTGACACAGAGGGTGCATAAGGGACCCAGAAAGCCCTGGGTAGAGTGGTCATTGTTGTGTCTGCAACTCCAATCTGCACAACTTGTATACTGACAATGCAATTCTTGTTCTAATTCTTATAGGAACCCTGGAATAAGAGAGTTTTTCTTTTGTGTGTGTGCAGAATACTTCCAGCATCCTTCTGCTTCATGTACTGGTTTGTGGACACTGGACACAGGTAATGTTCTCTTACAACAGCTCACAGAATCTGCCAAGTTTCATTACACAATATTTTTAATTCTTTTGATGTCTTTCAATGGTACAATGACAATTATTGCTGGTTAAAAGTAAATGTGTTCTTTACCATTCTCTTTTAACCACATTGTAAATCATTATTTTAATATATTTTGTTAAATGTGGTGAGATCTAAGTCTAGGGTGTTAAAAATATTTTACTGCCTTTTGTGCTTGAGGCATTTCTAGCAAGCTAAAAGATCTTTACAGGCATTGACAAGTTGTATTGTGTCTGTGGAGAAATGATTTAGAATAAAGAAAATATATTTTTAATATACAGTAATAAACAAAGATTTTTGCTGTGAATTAATAGAATTAATATTTAATAAAATCCCTGACTTATTTTGTTTATGCAGCTTCTGTCTCTGTCAGTTTTGTCCATTGCTCAGTGCTATTGCCAGTCAAAGAGCATAAAAGTGATTTTTTTTCTTAGAAACCCTGCAATTGATCAAAGTGCACATCTTTTACAAACCTCTCAAAATTCATAATACTGGTGGTAAGATGTGGCGCATGGGCTTTTTTAAAGCCAATTTTCATTTTAATGTTTTATCAGTCCTTTTGTGTCACTGTACAAAATGATACAGGGTGTCTGACATCAAAATCAGCAATACAGATTGCCTTTAAAAATAAAGAATGTGTTGCCTCTGTCTGAGACCTAGTTACATCTCATATATAACAGAAGGCACCTTTTGTTCTTTAGTTAATTAGCTCATTATACTGTAGGTACATAATTCTTTAAGCAAATTCATTTGAACAGGAATCAGAAAAAAGTTATGGATGATAAATTCAGACAGTGCAAAAATGTTAAAGATGTTGACTTTCCATGAAAAATGCATGTGGTAGCATGAAAGAATTTAAGCTTGTGGAACAAATGCTCCTGTAATGTTTTAATTCCTATCAGCAGAAAGACTTTCTATTGTTTGTAAATAAAAAGGAAATATTTCACTGTGGCACTTCCATCTGTTACCTTAACAATAAGTGAAGTCATGCAGTTAATCACAGCATTTTGTAAAAAAAGAATTAAACTCGAAGCTCTGCTCTTATATCCCCATGCAGTTATAAAACACTTACCCACCAAGAACAACTGATTCTGACTGTTAGTGTTGTGTTTTAATTCCTGTATGGGCTAGTTCAGAACTCAAAGACATGGGTTTCCTACTGAGTGCTGAGATCTGCTGCCAGGAATGGCTTCTGTCCAAGGAAATGTGCTACCTTTTCAAGATAAATGTTCCTGGGTGAAAGAACGACGGGACTGTGTTTCCTCACAACACATTTATTGAAATTTAATCTTCCAAGTATTTAATTTAAACATGCTATCAAATATAAAAATAAAGGGAAACAAAAAATCTTGAAGCTAGCTTCATGGCTCAGACCTCTAATCCTATCTAGTACTCATGGTTTGCCCTTCTGACGGCTGTGATTCCTGTTAACATGAGGCTCTCAGAGCTGGCAGTCAGGCTATCAGGGCCAGCATTTTCATTCAGGCTGCTAAAGAAAAGCTGTTTTTAAAAATTACAGCTTTGACTGGTTTGGCTTTTTTTTTCTTTTTCGTTTTTTTGTTTCTTTTTTTTTTTTTTTTTTAAATTTTTTTTAATTGAAGTAATTGATCTTCCCTAGGGAAGGGAATCTGAGGTAGTAGTGGCACATACTGGGGAGTCTAAGGTCATTATCTGTGCAGCTCACCTTGAACCAGACAATATGTTCTTTTGGAAACCTCTGGGGATTTTTTGCTGGTGAGTATACTCGGTCATCCAGTCTAAGCATCCCTAGTGGTGGTAGAGACAGTAAAGTGTTATATTCATTATAGAGAATTCCTGAGGAAATCTGAAAAAAACTTTTCAAAGGCAAACAGCAGTTAAAAGAATGTCAGTGACACTTCATATTGCCTCTCAGAGTGGGAGTTGCTGCAGTGAAAACACAGCCTACATGAAGCTTACCTTGCTTTAAGTGAGGGAAATAGTTTCTGCTAAAAATCAAAAAAGTTTCATGCAAACTATGTAAGCTTTACCTTATGAGAAATACACATAGATTTGGGAAAGGTGGTGTTTTTAAAATGGGCATATGGTGACTCTGCAACCACCTTATGTTTGAAACCCCCATTTTCACAAAGAAATGAAAGGTGTCTGAAATAGGGACAAATATTTTAGGAAATAAAAGATAGGCAAAGGCTTTTTTTGCTCTTGTGCCTGAGACCCACTCCTATTCCAGCCCTAAAATGGAAGCACCCTCTGCTGGCTCCTATGGTACATAATTTTATCTCTTTACACTGTGGTACCTACAAGGTGCTTGTCAAATTGCTCCAACTTAGGTTTCTGCTGATATTTCTGTTCTGCAGGGTTCAGTTTGCTGCTCCAAGAAGTACCCCTACAGCTAATTGCACAGGAGTTCCTCCTCTTTCTTATGCTTTATGGTAATGATTCCACTGTTAAGCCAGGATCAAAGACTAGCTGAATTATCTTTAAATTACTCTTGGTGTTTCATGTGAACAGATAGAGCAACTTATACTCACATTCCTTGCTGAAAGGTTTTGTTGATTTGTAAAACATGTTACCTTGAGCAGAAGTACAGGGAGGCATTTGGAAGCTTTTCTAGGCATTAAGACACAAAAAATGAGTAGGCAAAAACATGCTTTCAACTGATCACAGTTCAGTAGATTATTTCAGTTTTTTGAGTGAATGAGTTAATTTTTTATGTTGCCTTGTTCATGTTTGCTTGTTTTTCTGCCATAAGTGAAAATACAACATGACTATCCATATGTTTCTACCAGGTTTGGCTGTCAACATTTTATTATTTTCGTATTTTCTTCCCTAGTTTTTTAAAAATAAAGTAAAAATACCCAAACCAAGGATGCAATAGAGTGATTTTCATTTGTATTCCATCTGAAATGCTGCATTGGATTGCACTGGTCATATCAAAGGAAGCCAAAAGAATATGCTTGAAAGTATCTTTGAAACAAATATATTTCAGTCTAAAATGGACAGGCCAGGATAATACAAAGGCTGTTCAATTATTTTCCAGTTGTTTTTTTGCTAGCAAAGACTTTCTCTTGCCTTAGCCCTCCCAAATAGAGCTGAATTATATAACACTGCATGGTGGCATACATTTTCAAATTTTGTCCTAAATGAAGAATAAAAGGGCTTGATCCAGGATGGCATTGGAGCACATGCCTAAGAACTGAATGTGTGCATGGCTATGTGGTCTGATGGGCTGAGCTCTTGAGCACTAGTATTTCTTCAACCCAGTTTCCAAAGAGATTTCTTCTGTTCAAAACAGCTTTGAATACTTTAGAGTACATTTTTAAATAAGGGTAGCAGGGCTTTTTGACTTCCTCCTGCCAATGAATCTATCAAATAGATTTGCTGCTGGCAAAAAGGGAAACTTATCTTGGTTTTGCTTTTTTTTGGAGATTAATTTGGAGAACAAAGTGAAAGATGGAGGTCCCCCAGGCTGTCAGCTCTATGACAGCCCAAGAAGTACTGCTGTGGTCAGGGTCTGGGCTGTGGGGCCAGCTGGGGTGGCTAGAGCCTCCTTCTCCACAGCTTTAGATTTTCATGATGGAATTCACTGTCAGGATGAAGGGAGAAGAAACCATCAGCATCTGCATTTCATTGGGGAATGTGGTCAGAATGCCCAGCTGGAGCACAGAAATTTAATTTTTTGGCATTTATATCTTTCTTCCCCTCATGAGGGAGTGCTCAGTGCCTAAACTTGACTTAGAGCACTAAAAGATGTTATGCCTATACAATGTTAACTGGAGACTGGGATATAATATTTAGTGTCAATTTCAATATTACTTTAATAATGAGAAATGGTCTTCAGTTCTAAAATATCACCTATCTTAAAATAATGTAAATTATCCCTAGACAAAAAGTGGTAGAGTAGCTGTGAAGGTAAGTGAGGGAAAGCTCAGGAAGTTTATGTTATAAGAGAAAGAAGCTTTGTAATTCACAATTCCAGGTAATATGGGAATATAACTTGATCTGAAAATGTGGAATATATATGCAAAGTCTGATAACACAGTGTTAACATAAACATTCCAAAACAAAATTTAATGTAGAGAAGTCACCAGTCTGACACAGAGCCAGGTGGAAAAATATTACAGAATTTTAATATTCCATTAAGTTTTAGTTAAATATGTAGTTTTAAGACAAGTTTTACAATTGTGATGTGCATTAGAATTTTTGGAATCACTGTCCTTTGATTACAAGATGAATTTATCTTATCAGTAATGCAGTTTATTCATATGAATACAAACATAGGTCGAGCAATGTTCAGAGGGAAGAGGGATGTTTTCAAGACAAAACAATGAGTAACAAAGAGACAAGGATAGCAGAGAGGAAGCTTTTGCATCAGATGTGGTAGAAGTTGCTTAGAGTGCAGATGCAGTTAAGAATTACATCTGTGTTTGTTGCAGGACACTTAAATCCCTTTTCTTGATCCTGCAATCCAGTTCACTTTGCAAGGTCCTCTTCTACATCTCCAGGATTTTGGGTTAAAACTCAATTTGCAGCAGCTGAATGTTGAAGCATTACTATTTTCAGTGACATCCAACAGCTTGGCACTTCTCTGAGATGATTTACAGCACTGACCAGCCTGCCTAACTCAGGGAATTTTCACAAATAGCCCAGCACCCTGATTTTTGTGTGTCCATAAAGCATTGGCAGCTTTTCTAGTTTTCTATTGCAATCTTAGCCATCTAAGCCACTCTCTAGAAATATGTCTGAGTCATTTGAGAATGATGTGTGAACATATTAAATCTGGGAATTACAAAACGTGAGAGTTCAGGGTAATTTTTTGCAGCATATTTTTCCTGGTTTGTAGCAGTGGCTCAATGTTACTGTGCCTTGTGTGTAAATAGACCTATTTAGGGCATATTTGTGAATGGAGGCTTAGGGAGACCCTGATTGCATTTGTCATTAAGTGGGTGGTTATCCCACGACATTTTTCCTAATGAACCACAGTAGAGGGCTTGGAGAATACTGAAGTTCCTTTTGTAGAAGTATTTCAGTACCTTTTATAAGAATGTGAATTGTGCTCTCTTCATTAAGTGTGGAGACAGCAGAAAAATCAAAAAGGGAGTCATGTTGAGTGAATGAATGTTGGAGTAGTCATATGGATGGTACTGCTGCAGCTACTCTTTTCTTTCTGCAAAATGGTCAAGCCCAAGGGAGGGAGGATTCACAGACTCATACAATTCTTTAAGTATGAAAAGACCTTTAAGATCATCAAGTCTAACTGTTAACCTAGCACTGCAAAGTCCACCATAAAAACATGTCTCTTTCTTTCAAAATTTCAGCTTGATTTTAGGAAATAACATCTAATGCTGAGAGACTTCTGTGGCTTCAATCTGTATTCTTTGGAACTCATATACTCTCTCCAGTGCTCAAACTATGTCTTCTAGATGTGAAGACATCTTTTCTAAAATCTTCATAATGGGAATACTCTGTATATTTAAGGTGCTTCTGTATCTTAAATTATCTTGTTATTTGCAAAGGATATTTTTTCCACAGGTGAGATTGAAAACATGTTTAAATGGAATGCCATTAGTCCCCCAAACAGAAGCATGTTTCCCTTATAAAATTCTACACTTATAAAAGCTCTGTCCATAGGCAAAAGTGGAATTTAAACCCCCTGAAAAATATGAAAATTTGAAAGAATATTCTGCATAAAAATAAGTATGTTCAGATAACCAAAAAGAAGCAGAGCAATAGGGTTACACAAGTATTTCTAATTTTGTGTTCACTACATGGTGCTTTGGGACACCACATCTTTGCAGAGCAAGTATGGACCCTGAGGAATGTGTGTGAGCACTAACAGAGCCCGGGCAAATGCTCAGTCTGGGACTCTGCTCTGTGGAGCCAGGCCTCCTCTGGAGAGCCTTACACTACAGGTCTGGTGTCCAAAGCTTTGCAGAACTTCCACAAACCATCATTATTCTCCTGATGCAGTCGGTGAAGACGAGGCAGGGAGTTCAGTGCTTCACTGAGGTTCACACCTTGTATCATATTAAGAGCAAGAAATAAAACTTCTAAGTCCCAATTTCCATTCTTCTATTCATCCCACTAGATTTTGCTGTCTTACAGCACCACATAAAGGGAAAATGAACTAATTTCTATTTTTTCTTTCCTACAGTGGTACTACTTAAAAATAACTAAGATGATTTTTCTATAAGCTAAATTATTTAAAATGTGACTATAGATGGAACAAATAAGATTCACAAAACATTCTAAGATTTTTATTAATTTATACCACTGTTTAAACAGTAGTTTGTTGCTGAAATGCTGAATTACTACTTATTACCATAATATTGATTTTTTTGTACAGACCACCTGACAATTCACAGCATTTCTGTTTTTTCTTGTCACTGGTGTGGATGTATTGTGCTTATCTTGAAACTTAAACAGTAAGTGCTACTGCAGCTTCCTTTGTCTGTAATACAAAGGAAATAAACATCCTTTTGTTACCTTTGCTTTCAAGGTACAGACCTTGAAAGTGCAGCGAAATGGAACTGCAAAGTTTCTGGTTTCTTGAGTTCCTCTTTTGATGAGCATGCTTATAGCTGGACTGCATGGTTCTAGTAGCTTTACAGTAGGAAAGAAAAGGTTATTGTTTATCCCCACTAAAATCCTAACCTAACCTCTAATCCTAACCTCTGCCAGTTCTCAGCTAAGAGGGAAATGGGGCTCTGTCTTAATATGTTAGTTTTTAAAAGGCAAATCACTGTATCTACCCTAAATGCTGTGGTGACCAAGTGGAGCCCTAAAAAAGTTGATAGGGCTTGATACCAGAGGGGAACATTTTAGTATTATTTTGTTTTACTTCATTTTTAAATTTAATTTTATTAATTTTAATATTGCTTTTCTTAGAGAAAGGCAGCATCTCCTGCAGATATCATGATTTGATAACACTGAACCCAGGGATGGCCTTTCCCTAAATTGAAGAGGCAAAGGTTTCAGTTCAGCAGTGTGGATTTGAGGACATTTTATTCCCCAGCTGCACCTCCTGATGCCAAAGAATGTCCCGATGCCCTGTGCAAATTTGACAAGCAGAAGACACCAGAAAGAATGAAATTGCATTCAAAAGAGCTTAAAATCTTCATAGGAGGACCTTGTTAACACTACTTCTACACCTTAAGATCAGAAATCATGTGTTTTGATGGAATATAAACTTATGGAAATCATTCTGAGAGACGTTAAGTGTAGCCTTACTTAAAAAGAGGAGCAGTGCTTTGCAAAATCCCTCAAGAGAGCCTGAGCTTCTTCATAGTAATGAAGAAATGTCAGTGGAAGTTGATGGTGCGTGTGTGCATGTGTATGCATGTTGCAGGGAAGGGGAGAAAGGAAGGAGGCAGCCTCCAGAATTTTTACATTTCAAATGTCTTTTGGAAATCACTTGTGTACTCTAACACATGGTCCCAAACTCTTTCTGTGCTATTAAAAATGGTCTGCATACAAATCAGTCTGCTGTAAAAAATTGCTTTGACAATAGCAGTTTTAAGTGGTTGATGGCTTCAAGTATGCAGGATCTCCCTTGGCTCTTGATCCAGTGTGTAAGGGAGGATGTTTATCTGTTGTACATGCATTCCTGTGATGGTAAAATAGAGCATATTCTTCTCTGCTATTTCTCCTCTGGTTTAGCCCCCATGTCTTTTTGAGACAGATTAAAGGATTGTTCAGTTTATACAGCATTACTATGTGTTAGAAATTGTGCAATGTCTCCTCTGAAAACTGTAGAAGTTAAGTGAAGCATTTCAGAAACTTGAATGGGCTTTGACTCTAACCCATATTCCCTTCCTCAGTTTACTCACTGGTACATTTCTACCCCAAAATATAATAATGTACATCACAATTTGTCTTTATATAAGCCCTGTTCATTTATTTAATAACCCATCTGGTAAACCTGAGGCAAAGACTGCTAAGCATTTCAGATTTGTCCAGAACTGGAAACCCTGTACCTGGACACAGACCCTTAGTTTTTCTGTCCTTTGCCAGTAAACCAGAAATGCCTTTTCAAATTTTTCACCCTTTCAAAAACACAATTTTGCAGAAGTATAAAAACATTTAATAACTGGTGACCAAAGTCCTATAGTTTGTATAGAGTAAGGTATGTTTTCTTCAAACTTAACTAAACCACTTCAGAGCCACAAATACATGCTTCTAAAGATTTTTTATACATTTTTTTTTTGTCAAATAAAGGATTGAAAAATAAATATACACCAAACTAAGAATTATACATTTTTAATAGGAAAAGGATCTGTGAGAATATTTGTGAGAAATTAGAATTTAATTTTGAGAAGTGAATGCACTAAACCCCCAAAACATTGGATTGATTTTCCAGAGCTTTATTCTGATTTTTCTTGTTCCACAGAGTGCTGTTTGCCTCACGGTGTGAAGCATGCTACCATACCATGTTGTTTGCCCAGGCACTGAGCAGTTACTTGCATCAGACAGCTGCTGAGAGTCACATATGAGTGATGCTGGCTAACACTGCAGCATAATGTGGCTGCTTCCCTGCCTGCCCTCCCTTACAATTCTCTAGGTGCCTGTTCTCCAGAAGAAAGTTGAATGTATCGTTAGAGCTTTCGCTATTGTTGCTTTGGCTTTTAGAAAGTTAACTGAAACTTGGAGAGCTGAGTGCCTGTACTACTTTATGACCCTTAAATTCCTGGTATTGCCTTTTTGTGCTGCCTATTCCAGACTGAAAAATTTTGAATAGGATTTGCACCAGGGACCTTTAATGCATCATTTTACCCCTCTTTATTACACCATGGCAGCCAAGCATGTCAAGTGTTATAATAGTAGGGCTGGTAAAAAGGGGAGCTATAAAGTTGAAAGTAGTACTGTAGCCATTGTGAAAGAGTTTTAGGAAGACGGAGTGAATGATTATTTTAAGTTATTAATCTTATCCTGTGATTGCTCACATAGCTTCTGGTACACTGAAATTATTAATTTTATGCAAGAAACTGCTCTTTCCTTTTGCAATTTATTAGTGCTCATCCTCGTATTTTCTCATTTAGAAATGGCTTAACTTAAGGCAACATGAAAAGATTGCTGGATGGGGAAAGAACTTTGTAGTGCACTGCATCGCGATTGTTCAGACTTCAAAGCAACCCTTAGAAAAACTGTAAATAAGGACTAAGGCATAAAAATATACCAGCACCTGGGAATACTCAGCACACTGCACACCAGAACAGAATCCAAGCCCTGGCAAAGAGCCAGCCGCCGGGGATAGATCTGGAAGGGCTTAAAACACGCCGAAGAGCCGATGCACTCCGAAACAAACTAGGTGGGTGTACTTATCTCCTTGTCACATACTATAGCGGTTTCGCTACTTTGAATATAAAGTGGGTCTTGTCACGAGGCAATAGACCACAACCTAACAATCCGGGTGCACAGAGCTAAAGCTCAGAGTTTATAGGCACTGCTCACGCCCGTCCAGAAAGAAATTTTGTGTGTTGGTAGTTTTTAATGGGCGGCTGGATAGGGACATTCAGATCTATGAATGCAGTTCAGAGCCATTTCAGAAAGATGATACTGGAAGCTGGGAGGTGGACACCAATAAGTCTGAGTCATAACACAGCATAACAAAAGTCCTGGATGAGTAATTTGTAGAAGTTGCCATAGTTATACAACAAAACATGAAGTTTCTGTTTGTATAAGGACAAATTAGCTGTTTCCTGCTCAATAGTGAGTTTTACAGGTTGGCTTAAAATGTTTTTTAGCCGTTAAATCTTACGCAAAGAATTGGCAGATGAGCTGCTGCTTTTTGAAATTGAAACTACTGTCTCATGTCAGAAAACAGACCATATGTACACTTAAGAATCTGAAGCAAGGAAAAAATCTGGAGATTTTCAGCATCATAGCTGAGCAGTAAAACTTTGAGATATAAAAAGCTTTACCAGTCAAAGGGATCTGTAGAAAGTAATTATTAAGTATAAAATGAAATGTTAGATTTCTGTTAGGCTTTCTCGATATCCTAGTTTCTCTTTTCCTTCAATATATATTTCTCTATTGTTGCAGGTTTCACTGGGGAAAAGCCAGCTTCAAATTTATCCCTAAGCTAAAACCTATAAAATGTTTGACAAAATATTAGATATCTTGAAACTGTGTTAAATATGAACTCTCTTGTTGCTGGTGTATATTCTCTATGCATTGCACGTGCAAATGCTGTTCAGATAAAATAAGATATTACCCAAATATATGAAGTATTAACAATATATATATCTTTTAGATCTCAGAGCTTTTTGAAGAGCTGCACAGTCAATGCCTATATGTTCATGTAGACCTCTGCAGATTTTTCCTTGGAACTGTGGCTTTTTGTTCTTAAACAGCCCCTGTCATCCTCTTTTCTTTTCCTCTTCTGTTTTTTTTTTTCCTTTGGTTTTTTTTTGTTTTTGTTCTGTTTTGGGTTTTTTTGTGGTTTGTTTTGTTTTGGTTTGGTTTGGTTTGGTTTGGTTTGGTTTTTTCCTCCTTTCTTCCTCCATTTACAAATGCCCATTTCACTGTTTTAATTTTTGGGCTGTGTATGAAGTTATTGATAACTGTGCAAATATGATGCTCAATAAAATCCTTTAACTTCTGTAAACCGTGCAAGTTACAGAGACTGTCGACTAATAAAAAATCACCAGTGGTATTCGTATAAGATTGCTATCTTACAAAATCTTTCACAAGAGAAGGATGTAGCTCATTTATTGAAGACAAATCTCTTTGAATCCCACTGATTTTTGCTTTTTAACCCTTTATGGCAGGAGAACTGTTCAGTAAAATTCAAGAGATGACCTTCCAATATGTGCTTCTGGCTAATAATTTCCTGTGTGGAATGGAGGCTGCCTTCTGGGTGATCAGCAGGTAGATTAATACCCGTTGAAAAGTGCTTTAAAAATGGCATAGACCTGGCAATTAATTCATCTATAAGATCTAACATCCAGCTCTGGAAAATTAGGCAGTCCACTTCAGCCTGTACGTTTGGCATAAGAAAAGGTTTAAATGGGAGCAGATCATAGTGTAATGGTAAGATATGATGGTATGAGTTTTTGTCTCCAATACAACATCTTGTGTGTAGCATGTGAAGAAACTTCTTTTCTAAATACTCTCTAGAATGCAACACTGTGGTTGCTTGTTAATTTTTGCTGCAAATATCTGAATCTGACTTTTGATTAGGAATGAAAACTATAGGGTTTTTATAATTACTATATACTGTACTATTTAATATTCTCAGTATCTCCCAATGTGTTATTTTTGGAGCATAAATACTGCCCAGCAAACTCACCTCAAAAGAAGACAAAACTGTTAATAAAAATTATATTGGCTGTTCTTAATTTTTATTAGTCTACTAACAAAATATTTAGCACAAAATTAAACTTCAGGGGACTAAACACATGATTTATGTTGTTTTCACCTACTAGTTAGAGTTTAAAAGAAGGTACATAAGCTAAACAATACTCAAATATTTTGCTTTGATATGTTTCAAATAATTTACTGCAAAGTTGACAATACTTATGCTTTAATAAGGACTTAAAAATAAAATAATACCAAAAGATATGTGTTTCTCAGTGCAGGACAAATTAATGAGAAATCAAAATACACACATACATTGCTTGTTTGATTTTCTTTTTTGTTTGTTTTATTTTATTTTGTTTTGGTTTTTGCAAAAATAATTGGGATTTTTTTATGTGAAGGCATAAAACCAGTTTATTATTTGTAAAATTCTACTTATAAAGGAAATTAATGCTTTAATCTGTGTTAGTAGATCTAAGAAGCCAGAACACCCACCTAAAACATTTAGCATTTTATCTCTTTCTGTGTTATGTGTATGACCATTTAATGGTGGTAGAAAACAAACTGGTCTCTTAATGTAAAGATCAAACAGGGAAAAGATGAGGAGATGTCAGTCTGTCCCAACCTGGCAGCCTGTATTGCCTTGATATTAACTACAGAAGACTGTCTCAGGAAGTAAAATGGGTTTCACTTCGTCTGACTTTGCTAAATTTCTCTGGGAATAGTAAGAGAGCCAAAAATGTGCTGGTAAGTACTATTAGGCATTTTTTTGAGAATACATCATTTCATATAAGCCATCAAAATATCTGCTCCTTTCTACCTTCTATTGGATGAATAACCCAGGACCAAAGATCTCATTGCCAATTTCCCCCTCATACTGCTGTATTTTTACCATGCTTTATTGCAAAGTTCTCACAGGTTGAGAACACAGTTGCATGTGGCATCACTCCTTTTTCCTAGTCACTTAATTGCATTAAAATAGCAAATGCACTGAGACACTTGGCATTACTGTCCTCTCTTGCTTCTCAGAAAATAATATAAAGGAGTTAATGGCTCCTTGCCAGCAGTAGAAATATGATGCTTCTTCTGGAACCACCTATGCTCCAAAGAGAGATTTTTACTGCTCAACACATCTGTTTTGGCTCCAGTTAGTTTCCAAAAGGATGCAAAGTTTGGCAAAAAAATATTTCTTTACTCAGTGAAACCTTCCCTTAGCTTGGTAGGTGCAGGCAAATTCATAATATATTCCACTTTAGTGGTGGAACAACAGATGTGCAGCTGTCTCCTTCAGATGTGGAACCATCAGGGACATGAATGGGCTTACAGTTCTGCCCACAAAATTTGTACTGTAAAGGCATTCCTGTATTGGCTTTCCCTTTAAAAGATATTAAGGGACTTTGGAACTATCCCCAGATCATTCCCTCTCTCAGGCTTTCGTCTTGCCTTCAGACACACTCTTGCAATATCACATGCTATACAGGTGGCATTATGGGTGGGGCAATGTAAAATTCCCACTCTCAAAATAAACCATCTTGACCAGTACCAGCCCACTGATCACTCACCATGAGAAATAAAAGGCAACTGGACTTCAAAAGAGTGCTAATATTTCAAAAGTGAAGAGTTACAAACCCATAGAAGCAGTCAGGTGCCTTATGTTGGGACCTTTGACTCTCCAGGCAGGCAAAATTGGAGTGGGTTGTAATTGGGGCAGAAATTTCTTGGTGTACAAACAAATTCACTAAGCAATGTAGTTTGGGAGGCTATTTAGCTGTCCATGGACCTCAGTGGTTTTGGATGCATTCAGGCTGGCTTCAAATGTAGGCAAAAAGAGAGATGCAGCTGCGGGAGCCTTGGGTTCAATTCCTTACTCTGCCTGAGGGTATCTGAAATCGCAGCTCCCATGTCCCAGGAGAGAGCCTTAGCTGCTAGTCAGGCTTAAAGAGTCATTCAGATTCTCTTGCTCAATTAATATTTAAATACATCATGGCAAGTGGCACTGCTCCCACAGGAGGGATTTCGGGAGCTCCACGCTCAAACACCTAACAGCGCGGTGGTGAGGCTGCTCTCCCGAGTGGCACAGGACCCTGCTCCAAACTCTGTCTGATTCAGGACACTGCTGGAACCAACACCTTTCTGAGCTTGCCTGGGGTACCTAAATATTCATGGAGCTAACAAAAGTAGGCTTTCTAGCTGCATGGCAGAAGCTGTTGCTGGGCTCCAGCCTCTTTGGCAGAGCTGTACAAAGTGGAGCAGCCCCTGGGGCTGGCTAGCTTTGCTGGGGCAGGCTGGCCAGACAAGCCTCCTGCCAGGTGAGAGCTTGGGATCATGTCTTGGTTGGTAGAGAGATCTTGCAAATCTTGGATGAATTTCCCACCAACTGGGCTATTAATTAAGGAACTTGCTCTGCAGTACTGTGAATTTATTCCTTTCTTTGCTTTCATATTATGAAAAGTGTGCCCAAACTACTGCGTTTAGAATGGAGTGTTTTATATTGATTGAAATGAGATTGTGCTGTTTTCTCTCTTCTTTCAAAAAATATTCCTGCTGCCTTTTTTTCTTTTAGCAGAACAATTTATTTTCTCTTTTGTACTTGGATAGTGCTAGTTTATAAGTCACCTGTTTACATGCAGGCAATATTTGAATGAGTCCCTTAAATAATTGCTCCTTGGACAATGCTGATTTTTTGGCAGTATTCACCATAAGGATGAAATTTATGCCTATGTGGTAAACCAAACTGAATTGCAGTGGAAGACTGTAGATAGAAGTAGGTATAGATGTTGTTGACAGGTATGTTAATGAAGTGAAAGGCACTTCACCAGTTCCCTTTCTTCTTCACTCAGTCTCATCCGAGAAATGTCATGCCAGAAGCAGCAGAGATGTTGCACAGACAGAGAGCAAATGGATGATTCACCTCTCATTTCATTTTGTAGACAATTTTGTACTTCCAGTTAGGGAGGCCAGACCCAAAGTTGGGAAGATATAATAAATTCTTTTAGCTGTGCATCAAAATCCTCAAACAAGTCTCCCTTTTTTCTGGTTTGTCATGCTGTGTAACAATTTATTTGGAAATCCAGGCATCATTTATATAGCATACTTTATGTAATTTAGTACACGAAATCTAATGAAAAGACAAATACTTGTGGTTTCTATAACCTGAAATCCAGAAATACAATAGTACTGTTGCAAAATGTTCTGTGAGACCACAGTTGGAAGAGCAGTATGAGTGTTGGATTCTGGGCAGAATCACATAATTTACGAATAATATGGGTACCCTCTACATTGTTACCTAGGTCATGGTATAGCATTGATTTTTAAACAGAACTTCCATTGAAATCAATGTACTGCTGAGCTTTAAAAAAATGGATGGAATATAAGAAATGCTAAGTGCATGTCTTGCACTGTATAACGTCCCTCATTTTCTGCTGTAAGACATTTCCTTAAATCCTCTTTGTTTAAATTTAGAAGGCCATGAAGTATAGTTCTCATTTTCTCTCTTCAATTTTTAGTTCATTCAGTGTAGTAGGAATAAATAGCTTTGTGCAACATCTGAAAGTAGAATGCTTTTCATATTTTTCTGCCATTTACTGTACCTCTACACTTATTGCACATTCACAGTTGCATGACAGTTCCTACCAACATAATGAGACCCATGGTTGGACTGAGACATTATTAGAGATCTCTCTGAACTGGTCAGACAGCATATTATTATAAAATAATAAAAAAGTGTGCCATTTTTAACATGGTCAGTAAATAAAAGACAGTGCTCTCTGGATGCCTGCTGATGTGAAAGACCAGAAATATTTCAGTCCATTGTGATTTATAATCGTCAAATATGTATGAATAATACAGATAAGATGAACTCCCTAAGCAGTTCAAGTGCTTTCAAACACACCGATTCTCACCCGATGACCTTTAGTTTAAAGGTGAACTGCAAAGGATTTGCTAAAAAAAATTAGACTTGTGCCTTCTTTTGCTCCATTCTAGTGTATCAAACAAGTGTAATGGCTTGTATTTCATATGGCTCTACTACGTCTTTTTTTTTTTTTTTTCCATATTAAAGAGATAAAAGATATAATTTCAGGTCTACTTTAATTTTGTTGAGAACTCTTGGAGCTCACAGAGGTGTTAATCAACCTAGAATTATAGGTGAGATTTTTTCAAAAGAGAATTGAAATAGTAATTGAAATTAAACATTGTTAAAATGAACAAACCCCAAAATTACCAAATACCATGGACAGACAAAAGTTGGTGAAATCTGAGCGTTATTAACTATGAATTATCTCTGAATAATCAGTTAAGAGAAGACTACATTTGCTATGCAATTGTACAAGGTCATGCATGTGGAGTAGACTTCTGTCCCCATACATTCAATACAATTCAATGCATTAGTACTATGAAACTAAATAACAATATTAATAATAAAATCTAGAAAAATTGGAAAACTATTTCAAGAATAAGACTAATTTCTAGACATGGAAGAATGACCCCAAAGGAAAAAAAAATGGTATTCAACAGTTGCTAATAGCAAAACCTCAAAAAAGACGAGGAACTATCTATGACTGTTGCAGAGGTGACTACAAGGACATCTAAGGCTTCAAGGCATCTCCTCCTCATACCAAGGGGGAGTGATGTTCTTAATTACTTGTAAATAAGTCTTTGATTATTTGGATATAATGGTGATGTAATTATTTTTCTATTCAAACAATAAGGAAACAGTAATTTTTTTCTCATCACTGCTAAATTTCAATTTTTACTCATGGCTTTAGTGTTATAGCAAAAAATATGGCAATTAAACCTGCCAAATACAGATGCTATTAAAAAGGATCAAAAATCTAGCTTAAATTTAAAGAATATATATTTCTGCAGGGTATTAGTCTTCTTCTAAAAATTAGGTTCACCCTTCCATGTCTTTCTGTAGTTGATCAGTAGTTAATAATAATTAGTGCTGTTTCTTAAAACATTTTTACATTTTGACAATGATTTCTCTGATTTTTTGCTTGGAATTTTAGTCAGTCGTCTCCTAGGCATGAAAGTCAGACCTGTTAAATGCTGATATGGTATCATGGGATTCATGATCAGAATTTTTGCTGCAGTGCAGCTCCTCATCCAGAACTGACATTACGTCCCACTCAGCGGTGTCAGGATCAGCTGCACTATCATTATCTGTAGCAACAACAGCAGTGTCTTCTGGACATAAAAGTTTCCCCATTTATTTCTATGGATGTTTTTGATTCCTGATGCTTGCATAATTGTTCTTTCCTTATGATCACTTCCCCAAGCATACAGGAAGCATTAATATTAAACAGGAATTACTTTTTTTTGGTTATGTTATGGGGCCTGGGGTACAAAGTCTTTGAGTTCAGTTTTCCATTATGCCTCAGATTGCTCCAGTGGCTTTCAACATGTCACTTAATTCCTTTATGTCCCATTTCTAAAAAAACCCCCAGCAGAAATCAGTGTACTTCCCCACAAGAGAGTAGTGGCCATAGGACACATTCTGAACTGTGAATTGCTCAGACACTGTCTTTAAGGGTGCATGATTTTTAAGAACTCCTAAGTTATAAGGAATTGCAGAGTAGAGTAATGACAGTGTCTGTATGTTGTTGTAACAAAGTGTCAGCCTAATTGTTTGGCAATTTTAATTTGCATTCATTTTCGTTATGAGAAATGCCTAGTGGTACTGGTCTCATCAGGCTAAAGTATATCAGATCATTCTGGTGTGGCTGCTTTCAAGATTTTTTTCCTCTCTTGTTTTGCTCACTTTTTCAAAAACTGTCAGCAGAGACATCTCATCACAGGAGGGGTGCCAACTTATTTTTGAAAGTAGTTCAGTATGTTGAAACCCAAGAATGTTCAAATTACATCCCACTTGACTGTTTTGTGACCCACCAGAAGATGCTGACAGATGGCATGTGTGGACATAACATTTTTACAGAAATGTTTCTCTTTGCTTTGCCAGTCTTTTAGGCAGGAAGTCTGTGGATATGGTTTGCTGTCTGTGTTTCATGAGTGGATTCCTTGAGAAGCACATGTATTTCATATTTCATCACTCTAAGGTTTGTGGTGACCATCTCACTGTGTGATAAACACTGTTGCTCCATGCTGACCTCCCTGTTCAGAAGTACATGACCCCAGCTGTCTGTAACTCTTTTCAATTGATAGAGAGTTATGCTTTCCATGCAGCTGTTTTAATTTCCCACATGTTTGTTACAGAGTATATTAAATGTCTGGATTTTAAGTGCAGCAGCCAACATGTTGTGAACATTCCTTGTGCTATGGAAAAATAAGAGTTTTCCAGGCTGAGTATGGGTGAAACACGCTGTGAGGAGAGATCCAGAATCGTGGACTGCATTCAATTTCCCTGTTGAAAACAGTGAATGCTGGGGGAAAGGACACTGGTTGAGTTGTGGCCTTGGCATATCTCAGAGCAGTCAGAAGGTCCTTGGCAGGATGACTTGGGTCTCTCTCCATTTCAGTGACAAATATTAAGGTAAGCAAGGCAATGACTCTACCCTGTGATGTGATGATGAAAGAAGTGATCATAGAAATCATAGACAAAGATGAGGAGGAAATTTTGGTTTCTGTCATTTTTGAATGTATCTTGTGTACTTTGTCCTTAGGTCCAGTACATTTTTGGATGTAATGCATGCCATATGATTTGATGTTTTGCAGTTGTTCAGATGGGTCCTATGGATACATATCCTCTAATATTTGATTTCAGTATTCTGGCTGGTGTGTAAAAGAATGGAAATGCCAGATTTAATCATAAGATGGATTCTGTTTTCAATCACTATGCAAGGTGTTATCTGCCTTGTTTAAAGTGAGTCTTGAAAAAATATATTGTGAGCAGAATTGTCTTTCCAAATGATCTTGTATTGCTGTTACTGCAAATGAGTTCCAGAATGGAATGCAAAAGGTGTCTAGTGACACTTGGTAGGATGATCATTTTCAGTTCAATATCACTCGCTGCTCCAGTACATGGTAGTTTTACATATTTTACAGTCACATCTTAGCTATATGTAAAATTCTATTTTTATTCTAGAACAGGATGGAAACTTACTTCCTTTTCCTGCTTATTGACAGAATGCACAGCATATGATAAAGACAGAAATAGACTTCATGCTGTAGACAACAATGTTTTATTAAAGAATGGGATAATATAACTTTCGTCTAATGATATATGATTATATCCATCTATGTTGAAAATACAAAAATCTTTCTTTGAGTTCTTAGTATTTATATTGTGCTTTCATTTTATATATTTGTATTCAATGTAACCAGGCCATAGTTTTTTATTTTATTTCATTTGAGTTTAAATGAACAAACCAAGACCTTTTTATGATCTTTTGGGTCTTGTATGCTCAGGAGGGTTCATATTACTTAATTTTATGATAAGTGGTGTCTAATGATACATTTCTGGTTCTGCCTCATAATAAGTAACAAGAAAAATTGACAAGAGTTGGTTTTAAAAACTTTAACTTCTTGGCAAATGTTGCAATTAATGAAAAGACTACTCTAAATATACATTGACTATTGTGACAGAAGTTTACAGATCACTATGACAAACCTTCCCACTCATGCACCCCATGGTTTCTTTCTACATCTAAATGACCTTGAAGACAAACATCAGTGGTGCAGTAGTTGAGGAAGATTTTATGTGAAGACTTATTATTTAGTAATGCTTGATAGCAAATATAGAAACAGAATGATTTTGTTTGGAGTAGGGGAAAATAATTCTTTTGGGATTATGAACTTAAAGTTTGCTATTACAACTAAGGCAAAATAGCCAAAGTAGGATGAGTATGTTATTGACAAGATATAAGATTACATGTCGTTATACTAAAAGATCTGGAAGAGAATTTTTTAACTCAGCAACAAGTTTAATATCCATTTATCAATGTTTGTTTACAAATGTCTTCTTTCTTTTCTTTCTCCTTCATATTCAGAGATTTTAGTCATTACTTTAATAAGATAGTGGCTGTTCAAAGAAACCATCAATATTTGATTTTGCTCCTCATGCAAGATTTTTGATTAACATCCCCACACCCTTCCCCTTGCCCTTCCCAAACAACAGTGCAGATTGTCCTGCATTTCTTCTTCTGTAAACAAATTTTAAATAAAAATTTTTAAATAAAAATGTTTGCTTCACTTAAATGTTCCATAAGGAAAAGGGCATAGTTCAAAAAGGGCATAGTTCCCTCTTACAGTAACTTTTACAATATTTTTTCTTTCAAAATTTTCATTTTATTATGTTTCTTTTGCCATTCTGAACATAATTAGAATGTATACCTAGAAGAATAACAATATCTCTTACAATCTTAGCAGATATATTTTAACAAATAAGATCTGTATTTTTCATAATGCATATCGTCCCTGTTTAATTGCTTGCTAATTTTTTCAGATGAAGGATTTTTTCAACAAATTGGGGTTTTTTGGGTGGATACCAAAACCTCAAAGAGGAGTATTCTGTAGATCCTCATAGAATCTGAGTGGTTATATATATAAAACTTTGTTTGTTTGTTTGTTTGTTTGTTTGGCTTTGATAGTTTTGACCATGGGACAGTGTCTTGTTTTTTTCTAGTTAAAAAATGTCTGGCTATGACAAGGGACTTTTGGCTGGTGCATTGTGTTTTCAGCTCCTCTCTGTTGACCATCTGAGTGCTCCAAAAATTACAGGCACAGATTTTCTGCAGCACTCTTTGAGAGAGTAAGATTTCTTTAAAAGGATGTTTTTCCTTGGGTTCACAAATTTTAGCTGATTCTGTTTGGCTTTTTGTGTTTTAGTCTGGACATGGAGATATTTCCTGTAGAAACCACCTATGGCAATTAAATAATTAATTAATTTCCATAGGTCCACCATTGCTCTAAATTTCATTTGTTTAAGAGTAATATAAAATTTATACAATTTCAAGAAGTTATTTTTTCCCCAATTAATAAACTGTCTCCTTAAATTTACTTCAAGAAACTTTAGGAGGACCAAAAAGAGAGCTTTTCTTCAAAGGTTTCTGTTAAATTTTTAAATTGTGGAAGGGATCTGTGATTTATCATTACTTCCTTTTCTATTACTATTATAGGGAGCCTCTTGGTCCTTTGGCTTTTTAAGCTGTGTTACACCAATCCACAAAATGTTTATGAAGATTATTCATATTTCCTAACAGGACGGAAATGGAAATCAGGTTTGGAAACAGTCTTAAACCTAGTTAGCTTCATCACACATAGATTTCTATGCATGTATTTCAGCCATCTGCCTAACATGTTCCTGTGAATTTCTTGGTGTCATAAATTCACATTATAGCCAGAAAGGTGCCCAGTTAAATGAAAGTCATTTCAGCATCCTTGGATCTAATGTGGAGGCAGCATTCCCAGAAATGAGAGTGGCTCCTGCAATACCTACTTGTCAAGGTGCTCAGTGTGTCTAGATTATGTCAGTGGTGAGGTCTCTTGTACCCAGAGAGCTCTGAAGCTTGTGAAAAGATTCTCTCTTGGAAAAACCTGGTAGAGTATCAAAATAGTACTTCACTGAGAAGATGGACACAGCTTTTCCAGAGACAACTGGCACAAGCAGAGCAGCATGGGAATATGCAAACTTGTGGAAAAGCACCCTGAAAATCCAAGGGAACTCTGCTATTTGTTTAGCATTGCTCTATGCAATTTCCTTCCGGCATGTCTGCACAAAAGGAAGCTTGGGTTATTTTAAACAGCTTGTTCATTCTTGTGTTAGTTCCTCTGATACAGTCACTCTGCAGGATAGATCTTTGGAGTGATTATAGGATTGTTATTTAACACAGTAAAACAGAGAGGGAGGATAGGTAGAGAACTACTTGAGCAGAGAAACTATGTCTGATATGAAATAATCTAATAAAATTTCCTAGTCTTTTCCCGTGAAAAATAAATATTTGGGTGCTAAATTCTTTTGCTACTTATCAAACAAATAGAACACAGACATGAGAAAAGCTGCTATCTGTTGGTGATACCTTTAGTCCCCAGAACAAATAGCTTCATGTACTTTTTTACAAATTTATATATATATATAAATATAACATACATATTAATTCAAAGACACACATATTTCTATACAAATACACACACACACACACATACTTAGAGATGCTTGGCAGTATAATTATCTTTGTAACTCTGAGGTTTGATTTCCTAGTAATGTGCAATGATACAATCCAACTTTTGAATAAATTATAGGCAAAATCTTTCTGTTGTCTAACATTTGACCTGGAGTTTCTGTAACCTGCTGTTTATTAAGACATACGATACAATTAGGAGCTCTAAACACTTACAAGGATCTGTTGCCTGGGGGAGTATGTACACAGCATCTCCATTAAGCAATTTAGGTATTGTTAGTGTCAGTTTTAGCTTCCATTTTTTTCACTTTCATTTCCTGTTCTAAGTACATACTGTGTATCCCTCTGCGCATTACGTGATAGTGGATAAAGAAAAATTGCCAGTAGAAGCATAGTTTATTTGAAACTGCATTTTGTCACCAGTGGTTTCCCTTCCCCGATTGTATAACTGCATTCCTTCTGGCCATGGACAAAGGTCAGATGTTCAGAGTAATTTTATTAGATCTATCAACAGCCTTTGATACCTCACAAATGAGGGATTGCTGACCCGCCCGCTGCTGGTGCTTTGTGCTTCCTCTTGTGGATAGTTTAGTTTAATGTGCTGCTTACTTCTTCTGTGTATTGTGGACTCAGATGTTAGGATGACTGAGTGTATAAAGCTCATTAAAGGCAAAACACCTTTATCTGGGCAGCATACTATTCCTGTGTACAGAAACTTGTCTCTGCTGTGTAAAATATGGGGAAATCAGAGTTATACCATGCAAAACTAATAGCAGAAGACTCCACTTGAATTTTTTTTGATTTGGTAACAGAATGTCTCTTTTGAGTTCCTCTGACAGAAAAGAGTCACTTATATTGAAGCAGATGCTTTACAGATGCTAAACCCTAATACCACCGCTGCAATCTAGTATTTTTATGGTGGTATTTGGTGTCATGGTTAGTCTTTTCCTTGTTTCCATAAGAGATTTTTGTAAAGGCTCTGGAGCAGCTGTTATCCTGCTTTTTAATTTTATTTGTGGATCATTTTTCTTTCGCTGTGGTTTGCTAATCGAGCAGTTCTTAGCTGTCAACTGTTAGAGAAATTTCTTTGCATTATGGCCCAATTGTGCACCAATGATTTCTCTCCATCTGCTATATTTCTCATTTCTAATTAAATCTGAGCACAGGCTCAAATACATCCTGAAATGCTTCATATTGAACACAATTCATGTTAAGAGTAGGATATTAAATTAATGTTGACAGATCTGAAGGAGCCACAACTACAAAGGCAAGACATTGATTGTGTTTTAAGTAAACCAACATAATCTGCAGCCCATATCCTGTCTCAACCACCTTAGCACCAGATTTCCTACTCTGTGTTGCTTAGCACAATTGTTCTTCACAAGAAATTTTATAGATTCAGCTTTGGACCCTTATTTGTGCATATTAAGGTCATACTATGGTCTCTAAGGTCTAGGAGACTTTTCCTGTCAGATTCTCATGTGTTTGTGTATTCGATCCTGTAATGAAATAGTCTTTTCCAAAGCTTTGTCATTTGATATTTGGTACATCTTGGATATTCTAGAAGTATTTCAGGTGTTACACAGTTACTGCTGGGGCAGACTTGGTTCCCTGCCAGCCGACATGCATGGATTAATTTTATGTGGAAAACGAGACTGGAGGAGGGGACAGATGGAAAGGAAGGTAAGTTCATCTGCTGGCATCTCACTGCATGGTGTCATTAGCACCAGACCTGGATCAATGCATGATACTTGGGAACACCTCTGAGCCCTGTGACACAGGAACAAGTACCAGAGTCCTTAAAGGGACTTAAAAGTTCCTTATGAATGTATAAAACATAAATAGCATGCTCTGTACTAATCTGTAGGTACATATAAGTACCTAGCACAGCCTAACTACCCTGTCTGTTTGTAAGACATTAAGCCCTCAGTAAACATGTGATGTATTTAAAACAAGAGACATATTAATATTGAAAGTGCCAAATAAAGCATTTTATTTAGGTACAAAATTTTAAATAGTCAGGAGTGGGTTAATGATCTGTTCTGCTAGGGTTTTAACCTTAAGGTTATGGAACAACAGCAGAGATTGGAAAGTGTTAGGCACATTGGCTCCCTTGGATCTGTGTACTAAAGAAATGGAAAAACAATACTAGGGGAAAAACATTTTTTCTTTTAAATTCATTTCAAGGCACTTAAATGAACAAGAAACACTGGAGGCCCTATAATACTAAAATCATTGGTCTGCTAAAATTGGCAGCTACATCTCAGCATCTGCTGACTGAGCTGACACACCCAAGGCATTCAATTATCTCACAACAGCCACACGCCCTGTTGTGCTTTGCTTTGCACTTAATGCAGTCACTTGGTGACATTTAAATGCAGGCTAATTATAAACACTTTTCATACACAACTGTTCCAAAATCTAATTCCTATGCATATTCATGTTGAATCTGGTTTACATACAGAGTCATCACTGGAGTCATTGTGATTAAAAACTATGGCACAGCTATTACACTGATTAGCCTCCATTAGACTCACATCCATTATACAGTAGTTCTTGATCCATCATAAATATTTTTTTCTTCTACATTCTATTTATTTTTCAGCATGTTATTTGATTAAACTTATACAAAAAACAGAGCTGCAAACTTTTTAGAATAGGAATTTGTTTAATTCATGTTCTTTATATACAATATATGTTTTAACTGTTGCTCCTTCCTCGTTTTCAATTTGATAAAAAAAGTCAGCTCTTAAAGTTTGAAAAAGTGGAGCAGTGTGGCTTTTGTCTAAGCTAGAGAATATCACACTTTCAAGTTGTTTTTACCTTTAAGCTAAATCACTGTGTATTGAATGAAAAACATTTTTTTTGTGTGCAAGAGAATGCTTGGCAATTGCTGCCAAAAAATAAATCAGCCGAATTATTATCTTTTGCTTAAGACTTCTATAAATCAAGGGGCCCAGATGCAGAGTTTAATAACATTATGCTGCAACTTTAACAAGGACTACATTTGTCTTTAAGTCCACATGATCGTGAAAGCTTAATATGAAAAACTTTTGTCTAGCACAAGTGATTTGAAGATGTTTTGCTCCATGCATGTGAACTCAGCAGGTGATTCTTGCCTATCTTTGATGTCAAACAGCACAAAACTTCAGTGAGTAGTAGCTTCAGAAATGCAATAGACATAGCTGAGTCTTCATATGAAGCTCATGCTTGAACTACATCAGAAGAACTGACATCTATTATGGTGAGCAAAGACAAGTGTTTGAAAAGAGATTCAAACAGAAGTGTCAGAATTTACAGTGCATAGTTTTATATAAGTTGATTTTAACCAAGCATATCTCTATGAACTCTGCAGGATAGAAAAGAAATTTCAAAAGGCAGAGAAATTGTTGTCATCTAAGGGCATGGAATGTTTTAATAGCTTAAGGAAGAACATTTCTGAAAGGTTATATGGTGATCCATTTACTTTGACTGAGTAATAAGGCTCATCATTGTCACGGTGAGGTTTTTAACCCTTAGAACAATGAAAATGTTCCAAATGTATTGCCAGAATTAAAAAGCTGAGAGTAATTGGCTCTTTCAGAGATTTTTAGTCTCTTCAAATGCACATTTCCCATTAAGATATATGAATAAATAAAATGCACTTTTTCAGTCACCCTATGTCTGACCTGGAGTCTCTTGCTTCAGTCTAGACTAAGACATACCTTAGGATAAGGACTTGCACTTACATATTATCACTTTTAAGGGAAGACCATTTAGACAAGAGTTCCATTAAAGTCCATTACATTTGTTTATTGTCTTTCTTCCATTTATTAATTTTCTTTCCTTGTCCTGAATACATAGATCCCCATGTGCATTACATGGCACAGGAAAAAAATCCCTTTGTAGAAGTGTAGTTTGTTTGAAACTGTGTCCTACAGGATTACTAACAGTAGTGCTCTGAAACTATCCCCAAGGGGTCCTGTGTCACAACACAGTCTGGTTGTTCTTCTGGAAATGCTTCTTCTTTTGTTAAAAACGGGAAGGGAAAAGAAGGCTAATAATAATAATAATAATAATAATAATAATAATAATAATAATAATAATAATAATAATAATAATAATAATAATAATAATAATAATAGTGATAGGCAGAATTCCTTTGCTGAAGCACACAAAGCAAGAAAGTAATGAATTTCCTAACTGGTAATCAATAATATGTAGGAATGGGATTTTTCTTTAGGTTTTCTTAATTTGCAAGTAAAACATATGAGGAGATAGTTGCTTAATTGCTATAAATTAAAGTTTATTGACTGATTTTTTATTTATTTCTCTAATTTTTATAGGCATATAAAATTCCTAGCTTTTAGGGAAAAAAATTTAAAAGACAAATTGAATTGAGCTTTGTCTTCAGTTTGGACTGTAAATCTTTAGAGGTTAATTTGTTTAAGGCTCTGAACTGTGCTGCTTTACTGTATTCAGATGCCTCTTCATTCCATGAATGAGCTAATAACTTAATTATAATGTAAGTAAGTTAGTCCATACTACATTTACTTGGAAAGTCATTTGAAGGCATCTCACACTGTATTGAGAGATACTTGAACTTCCTGCCTGGCAAGCACAATTTAAGATAAAGTGTTGTCTAAGACTAAATTTTCTGACATATATTTTCCTTGTTGTCCTATCTTTTGGCTTTAATCTGTATGTAACATAAGGTACCCCAAAGAGTCGTGAAACTGTTCTGTACCTAAACACCTTTTTTCGTCTAGAGTTAAAATTATGAAGTAATTAAAATTACTTTGTTTTGGAATAAACCGTTAAACACAAATTTGGATCAAAATACAAATCTGCACTGAGACATGATATAAAATTTTCATATGTTGCTAGATATTCCTCACAATGTTCTATTATTTTAACATACTGAAGCCTGTTTAAAATGCAGCAAGGACTTTTTTGATACTGTGGGGGTTTTTTTGCAAGGTTCCTCCTAGTTATAACTAGTATGAATGTGAGACAGGAAAGTGTCTCTTACTTTAAAACATCTTTAAAACATTTAAAACATCTTTAAAATATGGAAAGATTTTTAGAAAGTGAACCTGACACCAACATAAGTTGATTGATAGGGTCTCAAGATAAAGCCCATCACAGAATTTCCTGCCTTAACCTCTCAGGAAAACACAGACCAAAAAAACCCTTTAAATGATTTCATAGGGATATTTTGCATAGTAACACCAGGAAAGAAAAAAAATTACACAGATATCATATACAGCTCCAAAGCTATGTGCAGTCTTAGTTCTGGTTTAAGACATTCAGGCTTGAGAACTAATAAATTTTTTCTAAGATAGGTAGTAGTAGGAGTGTTCTTATGACAAGACTATCTGTTTCTGTTCCTTAAATGAAAAGCAAAGAGAGGAAAGTGGTGTCACACTCATGCTTTATCTTTGTGGTAAAACATCACAATTTCTTTCTGGCAAATGTTCTCTTCATAAGAAAAGTAAGGCTGACTGATTTGAAGTTATATAGTTTTAAAAAATTTGGCTGGAAATTCTGTTATGGGATTACCTTCCCAGAACTACTGGAAGAAGATAATGACCTTTCTGGATAGCCTCAGACTGGGTCCAGGAGCACACAGGATCTCTCCCATCCTTATTCCCAGGCTGGAAGACATTTCCTGTATCCCTGAGAGGGCTCCTAACCTCCATCCTAAAAGACACCTTTGGAAAGGTTATTCTTCAACATTCTTTCACAAATATTTCATGTTATATGGAAGAGTGAAGAGACACATTTACCTCACATTCAAAAATAGTGTGCTTAGAGAAAGAACTGCTCTGACACTGTTTTAGTGCCCTTTCCTTTGCCTTTGTGCATCTGAAATAGGGACTGAATACCTGTACCTGTTTAACATTTTTCCTTTATAAATCAGAACAGCACAGTAAAAAACTAAGTGTAATGTAGTTGATAGCCTTACTGACTCCATTAATGAGAGACACTTTATTTCTAACAGCAGTTATCTGAGAACTTCTAGGCTTCCAAAGATTCAATAGGTGATGGATAATCACCAAGCCTGTCCTTATGGGTATAATGCTTATCCTTTCCACGAATGGTCTCTTATCTGGAAACCTTGCCAAAAAGTCCCCCAGGGAAAATGTTCCCCTTCTTGGACTTGAAATACTGATTTTCTGGAGCTTTCTAGAATTATGAGGGCATTATCTGACCTACTTATTGATGTCTTGGAGATCCCTGGATGACGAAACACCTTTCAAAGGGCTGTACTTCAGTTTAGGAGGTACATAACTAGGCAGTACACCATTAACTGAATCCAGGTCAGTGTCCTGGATTCAGGTGAACAAAGATACTCAAAAACCTCCTATAATAGGAATGTCATGGCTAAAAACTATGTATCTTACAATTAAGTGTTCACATTTCACTACTAAGCCTTTTCCTTTTAGTAGATCCCATCTTCGAGTTTTATTAAAAATGGTAACATGCTTTAAATGTCTATTAATATATGTCTAATTATAATGAATGGCCTATAAAATTCCTTCCAACACTCACATGAATAGCAAAACAATTATACTCAGTAAAATTGCAATGAATACTAAGTGAATTAATAATGAAGTGAATCATGGAAACAAAATTGCAAACAAGGATGTTCATCTTAATCTACACTGGGCCAAATAATTAAAAATATCTGGACCAATTTTTCATAAAATCAATGGACGATTTTGCTTTAAAATGATGATAAAAGCTGGGTCACAATACTTCCAATTGCTTATGCAAATACCTTAAACTGGAAACCTATGAAAACTTTTGTTTTTAGAGGAATGGAAGCTGAAAGATCAGCACATGGGGATGACTAGGAGATAGTTATGCTTTGTCTACCTGCATGTACAACAATGGTTCTCTCAAAGATTGTATCTAGAGCAGAGAAACATTTAAAATGTGTGATGAAACAATCCACTGCATGAAACATTAAATTAGCAATAAATAAAAGAGATATTACTAACAAAACGTTGAAATGAAAAAAACAGAAATTAATTTATGAATAAACAAAGGAAATTAGTGGAGAGTTACTTCTGGTTGTTGTGGATGCAGGGTTGTTTTTGTTTTTTTTTTTTTCCTGGTTTGTTGTATTTTTTTAAATAGAGTTCAGTACAGTGACACAGATATCTGCCTAACCAAGAATAGTTTATATGGTTTATATTCCCTCTGTAATCAGTGTAAAGAAATACTAGTTTTAGAGTATGACTTACCTTCTTTCAAGACAGGAAATATGTCAAATGAATCACTCTCTAGACTATCTATTTCTCTCCATGAGCATACAAGGACTTCAGTTACTCAAGTGGAGAACTCTCACAATAAATGAGATTAATCCCACTCTCTATGAAACAAAATTTGCACGACTTATATGTGTGAAGCTTTTGGCACAGACTTGTTAATTCTGATCTAAGTGAGGCTTTCTGGACCTTGGCTAAGGACTGAATGGCAAGGCCATGGGAAAGGAGCCTGACTGCAGGGGGAAGGCTCTTGTCTTAGGAGAGCATGTCCTTCTGGAGAGAATATTTGTGAGCTTTCTGGGGTAAGAGGCACAGTTTCTTGTCTTTCCTCAAACCAAACTATTTGAGCCAACCATACATGAAATGCAATGGAGAAAAGTTGCAATTTTAGTCTACACATTTCAACCTGTTTTGGTTGGTTTTCTGCTAGATTTCAACTTTGTATAAGCAGAGTTGAATTATTTGCATAGATATGGCTACTGAAATATTAAGATATTATTATTATTATTATTATGTCGTTATTCACTCCAAAATGCTGAGACAGATATGTCTCCTTTAAGAATAACCACCTAGAAGTTAGGTATCTAGTCTGCTAAGCTTAAATGTCAACAGACATACTCCTCTACCATAAAATGGATATTTAGATAGGTGCAATGACTTGCTTTCCTAATGTGCCCATCTCTCACCCAACAAAAATTCTGTAGGAGTTTCATATCAATATCTAGTACAGTATTAGATGAATAATTTCTAGCTGCAATTAAATGAGAGGAATGCATCTTTAAAGGAACTTAATGAAAGCTAAGGTTGCAAAGGAAATTTTTTGTGGGAACTTACTGTAGTCTTCAGAGCCTTCTCCCCCTGATTCTCAATGTTTGCATGATGATTGTTCCCAAAAGGTTTATTTTGGGTTGTGTTATAAAGGACTCCATTAATTCTGGATTTACTGAAATTTTTTTGTTATTCAGAATTTTTAGGTTTAATAGTAACATAATTCTTAATTTTGATATTTTTAAATACTGAGAACAAAAATTAATAATAATATATAGTAAGACCATCATTATTGACAGTTTTAAAGCAAATGTAGGTGTTCAAGATGTTAGTCTTTTTTAAAGGATCTGTAAAAATTATGAATTATCAAATATGTATTCAGCAAAAGAAATAATTTTTTCTGAACAAAGACTGCTAATCTAAGCAATGAACCAAACAACAGATTAAAAAATGAGCTTGGTTTTATCTTTATGCACATTATTGAATTTTGTCTATGGCTTTGCAGTAATTTGGGGTATCTGATTAATTATGTAACCAAAACATTTATTTATGCTAAATATAACAGAAATAAAATAAGAAGCTGATTTGCATGCACAAATGCCAATTTTCACACTTAAATAAGCAATTTCAGTTTTTCTTAATATTGAAGTATCTGTATATTTTTATGAATAACATGTCCACAATATTTAGCAGTGAAAGACAGAGCTTGTTTCAGTAACGACTGTTAGCATTCATCCAAACTCAATATGCTTTATTTTCAGTAGTTACACAGCATTATATCAGAATTTAAAATTTATTGTAATAGAAGTTATTCGACAGCTAAAATTTTCTATATCAAATGTTTGGCCAAAGACCATTTTTACCAGTAAGTTTTAAGCAATTGGAAATTGAAGTTTACCATGGAAGTTTCACTACTGACTTAGTGACAGAAACATGAAGAAGCTATTATAATTTAACATGTAGAATGAACCTCCATATATCTGTGGCAAATACAGACTTTGCCGCCTCAAGGGTTTGGCATTTTTAGATAAAAAAGAATCAATGTCATTATACACAGACTCTCTAGAGCATCATAATTATTCTGCATGCATACAATATTTATTTAAAACTTAAAATTAAACTTCAAGAGGTGGTCATTTGAAAGCTGGCAGTCAGTGAACAGATTCTGTCTTCATAAAAAAGAGAATATTTCTTCTAAAAGTTAAGAAGTAGATCAAAACGGTCTTTCCAGTAACTGACACTTTAGTCATACAGATGCTTTTTATGTGTCAGATTTATTAATAAAGAAGGTCCATGGGAATGAACAGAAGAAAATCTTGAGGATGCGACTGTCAGTTTTTGATATGTCAGGTATAATTTTGTAACTGTGATTTTTGGATAGCAGTACACACACAGCATTGTACTGATGTTTGTGTACTTCTTTGTACTACTTCATTTGTGATGACTGAGAAAGAAGATGAGGCAGAGATGTTTTGATACTGGATTGAAACTTGAAACTGCAGTCCTTCAATTTGAACAGCATTCCTTTTTCATCTTTCTTTTCATGTTACCTTTTTAACTTTTGCTACTGATGTAAAGAAAAAAAATTTGAAAAGATGCCAGGTGTTGGTTCTTATCTAGGTGAAAGATCACAGAAAATGAGAAAAAAGTATAGTTTTATTTTGTCATCACAACGGAATTATGAGACAGATCAAATAGTTGTCAACAACAAGTGTTTGTCCTCCAAAAGCCAACACAGAATAATTTAAACTGTGATATCCTTTCCAATTGCTCACAGAAAATATGCACATTATTAAAATTAGCTGGAAGTGTAATATGTGGGTGCTGCTATTCTGCAAATAATAGTATCTTCTTTGGCTACTCTGTGTACATTGGAGGTATTTTTAACTTATCGAAATGTACACAGTATAGAACTGCAAAAGAATATCACAGTGCTCCACCTGAAGAAAAGGAATGGTCTTTTCCCCGTTTTTTATGTTATTCATCTTGTAGAGCATGGTGTGTTAGAAGAAGGAAGAAGTGTAAAGTCCTTCTTTTTCAATTAATTTCTGTCATTTGGCAGCTTGATTTATTTTGATTGGAAAAGTGTTCATAAACAATCCTTTTATTCATGGATTTATTAGTACACATAGAGGATGCTGTTTCAGTATTGAACAGCAGTACTCAGATTTCTGAAGTCAGACATCTGCTTAGGGGTTTTATTGTTTCAACTCCTAAAGAGAAGCAAGGGTCAGCACTGTAGGAATTCTAGTGACCTGAAATCTGCACCTTCATCTGTAAGCAAGAACAGCATGAGAACAAGAAAAGTTACCCAATAGATGACTATAATTAGTGTTTTAATAAAGAGAAACTGTTCACTGTCATGCATCAAAACTCCAATTTCTGTTCATATTCCTTATGATTTAATTATTAATTTTCTCATGCACCTTATACGGAAGTTTACCTTACAAGAATTTTATTTTCAGAAAAAGGTGATAAATGCATTTTTGGGATGATATTTTTCCAATTTTGTAGGTTCTTAAGGCTCTTCCTGCTTAACCCTTAAACTGTTCATGGTTCTCCATGTGGTGCTGCTTCAAACACATCTACTTTTGTAAACATCAGTCAGAGCCCAGCTGCCCAGTGTACTTAAGAAAAGTCAAAGTTCATTCGTTCATTTTTTTCCTTCCTTCCTTTTTTGTGAGATACAGCAGTCTATTAATTCACTTCAGTCTTCTAACAAACAGGGTATCTGTTCCTTTCATCTGGCTCTACAGCCAAAGATAAACACAGAGGGTGTCTTGGAAATTCCTTAAAATTGCACCAGGCTACTGTCATGTCTCCTCAGAATCATCCTTTTTGTAGGACTTGAATACACAAAATACTGAGAATTAAGATTGGATACAGACAACTTTTTTCTGTACAAAACCTGAGGTGACACAGTCTGATCAGTCAAAGTGACTAAGAGGAGCATCATGAGCTCCCCACACAGCCCACAGAACTGACACAACGGATATTAAATAATGGGATTGAGCAGCACTTACAAATTTGCAGCACTTACAATAATTTAAAAAGAAGCCTCTCAGCCTTTGCATACGTGCAGGCTTTCCCCAGGCTCAGTTCTTCAATCCTTCAATTCTTCCCTCTGGACCTATGAGTAGAGCTTGCCATTCACCAGGGAAATCTTCTGAGCCAGCTGCTCCTTTCCATGGCTCCCTAAAGAATGCATGGCCAATCGAAGCTGCTCTGCACTCCACGCTCTTCCTCTGATGAAAGCTCTTATTCATTCTTGAATGCCTGCTTCTCATTTTTAGGAGCCCAAATGCCTTTTCCACTTTAGCCCTGACTCAATTTCAAAATTATTTAGTCTTGGCAGTGGTGTAGATGAGTGTGTAGGGAAGTGCCCAATTTTGTTGTCACACACAAAATGAGTTTCTTTTGGCTCTGTGGAAAGCAAAGTCCCATCAGTTTTGGCTCTCTACTTCCTCCCTCTTCCTTCAGCTACTTAAAAATTTTCCTGGCTATCTGTCCCATCTTGACTTCATCTTCCTAGGCTGCCAGGGAGGGCAGGCTTTAGGCATACTCATCCTTTTACTTGGTAATTAAATTAGGGTACCTGAAGCCACAGTTTCTTCTAGCAGATTCCTGTAACTCACTGATAGTAAGTAGTACCTATCCTGCTCTATGGATATATGTAGAGTGATCACAGGGACTGCACAATACACCCCCAAGAGCATCTGTTTACGTGAAGAAATGTTTAGGGGGTAAGATGATAATAAAGCTGAAGGAGAAGGAAAACTCTTCATGGATCCAGCTCCTGCTGGGTCTTAGGTCATGGTAGGTGGTCACCTGATGTTTACCTCCCTGAACATTTCCATACAAAGAAACATAATTGAAAATGAGAAAATTAAAGCAAACTCTGAGCTTAAAAATGACGAAGATATCTTGGAACGATTTTCAAACTGTTTTGGGTGTTGCAGAAAACATAAATTTCTTATCTGGGAGGAATTCTGACCTACTCCTTGAATAAAACCAGAATGGCTTGGTCTCATTGCAACATCATCTTTAGAATGTAAGTGTGTGTGTCAGAGGAGAGTGTGTGTGTGTGTGTGTGTGTGTGTAACTGCAATCTTCCTGGCTTTGCCTTGCTGATATCCCTGCCAGTCAGCAGCTGCACATACCAGCCAGCCCTCTTTTGTGCCAATCTGGTGGTGAGTGGAGCAGAAACATTTTAATTAATGTTGAACTTCTTAAAGTTGAAGTGAAAACAATTACAGCTCAATTTTACTTTGCCTCCTCATTTTCATCACTTATATTCTCTCTTCCTCCTCCCTCTCCATTAGAGAGCTTCATTTCACAGACTATGAATTATAATCTAATTATTATATTTTAAAAAGGCAGACAAGGAATTGTTTCTTCATCTTTCAGTTAAAAAGCTCAGAAATAACAAAGGAAAAGCTCTTTCTTTTTTGAGTGCCAGGAGCATGGAGTCATTCCCATCACAGACATCTCATTCTTCCCCATCTGTGACTTTTTTTTTTCTTTCTTTCTTTTTTATACAGAAGGGATCACATCTTTCCCTTAACAACTGTTTGCACACCAGACTCAGAGAAAGTTCACAGTACGCATCACATGTACATTGGATATGTAAGTGAAGTGATCTGTAGCACAGCTAATTAGACCTAAATTCTTGATTTACTATTTATAAAACAAAATTGATTATTACTTCATCAACAACATTTAAAGCATCATTAAGAGAGGTCTGCTCCAGCAGCCTCAGGTTAAATTTTTTAACAAGCACTTTAGTTGCTAATCTGTGTTATTGCCAACATATGTAAACTTCCTAATGCTAATTGCATTCAGCTGTGAATCAAACAATGTCTAATTCTCTTCAGGATTAATTATGCACATGTGCTGCCTGCATTCCTAAACATGGTTCTCATAAATAATAAGAGATATATCTAGGCAGATGGGATTTTTCCAACTAAATGATCTGTTTATCATGAATAAAACAATTGACATACACTAGACTTCTAGTGCAAAGTCACCACAACATTCCCATGTTTTTTAATCATAAATAATTGCTGCGACAGTTGTTTGTGTGAGCATGTTTTTGTACAGCCAAGCACTAAGAAGCATGTCCTTCAGTAAGCACTCTTACCTTTGTGAGCACCTTTTCTTCTTTCTTTTTCATCTTTTTTGATTTGAAGGTGCATAACAGAGTGGTTTATATCACGCGTTTGATGAATGAACTAAAAGTCTCCACTAAATGCAGAAGTTTCCTAAGCCCTGGGGAAACCTGGTTTAAGTACAGTGCAGGAAAAATTGCTAAAGTGTTATATATTCTGCTTGTTTCAGGAAGAAGCAACGAGTTTCTGGCATCCAGAGCCAACCTTGGCAGTATCTCTCTTTAGAATTTTTTTTATCAGTCCAAAAGGGCTGATAATTAATTGAACTTGTAAAATTAACTCGAAAAATAGCTTCCAATGCTGAATATATAGCAAGTAGAAATAATTATTTTAAAATTACATTTGACACAGAACAGCAACAGAAGAAATTTTCCTCTATAAAAGGGAGACATTATCATTCCTTTTAATGAAGATATCTTCTTTTAAATAGAATTTAAAATCTACGTGCAGTAAGACACTCCATAGCATGTCTCTTCTCACATGACACAGATATCTTGGTTTCCACTGAAAAGGGCTTACATGGAAAATGCATCAGAATAGCAAGAATTTGATATAGTAGAGGCTTAAAAAATTATACTGTTCAACTATATATTATTGCACCCATTATTTTAAGTCTTACTGGAGATTGTTTTAATTAGCCCTGATAGTTTAGGTTGATTTGAATTTTATATTGAGTCAGTATGTATAATTTGTTTTTTTTTCTCCTAAAAAGTTGAAATAGCGTGGTATTAAAGAAAGGTAATAGAATAATGGCTTAAGTGTCTGAAGTATTTCTGTTTCACAATAAGTGAGACATGCTTAACCCCTGGCAATATGCCCTTAAACTTCTTTTTCAGGTGCCAGTTGTTGATGTGAGGAGGTGGTTGAGCACCTGTGCCTCATTTGGCTCATCATTTCTCAGCTGAGTCTAGTAAGAGAGGTTATCAACTGGTATAATGGTTTTTATAATAAGGACACCTGTCCACTAGTCACTATACCTAGATCATCAGCTAATTTCATAAGGCCATCAAAAACTCTGTTGGTTATCAGTGATAACCTTTGCTGAATTTCAGCTGATGACATTGAGATGAAAAGCTTTCTATTGCCAGTCAGTGAGTCAGCCTGCCCTTGGCTCAGTTTGGGCAAGATAAAACTTGATGAAGCTATGGCTTATCTGTGTTAAAGGGAGATTCTAACGTGACAAAATGCTTGATAATCTGGAAAACACATTTTAAACAGCTTGAACAGCTTTATTACAAAAGGAGACATTTTCGGGCCTTTGAAATCAGATAATTCATGATAATAGCATGGAGCTGAAAGAATAAAAGCAATGGAAGAGCTGAGAGAACTGAAGCATCCAACTGTTTCTCAGCAGTGGAGATTGCAGAAAATATGTTTAACAGTGTAAGGTGCTGTTCTGGAGTGTGAGAGACAAGCATGTGGGTAGAACACTACCATTGGGTGAGAGTACAATTTTCAGATAGTTATTTCTTGTTTGTATTTTTATACAAAGCCTAGGAGCTGTGTTCATGTAAGTTATTTGAAAACATCTCAGATGCTCATTTACAAAAGAAAAATGGCTTTCAAGAGTTGAAAGATGTCCCAAGTTTGTGTTTAAATTAGACTGGATCTTTCAAGTAAAGATGAATTTCGCTTGCATTTCTGAAATTTAAAAATTAACTAAATCACTTTGCCATTAAAAGAACCAGATTGTTCATCTGAAAGGTCTTGGATCCCTGAAGATATCTGAGTTATTGGACCTCCTCACCACCAGGCTGCTTCTCAGCCTGTAGACCCCTCATGGGCAGACCTGCTACAGCCTCTTGTTTTATTTTGGATATGGAAATTTGGCCCCAGACAGCATGGGTGATATCCTTTCAGTGAACAAAGGGGATGTACAGAAAAGAGATAAAGTGTTGTGGGGGGGAGAGTCCTACCTTGTTTGTCATTCGATTGTAAATAAAAAGCATTAGGTATTTTACATAATAGTTCTCCTAGAAAGGTATTTTCCCATTGTAGTGTCTCCATTTCATTGTTATTGTTGTCAAGTATGAATATATTTTTGTATTATATGATTTTTACTTCCTCACCAATGAATAAAAGACATGGTGTTTGAAAAGTAATCTCTATACAGGGTGGGAGGAACTTGAATTAAAGGAGAATGTTTTCTGAACCAATGAAGAAGGAAGAACATCTGTTTCTAAATTTTGCCTCCTCAAATTAAAACATGTTTTGAAGTACCTAGTGGGATGCTGAAAGCTGGAGAATTTTTATCAAGATTTTTTTTGTGCAGTGCTGGTGCTTCTTAGCTATGTGCATGAGATAAAAGACTGTAATATACCTCCTAGTAAAAACTTTGACCTTTAGTAATTTTGTTAATCACTGCTGGCAAAACAAGAGAAAGTGCTTGGCATATGGTTTTACTCCTCAAAATCAGATTCTTCAGCCATTTTTGCATAAAATCAGAGTATCATCCTAGACCACTTTCATAGATTTTTCTTAACTATAATTTCTTTTAATTAAGATAAAAGAAATAATGAAAAGGTGTTGTAAGCTATTTTTCTATGTTCTATTCTTCAAAAATTATCCATTTTCAGTTTAGGATGCATTTTCTCACATTCCTACATCCAAGACATTTACTGTCATATGTAGACAAGAACTCATCATTAATTTCTTACACAGCTTTCTGTCATGCCAGCAGGCTGCATTAAGTTATATTTTGTGGATATAACTACTGACCCCAAGCTCAAAACTGGGGGCTTTATGTGAAGAATATCTCCCAGCTCCCAACAGAACTCGAATCTAACAGTGTTCCCTTGCTTTCTCCATTTAAATACCAAATGAAGTCCTGTATTAGGATGTGATTTTATGCAAGAGATCAGTAGCTTTCAAGAAGGAGTACAACATTGCTGCCACCCTTCACACTTTGGCCTGCTCTGCAGACATCCTGAAGCACACTACATTTGCAAGGCCTCAATGACATTCTCTCATTTGCTTCTGTGAAACTGTTTGGATGATACACCTAAACTGATTAGGTCACCATTATGGACATTAACATACTCAAGTGTTTGAAAAGGGCAATGGCAGGGTGCTATTGCTCTGGATGCTAATGACAAAAGGCATATTAGAAAGGATAAACTTGCCTGGAGTTTTTCTCTGTCCTATTTTTTTTGAAGGGGAATGGGGGTTGGTGCAGTTGAGATGTTTCTAAAAATTAATTTTCCATTTGCTACAGCTTAATGTTTTGGGGTTTTTAAGAGTCTTCTTTAGAAGTTTACTGATCAGACAAAGAAAAGCACATACATATGTAATTTTGAGGGTAGAGAGAGGGTCACTGATGAATGGATTACTATGGCTGTATTATCACTTGCAAGGATGGAGAAGGTGTGTTTCATTGTAGCCCCATCTCCTTTAGTTCATTGCAATTATGTTTAACAGTCTATTGGGTTTTCATTAAAAATACCCTACTAATAGACTAAATAATCTGATTTATTTTGAATTTCATAATTTAGCAAAATCTCTGCTTACTATAAGAGCTAATAAATATTAAATTTTTTTTCATTGGGTACTATAGCAAAGCAGATTTTTGGAGAGTGTAGTAAATGGCTGCTCTACTGAGATTATGGAGGGTTTCAGTCACCCAGTTACTAACTGGGTTAGTAGATGCCACTAAAACGAAACTAAAGTCTATCTGTAAATATCAGTGTTTTATTTGCTCTTCATCGAAAGCTGGCTGCTTTTGGAAAAGCTGATGCTCCAGCTGGCAGTCCAAATTGATAGAATAATGCTCAGAGAACTTCCTGAGGAGGGCTTTGCCTGGGGTTAAGTGTTTGCTGAACTCAGGGAACATGGTACACAGTTGCTCAAACAATATCTGTTACTGACACTAAGTGGTAGAGAATACTAGGTAAAAAACTACTCCAGAGAGACTTGGATGTAAAGACTGAACTGTTATGGAGGACAGAAGAAGAAAATGTGAGGCTATTTTTGGAAAAATTACTAAAGATTTTCAGAAGGTCAATATCTGAACAGCAGTAGTTATGTATTGTTTGCAGATGGATATCCAGATTCTGAGGTTTGTCCTTGTCCTCAATGCCCATTAAATGCATTGCTCCATTCATGGCCCATATTGTTTTTGTATTTCTGTTATATGAACATTTAATAGTCATATTCATTGAATCATGTTGCGATTTATAGCACAGATAAAGTTATGTGGCAAAAACTATCCTTACTCCAGAGGCTGACTTCTTAATTACTCTAAATAGAACATGGGGCTGGAATGAGATGGACGTGCAAGCTGGAGCCTGTGGTTAAGAAAGATCAATGTCAGGAGTGGGAAGGAATCTTAATGCTAGGGTCTAGATAGAAAATACCTTACATGGAAGTTGAGAGGAAAGCTCAGAAGAAAAGGCATCTGTACATTCTAAGCCTAGGAGGCAAGGTTCTGCCTAGCACAGGTTCAGACAAAGGTTAGGGTAACAGAGATTTTAAATCCAAAGTGAGGGGACAGAAACAGGAACAGGCAGTGCAGGCTAGGTGGGGACAAATGCATGGGCAGGTAAGATGGAAAATGTACTAAGAACTACAGAGAGATTGCAGCAGGTAGGAACCAAAGTTAGGAATCAAGAATCAGTATGAGACTCAGAGGCAAACTACAAGTTGCTGGGAATATTTTCTATAGCCCTCTGAGTCCATTCAGAGGCTTTATTTTGGTCAGAATTAAAATAAAGATGCTGCCTGTGAGGTAACTACCTTGGTCCCCTTTATAACCAGCAGGAAAAAGATGCGCCTGACGAATGCAATTCATCTCTTCCTAAAGCAGATGTTTAAAATAAGACTGATGAATTGCACCCTAGGAGTGTCTATTTCTCTCCATTAATTATGAACAGGGGCTATAGTAACTAGCTGAGACGTATGCTTTTGTTATAAATGTTGGATGTCTAATGTTGGATGAGATGAGTCCTACAGCCTCAGGTGTCCTAGTGATTCCACTGCATTGCAGCTTTGCCCTATTCAGTTAAGGCCCTGATCCATCAAGCAATTAAATATGTAGGTAGGTTTTTGAGAATGAATGTGATTAAATGTTCTGGGGAATTGTAGGCAGATGAGCAAATGCTTCAGTGTGGGGAAATGTGGATCTTGAATTAACAACTTAGTTTGTCTTCCAGGAGTCTGCCACTGCTTTTGTAAAAATCTCATCTCCTCTGTACTTGAAGCTGTGTTCTGTCCCTTCATTCATGCAGGGATGAAACATACCATTCCTGTTATCCATACACTAAGTGCAAGCACAGACTTGGTTTTCTGATGACAATTCTGCAAAATCAGTCGTCCACATATTTGGAAAAGTAGTCACCAGAGGGACTGGAAGAGTAGCCAAGTGAAATTAATCTCTGAATATTCAGGTGAGTATTCAGGTGTTTTTATGATTTCTCCCTGGTTATATCAGAAAGTGGGAGGTGAAGTAGTTTAATCAAAGTTTTAGACTGCATAAGGTCTGTGGGTGATGGAATGTGGCTCAAAAGGGGAGCTCCTTATCAGATAGGACAAGGCAGCTGTCACAAAGAAGGAAGGAATACACAAATAGGCTTGAAAACATGATATCCAAATATTTCTGTTGTAAAAATTCACCAGATTTTTGTAGTAGATTGATGTCATCCACTTTGAATTCAGAATTTTGATATCGTGCACCTTTTTATCACAACTGGACAGTCATCTTGATGGGTAGATTATTAGGTGAGGGAAAAGTCAGCTGGATCACTGGTCAAAGTGCAGAGGTCCACTATCCATGCTCTGCCTTGGGTGATGAGTCACAAGTGAAACTTCTAAGGGATCTGTCCTGAGACTGGTTGTGTTTAATATTTTACCAATGACTTAGAGGAGAAGACAGAAGGCACCCTCATCAAGTTTGCATATGACAGCTTCTGGGGATACCATGGCTACCCATGAGGGCAGTGATGCTGTCCAGATGGACCTGCCAAGCTACACAAACGCGCTGACAGGAGCCTCACAATGCTGAACGTGGACAAATGCAAAGTAGTGCACTTGTAAGAGACCAGCCCCCTGCAGCAGGGCAGGCTGGGCACTGACTGACTGCCTGGGTGCCAGCTCAGCTGAGGCTCCTGCTGGACCGTAAACCAGGTTTGAGTTCCACCTGGCTGTGATGAGGGCTGAGTGTACTTGGCTGTAAAAATAGCATCCTAGACACTAGACCAAGGGAAGTGCTTAATCACTTCAGCCCATTGCTTATTTGAGAGTTTCTGGAACACTACCTCCACTTGTGGGCTCCTAAATACAGGAAAGAGTTTCTGATCAGCTGGAGCAAATTCAGTAAAGAGCCATCAAGGTGGCTGAATCCTGTGGGGCAAGGCTGAGGGAGCTGAGCTTGTTCAGCTTGTTCAAGACATGTTGTTCCAGGGGACTTTAGGGACTACTAAGAGTACAGAGGCAAGCTCTTTACTGAAGTGCACAGTGGGAGAATGAGAAACAGTGCACAAAAGTTGAAGCATGAGAGTTTCTGATGTTGTGAGCAAAATTAAGGGCTGATGCAGTATCACTGAAGTTACGGTATCCAAACTCTTGGAGGCTTTTAAGAGTGGACAAAGTCCTGACTTACTAAATAGGTCTTAATTCTGTGTTAACCCTGCTCTGAGCAGAGACACTAAAGACCTCCTGGCATCCCTACCAGTCTAAGCAATGCTGTAGAAAAGGAAGGTGATTTGATCTGTGCTGATGAATGTGCTGTGCTGGGTATAAGGAAACTATTATTTAAGAAAAAGGAATTAGGTGTAATACTGCATTAGAGATAGGCCATAGCCCTTTATCTGGATCAAGAATACAAAGCCTAGTGTGCCTGGGTTTCAGAAATAGTCTGCACAAGCCTAGGAATGCACTTGAGTGGCTTGAAATGCAAGATCAGGAGAAAACAGTAGATCTCTCTTTGAAGGGGGTTTCTTGTAATTTTTTCCCATTTTGGTGTTTCAGGATCACAGGTGAGATTGTCATTGTTTATTTTAATACTGATGATATTCCTTCAAAATGTGCTATACACGATAGATAAAGCTTTTAGAGCATATTTTAATATATTGGTAATTGTTAAGCTTATGTAAAAAGGCCTAGTGTTGAAGGCAGTCTTTAACTTGGTTTGTCAGACTACAGGTCTCTGTGAAAATTTTACTGGAAAATGTAAAAGCACAATTAAAATAATGCTGTGAGTAAAGAAAACAATAATTCATAATTTCACACTCTATAAATATGGGGGGTTTGGCTGTCATAGTTGTACACACTTCTGCAGTATCCTGTGTCCATGGTAACATAATTAACATATATATTTCTTTGAAGTTTTAATACCCTTTTTGAGGTATACAGCACCCTATAAAATTTTATTTGTAAGTGGAATATAGCATACAAACAATGAAAAGCTTTCAAAAATAAATTCATTGCAGGTATTAGAATGCACTCATAATTACACTTTTTACCATTCATTTGAGCTGACTTGTTATTTGGCACTTTGGGGATGGAAAGATTTTTGTTCAATTCATGGAAGGTTTCAGCTATATTGGTCCTAGTATGTAATAGTGTTTTTACGTAGACATAGGCATATAATGCTTATGAAAATACTGGAATGAAGTACCATGAAAATTAATATTCTGCTTTTTCCCTCAAGACGTTTTGAATGAGAGACTTTATGTTATTTTTACAGAAACTTGATATGAGCCTATATATATACATATATCCTAAATATCACATTCACTTTATTTGCAGCATGCTTCAGCACAATGCCAACATCTTACACACAATTTATTTTATGTGAAGTATATTTATGATAGTTTACATTTTTAGTGCACCCTGTGTTTTTGAAATATCCATATTGCAATAGATCTTATTATGCCAATATATATAGTATAGAGTAGTAGATTTTTTTCTGTGAGAAAATATAACCTCAGCAAACTTCTGGAAATATTGTCCTTTTCTGCCCTTGAAATCAGTTCTGTATGTATTGGGTTTTGTTGTCTAAATATGTTTTAAGAGATTTAAAAGTGTTCTATAGAGACTTAGTTTCATTTCCAGTGAAGCAGATGGTAAGAATTGGACATAGCTGTAATGCTCATGCTTGGCAAAGCCACAAGTAAGTGCACATTAATTTTACTGGTTTCATTACAGTAGCACATTTAGGGTCTCTCCTGAAATCAGCCCCCTTCTGAAGGCCTCTGCTCAAATACCTGGGAAGAATTAGTTCCAACTCAGATTGCTTACAGCACCGAAAAAGCCTACAGGGGAAGAAAATCAGATTCTGCCTGCTTGGGTTCCAATGTACATCCCAATGTCTCTTCTTATTGTTGTGTCTTCACTGCAAGAATTGCCAAATAATAAATTGTTCACAGAATATCACTGACTGTAGGTAGTACTTCACCCTGTATCTAGTTATTGTGGACTTTACATATCTCTAAATTTCTAGCTGTACAATGTTCAAGACAAATTAATAAAATCTCTGAAAGGTTCTAACATTTAACACATCCAAACATCCTAGAACTTGTGTCGTTCCTGAAGACTTGGTAATGTTTTTGTGCACTTGGAAAGATGTCATAATACCTTTGGAAACATGGAACATCCTTCCACAGAATCACAGAATTCACAGAATGGGTCAGGTTGGAAGGGACCCCAGTGGATTATCTGGTCCACCCTCCCTGCTCAAGCAGAGCACATGGCAGAGAATTGTGTCCAGATATTCTCAAGTATCTCCAGCCAGGGAGACTCCACAACCTCTCCGGGCAACCTGTTCTTTCTTGCTAGCATTGTGAGTATGTGAAATACAGGTTCCCACAGTTAAATGTGAAGCAGAAATGAACAGCAGCATCTCAGGCTGAAGGCAGTTTCTGTTTACAATGGTTAAAGCAGCTAAGATAATTAAATAACCAGGACTATGGGAATAGAAAATATAAGAAATGCTTTTGCAGTTAGTTGATTTTAATGAGTTTCTGATGCTACTCAGATTTTTTTTAATATAATTTCTTGACTTGGGCAAGTGAAAAACACAGAGTGGGACCTTAAAGCACTTGATTCTTAGCACAGACAACATTTTTTGTACAGTGTGCCTAGCAAAGTGGCTCCTGGAATGTGCCAAAGTAAAGAACCAGTCATCATCATCACCACCACCAATAATAATAACAATAACTTTTCATTTATATAATTTAGCAATTATCACCTGGCTTCACATCAGCTATTTGGTCTGTGCTTATGATTATGTATAATTTTCTCTTTTTACACATCAGTACATAATTGTGGTGACTTCTTGTAACAGCCTCATAAAACCTCTCTTATACTCAGCATTCTATAAAAAGTTACTGTGTTATGAGGGTTTTCTAAAAAAAGAAAAAACAGTTTACTAAGTTCTAGGAAAATTTTCAGCTTCCTCCATAATTGCATGCCCTCTACCTTCCATCCCTGTGGATTTCTTGAATGCCAAATTTCAGTTCTTGTTGCTGACTCCATTTTCAAGGTCTCACAACAAATCATAAAAGGAAATTGGCTATTTTTTCTACCACTGCTTCACGGCTTCTTGTTTTTATCACCAACTCTATTAAGAAAATGCTTGAAAATTGATTTTATGTTCATTGTTTCCCACTTCATAGAAGTCATGACCAGAAATCTGGACATAATGAAAAGCAAGATGCTTTGGTCACTTTTGTAATTTTAGATTTGTGGATTTCAGGTATATATTCTTCAGGAGAAACTGCAGAGAGGTCTGTGGAGAAGCAATTTGCTCCTTGCTCTCCAAAACATCAGTGTCTGTTTCCTGCTCCTTCTGTCAATAAAGTCTGCCTTGGAAGAAGATTGAGTCAAAAGCAGCTGAAAGGAGAAGCAGTTTTCACAATAGAAAAGCATTTTTCTTTCCCTTAGAAAAGAAAGACAGTGCATAACTTTTCACCCTTTTCATATTGGCACCTGCCTGCATATTCATTGCCTTTTTTTGCAAATGAATGACGCTTCAGCATGAAAAAAAATTGCTCAATATTTGTTCAGTGCCTTAACAATGCAGTGGTTAGTCTTCCTTTGTCTTTAGAAATGTAATTCTACCAAAAGGAATAATGAAAAAGGACTTGACATTGATTCTGTTTGAATAGTGCATATATGTGAATATCAAAATAGTTAAACCAGACAGGTTTCTAGAATCTAATCTTTCATTTTTTTCTGAAGTTTGAGGAATCCCCACAATCTTGTCATTCCTTTACAGTTTTTCTTGCAGATTTCTTATATGTTTTGGTTGGATGGTTTGTTTTGGGTTTTTCTCTGTTTGTTTATTTTTTCCCCACCACAAAACTTACATTTTCTATTTCTATTCATAAATACAAATGTCATTATTTCTCCTTTTATAAGGTAATTTTTCTGGATTATGTTTTCACTTTATTGTGTTGGCCAACTGTCTTTTGTAACAAAAATGAAATTTGAGTAGAGATTCAAGTAGTTCTGTTTTCTGTTATGTGTCTGGAATGTCTGATTTGTTATTTCAAAGATGACTTCAAAATGGGCATCATGCAGTGTAGATTACTCTCTCTTTGCTTTTTGTGCTGTTGTCATCCAGAAAGATAAAAACTATCAAAAGTATAGGAAAATGGGAATGTCATTGGTAAGATTTCTTTTTCTGTTACAGCTCCAGCATCACTGGCCTGTGCTACATTTGTTATCTACAAGTGTTCTTGCTGAGTCCTTTAAAAAACAGGAACTCGAAAAGAAGCCAATAATTTCCATGTTGTCAACTGACAAAATGAATATTTCTATTAAACTGTGTATTTGTTTTGGAGTTCAAAAGGGCTTTTATTATAGCTTTTGTTGTTGTTTCTAATCTACTAAAAATAAATTTACTCTAGAACTGTTACATTAATCCAAGTGCTGAACTCCTTAACTCATATTTAATTTGAAAGTATCATATACAGTTAATTAAATTTTGAGTTGAGTTCTTTGGAAATAAACTTCTTGTTATTGATGATGTCATTAGTGCCAGGAGATATTCATTTCCTGTGAAGGACTGTAATAACCCACTGGGATTTTTTTCCTTTTTTCAGTCCCTGCATGATAAATTAATAATTCAGATAATTTGTTTATAAACTAGGCTGTAGGGGGACATTGCTGAACACTACAAATAAGTTTTTGATGTAGTTATAAAATTATTTCCTATGCTATTTATCATTTCTTAAACCAGACACTGTTGATGAATATTCAACATCTGCATAAAGCACAGGGAAACCTTTTTAATCAGCACTAATACTGAAGCGTGAATTTTCTAATCAGCATAACTGGTGTGTGGCGTGGGAACCTATAGGGCTAGTGAATTTTTCAGATTAGGGAGTGTTAATGGATGGAAGAAGGACAGGTGCTGACAGCTGGGCATAGCTCTCATTCAGTTTTAGTACTTCTCTGGCTTTCAGGAATGAAATTAAGCCACAGGGGGAAAAAAATGGTTTGAAAGGCACAGGCTCCCTTTGGGTAACAGGCTGAAGGTACTGTTTCAATGGGCTTTGACCCAAACAAACCAGTTTCTTTATCATTCACGGATTTGTAGTTTAAGAAATGGTGTGTTGTGTTAGGCAGCTCTTTATGTTTAAATGCATGGCCCAACGATGAAGTCCAAGTTGTTCATGGTTCTTTTGAATTATACCTCATCCTCTCATGTGTTTGTTTTCAAGGGTCATAATTATACAATTAGATTTGATGTAATTTCACACTGTGTTTTCCATGTCAGAAATAAGTGCGTATTTTGTCAGGATAAAAAGTGGCTGATGCTCACAATGAACTGGGGACATAGTTTGAGGAACCTCTTTCCTTTTTTTTCACCTGAGTTAATTAGATGAAGTTAAAGACTGCTCTTTCATTTTTTTCCCTATTTTCTCACTACCATTTTATCTTCTTTTGAGTTCAGAAGGGAACTTTTTCCTCTAGGAAAGACAGAGCTTTAGGATGCAACAGGTCTGCTGCCTCTATTCTCATTTGGCTGAGGGTTTTCCTGTCTAAACAGTGCAATGCAGACATTACAGATGACACTGTCTACCCCAACCCTCTGCTGGGGATTCCCTCTTCCATATTGGGGGTGTGGAATGGAAAGCCTGTCCATGTTTCAGGAGCTGTTTTCACTATCTGCCAAATTTAAGATGTTTCTGAAAGTGGATCTGTGGTGGTACTGGACTGTGGGCTGAAGCGTGAATATGCTATTAATGCAGCCACTACCAACAGCCAGGAAACAGCCTGCAAGAGAGGACTAGGGTGGGTAGAAAGGAGTGGAAAATTCCTTTATCAGGACTGGGCTACCAGAACCCTTAGAAAACCAAGCTACAAGAAATGTAACTGTACTAAGATCGGTTAACTGTATAATGTGGTCATCATAACACAGTCTGTCATTGTAATTATTTTTATTTTTATGCTGTGGTGAGAAATTGTGAGAATAGTGCAAGCAGGAACAACTCCATTGAAGTCACACTTGCTTACACCTGTAGTGGGTTTCGTAGTGAGTGTATGCCTTGACTTGTACTAAGCATGTTGCCTGAAATGATTATGCACTAACCCAGTCTGTAGCAAACCTCTGAAGCCTCTTCAAGTCAGGTGCTTTATGACAATTTACATTGCAATTGCTCTCTTCAGTGCTGGTTTGTAGTGTCTGAATACACTCGAAATTTTTCTGGTTAATCTGTTTTCATAAGCACTCTACTGGTTCTTCTGTGACTGCAGTTTACTTAGAATAAGCTGCAGAAGCTTCTCACTAGACAGCAAAAGTACCAGTGGCAGGATATTTTCAGCATCAAGGAGCTGAGTATGGGCTGCAGAAACTGCTGGAGAAGCAAATTAAGTACTCAGATGGTAAAACCAAGTTCCGTGTGACTGTGGCTGCATGTTGATACTCCCACTTGAAGAGGTTTCAATTTAACCCAGGTGGGTCCTCCAGACCATCAGTCACTGACAGCAGTGCAGATATTCCAGGAAGAAAGCAAATAAATTCACAGCTGATGTGGCTAACTTTTAGCAAATCCATCTTCCATTTTATCAATATGATATATGATTCTAGAATTTCATGTTGTTTCATATATGTTTACATTATTATTTTGCAGCTCAGCATTCTCTTGACTTCTTTGCCACAGCAACAACACACTGCTCACTCTACAGGGCTTGTTGTCCACCTTTCCACAGAGCTGCTCTCCAGCCAGGTGAATCTCAGCCACTGCTGTACTCCTGGATTATGTTTTCCCACACATGGACCTTATAGCTGCTCTTGTTGAAATTCATAAGGTTTTCAATTACTTAGAATTAAAATACAATCAAATTCTATAAACCACACCAAATATTTATGAACATCTTTGTTAATGTAGTGTTTCTTACTGCAGTTGTTAAGGCTTTCACAATCTCTTCTTATTTTTCTTTTTTTTCCTCTCTAGGAAGTAAAAACACAGGTCCTGACTTGTTTTATACTCAGACAAACATCTCTCATCTTTCAGAAAACTGCAAGATTCATAAATTATAGTAGTCCACCCAATATACTGCAAATACGATCAGGCTTATTCTTTTAATTATTCCTCAGAATGTTTTTACAGAATGCTAAGACATTATATGTGTTCCCAAGAAATGTCATATAAACTATCAAGCCTTTTCAATACAATAAACTTCTTGTGATGATCTTGTATTTTCTAGAAGGTGCTTGTCTAAGTGGTGAAATCCCCAGATAACAACACAATTGGCAACTTCTCTTCAGCCAAAGCAGATTATACTGGCAGGTCAAGGCTGACACATACTGCAGAACTTTCTGGTTAAGTTTGAAATTCCTCTTCTGACTTTCCAGTTCCAAAAATCTCTTAACATGATTATTCCAGGATTCATATTTTCTCCTTGGAAAACTACGTAATGGGCTAAATAAAAGCTATGTCTATTTTGTGATAATATCTTAAAATATTGGAATCACTCCATACCTGGTATTGTTAAACAGTGAAATAGTTTATAGTCTCCTCTCATAACTGTTGTATCCAGCCCCTGCAAATCTTCTTTGAGCCAGTATCTTCCCAGCATTTCCTCCATGTGTCTGCTTTGAACACATTAAAATATCTCTGCCCTCTCTCAGTCTCTTTTACTTCTGTTCTTCTCAAATATTCTTTGCATGTCATGAATTCATCAGTACAATAGTTTTTTTTCCTTTTTTTTTTTTTTATTTTTTTTTTTTACAAATTATCTTTAATAGCTTGAGAGTCAGATTAAACTCAGGATTTGTCTTGCAATCAATGAGAAATAGCAGACTGAGTATTGAGGAACAATTGTTCCTCAATAACCATGAAAAGAATAATCCATTTTACAAGTCCCAGCATTTGGCTTGTCTATCCTCTCAAAATTGCTGAAGGATAAGGCACCAGCCAGTTAACAGAGGTGTGAATAAAGACTACAGCTAATGAGACATACCACTAAACCTGGGCTTTTTCAAATAGTTGGCTGCTACTACCCAACCAGAATACAGAAGACTTTTGGTATGGAAATGTTTCATAAGGTATCAGTTAGTGAGGGAACAGTTTTCTTCCCTTCTGACTGCCTGAAACAATCCTTTCAAGGCCTTTCCACATGTTCTTTTTCTCAGTGTTGAGGCAGTATGCAGCAAACCCATTTTCCCCCCAGAAATTAACTGTGTTCACAATTTGAAAATATTTATAGAAAATTATTGCTCAGACACTGATCTATATTGCATTTTGAATGGGGAATGACTTTTTGAGTTAGCATGGTTGCAGTTGTTTATGATATAGTTGTTCCGCACTTCTTTCACAGCAAGAATCTAATAATGTAATATGTGTTCTGAAGAACACATTAAAATGACACTATGTGATCAGGATGCCAATTATAGTATGACTAAAGACTAGCTATCAAGCTACAGAAAGTCAGTAATTATGCTGATATAAACATAATGTTTATATGTCTTGAGCAGAAAAAAATGAATCCCATTTTATTACTTACATATGATTATTGACAAAACACTTAAGCATACATTTCCAGAGTGTTGCACGCTTTTTTAGCTGCATGACTCCCATTTAAGTCAATAGGAGTCACATAGTTAAAACCCCATGCAACGCTTTGAAAAATTGCCACAGAGAAACCTCTCTTTTATTGCTTAGCTGCACAAACAATTTTATTTTCTAGTAGTTCTTCCACATGGCATGCTAGTAGTGTTGGCTGTCAGTAGTTCCATTAAAAAAAAACAAACATCAACAGGCCTCCAAATATGGTGGTCTCTTTATAGGCAGATTAAAAATAAAAAAAATATGATTTGTACTTCTATTGCTGCTTTCATCAGTTAAATGCTGGTGTTTAATGCTTTTATTTAATTGTGCCCCACATCACTCCTGCAAGTATGTGCACTTCAAGTAGCTGCCACCTTTGGTGGCTCACTTGAGGAGACAAGGTGAGACAGTGGAAGAACAAAGAATTGAACCAGCCCAGCACCAGGTCCTTGGTCCCTTGTTCCAGCTATGAAATAGTCTCAACACACAGAGTCATCATTCAATAGTATGTAATGCATATGAAATGCTAACATTAATTGAAAATGGCACTGGAGTGACCTCACTTCAGTCTACTGAGGTCTGATATTGCTTCTTTTCACTCATTAATTCATTAATTAGTTTAAAAGGGCTAATGGAAAACAAAAATATTCCATTTGCCAGGGTAGATCGCTTCTGAATATTTATATAATATTTTATTATTCATACGGAATCATAACTGCTTAACAGACAAGTCATTGTGGGTTTTTTTGTTGTTGAGATAAACACAATCCAGAGTTTTTAGAGCACATACATATAAAGGACTGATGATATCTTCTCTATAATTTGACTTTGCAAAGCTAAAGAAGCTCTAGGAAAACAATTTTATGAACAGCTTAGTAGATTGACAGACATCATAACTCAAACATTTTCATTATGCATTGATGGCCTCAGCAACTTGCAGCAAAAGCAGAGTGGTATCATATGAAATCCTTATGCTTATTATAGTTCTCTCTTAGACCAAAGATATTTGAACATCTTATTTCTTTAAATGAAGAAGCAAATGACTAAATTGCTCATCATTTTTAGTGCCTATATATAGATGTAATAATTAGTATTTTTATATAAATGTTGAAGAAATTGAAGAATTTTAGATGTGTCATTAGCTGTGGTGTAGAATTAATCAGTTTGGAGTTTTGAGTTTAGAATATCTTGTTGAGAGATGTGTATATATTAATTATATTATATTATATTATATTATATTATATTATATTATATTATATTATATTATATTATATTATATTATATTATATTATATTATATTATATTATATTATATTATATTTTTATATTATATTTTTTTATATTATACCTTCAATTCTTCTCAATTGAGATGCATGCAAGTTCTCATAAACTGTGACTGTCCTATTTATGAACAGAAATGTTAGCCACACCCACATTTCCTTAGAATAGAAGGTATAAGTTAGTGCAGAACAAAGGTCATAAAGAATTTTCATAAAATAAAAATCAGAATTCAATGAGATTCTTCTCACCATATTGAGTTATTTAATAGTCATATTTTTCTTATTTCACTGCCATTGTACTTCCATGCTCTAAGAGAGAAATTGTTTTTCCTAGTCGATTGTACCCTTGTGCCTTTGTTTGCTTGTACTTCTATCGACATTGAGTGCATTATCCATTGTTAAATGATTGATAAAAATTGTTAAATAAGGCAAACACTATACTCAGTGTAGTGTAATGAGGCCTATCACGAAGGAGAAATACTTCTCATCATGATATTAAAATTAAATGTAGCATTTTAAAAATTCTTGACATAAATAAAGAAGTTATTTATCTGGACCAATGCTTTTTCTGTAAGCCCAGTGTTCTGTATAAGTCATTGACAAAGAGCATATTTTATTCTGTAGAATACCTTCATTTACTTCTTCTCAAATGCATTTCAAACTTGCAGTCATTAACCCTAAGATACTCCACGACTGTATGGCTTTCCTGTGTAGGGCTGTAACAGCTACTGCAGTATTATTTTGCCTGCAGTTTGCATATCCATAAGAATTCCTTTTTCCACATGGAATGTGATGCCCTCATATTTAATTGTCTATGATAAACACAGTCTTATTCCTGACTATATTAAAATACTGAATTTAGCAGCTGTCTCTATGCATACATTTGCCCACATGCCCTTCCTCTCCCCTCCAATTCCAATCAAGAATATTCCCAAGCTAAAGGAAACTAAGCTAGCAGTCATAAGGCATGCAGTACCTGTAACCATCAGTATACAAGGCAATGATGGAGTCAGTATCACATTCAATTGTCTTTGGTTGCTTTTCCTTATGACAAGCTAGTCATGCAGAGCTGAACCCTTGAAATGAGTTTCCATTAAGCCTCGAAAGCAGACTTTCAGGTTAATATCTGCATACTCACCTACTGCAATTACCTAGCCAATACAAGGTCTATCTCTGAAAACCACTGCTGTTTTTTATTTTAAATACCTGATTTTGATCTTTTTAATGATGCTTTTCTTTTTTGAAACTGACTTCTCTATCATCCCTTACTTAGAATGTGACAGAGATTTTCCTGCCATGTTTTTCACAGAAACTTTCATCTTAGTGTAACTGGCAATGTTTCCTGTTTTGTTAAATTATTTTCTCTGTTTTCTATGTGTTTATTTTTGAAATTATTAAATATACTCTTTCACATGGTGGTGTAAGAGCATGGATCAGTAGTTATTTTTCTTAGGTGCTAGGTTATGGAACAGAACTCATCTACATAAGTAATGATATATTATTAACAATGGCTTTTAAAATCTGAAATCCTCATCTAACTTAATTTTCATAGCTCTTCTTCATGCTATATATTCTCCTGCTCAAGGAAGTCCCTCAACTGTCTTTTGGGGGGATTTTTTGCATGGATTTATTTTTGTTTGTTTCTTTGTTTTTGGTTTTGTTGTTTTTTTTTCTTTTGGTAGTTTATTCTCCTGATCTTTTAATACAGAAGAATTCAAATTTGGGATCTTGATAAATTCTCATTTCCCTTTTAGGTCCTTCTCTCATTTATCTGTGATATTATTTCCTGAGAGAATTTCAACTACATAGAAGGGCAGATAGTTTACAAATTCCCTTTCTTGTGGTTAGTTTCTATTCAGTTCTGAAGAGGAACCTATTTATTTCTCATCTCCTCTTTGTTTCTCTCATATGAAGACACAATTCAGTGAAAATGAGATATTTAACTGAAAAAATGTCAAACTGAAATCAAAACAGTATTAATTCTTTTGCTGTCAAAGATCAATCCATATTCTTAATGCTGAAACATCCAGGGACACCTAAGCATCATAGTGGTAAGTAGATATCCTAACATGTGCCAACAGAAGCTCATCATACAAAAAGAGAGGGTTCTTTCCTTCTTTTGTATGTAAATTACTTGCCTAATCTTATCTAATGACCTCCAAATCTGTAATGTGTTTAACTACACTGCTACTTTGTGAAATATGCATCCTATAATTCAGCTAAGGTTCAGTGACATTAATTGGTTTAGGAAAGGCCACATAGGAAGATGATGGTAGAGAGAGTAACTGATCATAAATCCTTTAATTAACAATGTATAATAACATATATATTCTCTATGCATAATTGCATATACACAGCAGGCCTGCAATCTAATTTTTTTTTGTTTTTGTTCTGAGGAGGGGTTTTTTATACATCACCAAAGGCAATTTAATATGAAAAACCTAAGACAGCAATGATTTTTAACTTCTATTGGGGTTATTCAGCAGAAGATTCATATTTTTCCAGGTCTGAAGATTTTGAGCTCAGATTTGTAGGGGTTTATTAACTTTTATCTCAACGATGAAAGAATTTAAATTCAATTTTTGATTCAGAAAAAAAAGTCCTCTAAGTGCCCCTGGTAAGTTTTGCCATCAACTGCCTCTTCATCCTGGTTGGGTGGTGTATACCAGACTCCTTCCCCCCTGACCCTCACCCATAGGCACTCAGCTGTACCCTCACTCCAGCCACGTGTCATCCCCCCACATTTCCCTGATGGATATCTGTCACAGATTTCCTGCTGCACAATGGCTTCCTGCTCCTCCTACTCCTTTTGTGCACTGCATGGATGCACTTCACCTGAGCTATCAATTTCACCCCCAACACTGCCATGACACCCCCAGGCTCATCTCTAGTGAGCCTGGTCATATCCCTTCCCCTTCAAACCTAGCTCAAAGCCCTCTCAGTCAGCCCTGACAGCTCAAGAGCTGGAATCCTTTTCCCCCTTCAGACAGGTGAGCCCCATCTGTCCCTAGCAGGCTTGGTGCCACATAAACTGCACCATGATTGGAAAAGCCAAATACCACAGATGGCACCAGCCTTTTAGCCAGGTTTAGATTGGGTGGGTCCTGCTGTTCTTGGTGGCTAGATGTTTTTCTAGGGGTTGTAGGTTCATAATCATGAAGAAGACAGAATGACAAGAATTCTTCCTTCTCTAAGATGAATTCTAGAGTAGTTTTTTACAGTAATGAAACTTTAGTTTAGACAAGGTGGTTTGTAATATTTTGAATTCATATTTGCTTAAACAAGGTGGTTTGTAATATTTTGAATTCATATTTGCTGATTTATTTTTTCTGTAAAAAGACTGGTTCCTGGTGTTTGGCAAGTATAAAAATACATTGTTAGGGCAAGTTTTGTATCTGATGCTTCACTTTGCTACACAGTTAGATATATGAAATCTTTGCACATTTATTTGAGTAAATTTACTGCTAATATGGATTTATGTGAGTTTTAATGGATATATTCCATGAGTTAATATATGGTTGTTGTTATATTTTTTAGTCTGGTTCAACTGAATGGGTACCATGACTTTATACTTAATTTCTTCAAAAAAGACTATTCTTGTAGAGAAACAAAAAGTTGCTCATTTTTTTTAATATAAGCAAAACAGACTTTGCTTTCATCTAAATAAGAAAAGGATAAATTTATCTAGTAATTTTTCTTTTTTGTTTGCTACATTAAACCCCTTGTAGGCCTCAGTCACTAGATCATTTTTGTCCTGGCATCTTCTGTCGTGTTGGAAGAAGCTCTGCCAGGAGAATACACACACTTTAAGAATGTGCAGTGGTCGTTTGTTGGTTAATACACATAGCAGACTGGTCACTACATGTAGCTAGGCTAAGGTGTAGCATACTCACTCTTGCTTTCCTCAAGATACTTTGTGAGAGCATGGAGGTCGATCAGGTGGAAAAGCAGAGGTCTGCAGTGCTCTGTGGAAAGGGCTGCTTCTCAGCATTGCTGCATTTCCTTCCTGTTATTTGTTTTTTGTCTTGGGGTTTTTTACCTTTCCATGTCAGTATTTTTCTTCTTCAACCCTTGAGATGATATCACCATCTCAAGTGTCAATTCTGTCTGTGTTTTTACTTTTCTTATCTTTTATGGGTTTTTTTAGCTCTATAATTTTCTCATACCTTAAAAAACAGTTCTCTCAGCAAAACTGAGCCAAGGTCACAGAGTTGTGCTGTATCAAACTAAGCCTTGGATCACAGAGAGTTGAACCTCCACAACAAAGGCTGCAGACTTAGCTAGAGAGATGGACTGAGCCATCTCCTTTTGCTCTCATAATGGGTTTTAGAATTAATAGATCTCATCTTCCTGAACCTGGTTTTTAACAACAGAGAAAGAAAATAAATCTTTATAATTTGTCAACTCCCAGGCAATTTCTCACCTTTCAGTGAACTAGTTATTGAAAGAATTTGACTGAAATGAAGAAAATATTCCCTTTGCAATTATGAAAGATTCTACTGCTGTCAGCACCTGGTTTTCATTCCAACAGACTCTGAATCTAGTTGCTTTTCACCAATTCAGATTTATCATTCAATACTTCAAATTGAACAGGTTGTCATATATGGCATGTCCAGTATTGATCCAAATATATTAACTAATGTTTTAACTTGAGATTCCTATTTGTATTTTAAAATGTGCATTCATAAAAATGATAAATAAGTTTTCTAACCATTCTTGTAAAGCTCCACTATCATAGTCTGCTAGCTTTTAAACCAGAAAGGCTTCATTCAAGCTATGTCTTGTGAATAGTCTGTGAATAGCAGTAGCTCTCTAACTGTGCTTGGCAAAGGTTCTCAAAATCAAGCTCTAGCTGGCCAGGAGCAAAACTGTGCTGAGTCCAGTCAAACGATTTGACAATACAATTATTGAGTTTCAGTGTCCAGGAATGTCAAATTTAATCGTGCAAGTATTGCCTTATTGGATGAAGGCCTGGAAATGGTATGGGAAACATAGAGTTTGTGAAACCCATAAGGAGTTGGGAATATGCTGCATGGCACCCAAACCCTTGGGTACTTTTTAGGTGGCAGATGACAGGACATTATAAAGGTACTAAAAATGATTGCTTTGTATATATTCAAGAAAACTGTGGGGGTTAGGAATGTTCTGGGTATATGTATTATAGTGAGATTTTAATTTTTCATTCTCAGTTTGAACCCTGTAAATGGACTTACACAAATGAGCTGTAACTTTGAGTAAACATCCCTACAGTTCCTATGATTGTTCCGTGGCCTTGTTCTAGGAATTGCCTGTTTTAATCTCTACAGATGTTAATCAAGGGCAGTGGAAGGATTCAGGAATAAAAAGATGGTGGGAATAGTAACTTCAGGTGTTAATAAACTGCAAAGAACGAATAAATTTTAGCTAGAGTGCAAGGCAGGTAGGAGACTGCTGAGAGTCATTCAGCACGTGCTTTGGGACAGGCTAGATGAGGCCTGGGTAAGCTTTTCTTTGGACTTGATGTTGAATATATGCACAATTTCAACAATAAGCACAGTGTGTGTGTGTGCTCTTTCTCACCTAAGACAAATGATTTAGTCTTTAGCACTTGAAATGTCACTCTGTCATTTAAAAAAAAAAAGGACTTTTATGTCAGTGAGATATTTTCAAAATTTTTAGGTAACTGCTGTATACAACCAAAAAATACCAGACAGTTCAGTGTTGTCCTATAATCAAATTACAGCAGAATAAACTTCTTGGAAAAGTAAATTCATAAAGGGAAGATAATTTTTGCTCAAGAGCAGATGCCTCTCTATGTAGAATTACATGTGTACACAAGATAATGAGACATATGACTTAACAGTCACCTCGAGAAAGGGTGTACTTAGTACAGAATTCATTGAATTAGATGAAAAATAACACCTTAGAATTGCAAAATATTCAACTACAGGTTACAAAATCCTCAAATCTATCAAAACAGACTAGATACACAACTGAAGTGCAGATTCTGTGTTAGGAGTGTCTGATGTGCCAAAGTCATTTGTACATTTGAAAGAATCGATTTGTCTTCAGTTGAGAAAGGAGAATGGGATCAACACAACTCACCTGATGTGCTTTTCTATCAGCATAATCTTTTTTTCAGAAGAAATTCTGGGATTGCTGTAAATTATACCAACATTCTGCAAACAATCCTATGGCATTTTCATTCTCTTGCCTATCTGTAAGCCTACTCAGGTACATGGCTCTGAAAATGCCCTCCACTAGAGGGTGGGCACTACTCCTGCAGGATTTTGGATCATCTGAGTACAACTAAGTAGATCCAAAGTGCTCCTGAATGAGCTGAGTAGAGAGCAGGCATTTCCTGAGCTAACAGCATTCAAGTATCCTCACAAAATTCTCATTTTTCACAGACTGAAAACAGCACTCATATATTTTAAAATTCTTAGAAGAAATACACTTTCCTGAATGTTTGCTCACTTCTCTTTTCATATTCTCTAGCTAAATAATGACTTTTTTCATTAATTTAAAATTGAATTTATTAAATAGATTGCTAAAAATTATTGGGTGTTATTTCAACTATTGTCATTAGCTACCGACTTTTAGAAACACTTGTCAGCTGTCTTTTTCTGGAGGTCCTCACTTACTATAAACTTTCAGTAAGTATACATGAGGCAAAATACTTGTTTGTTCATCTGTAATTATCTCCTATTTATTTGGGTGGCATCAGCTTAGGTGTGAAACATAACCAGTATCATGCTGTCAGAGATATCTTATTGTTTGAATACATTCTTCATGGGAAAAAAAAATTAAAATTTGAAAGGAATTTTTTTTTTTTTTTACAAAAAATATGAGTGTTTCTGAAATGACTTTTCACAGAAACCTAGAGTGTTTCTTCTGCTGACCTAACAATCCATTTCTGCCAGGCCTGCCAGCAACAAATCAAAATTTGTGTTTTGCTGTTCCAACTTTGTGTTTTGTTGGGTTGTTGAACTGTCATTTATACAAGGTATAACTTTTCTGAGATTTAAGAGCCTACACATGCAATAAAACATGTCTGACAGAGATCCAGGAATTATTTAAAAACCTCAAGTATGCATGTTAGGAATATCTCTAGATTACTTGCTTGGAATATCCTAGAGTTGTGCCCTAAGTGAACACTGCCTTTTTAACCAAAGATGTCACCTTATTGCTATTAGGAGATTATGCATGATAAATTTAAGAGTGAGAAGGATGACGGATGTTGACAGAAGATGGAATACAGTGCCTTCATCTGGTTTCAGCTGCACAGATCTCAATATCTAGCAAAGTCATCTACAGCAGAGTCAGTCTGGCAAAGGAACCTGCTGTGTCAACGCTGTCAAAACTTTTGGCAGTTACCAAAAATGTCATCAGAACTAAAAAGGTATGGTTTATAATTTCTCCAGTCCTGTTGTACACAGGTGTCAGATATCTGTAGCTGCATCTTCTCTTTCAAGGACAAATTACCTCCAGTTTCTAGGATTAAGACCAATATTTTTTAATGATTCTGTTGAGAAAACAGTGCTTCTTGCCATAAAATTACACTCGTTTAAGGCAGATTTTATTTAGCACAAGCAGGATTGACTTTGAAATAAAATCCAACAGGTTTCCCACTTGATTTTGATTTAATGGACATCTATGGTAGAGGACCTCAGGGTAGGCTGGCTCTAGCTATTTGTCTTTATACTGGGTAGTTTATATATTTTAAGAAAGTGACAAATGGCAGCTTTAAAAAAACTCATTATGGTAATTGATTATTATAGGAAAACCTTGGAAACCTTACGAAAGAGAGACATATTCTCTAAGTGTCTTAGCTTTAATCCAGATCTGTAATTAGAAGAATCCATAAACATTTATCACATTCAGAGAGGTTTGGTCAGAAGGTTTAGAATAAAACCCTGGAGTCACTTTATTGTTCTGTGTTAAAATCACATACTTTAGCAGTTCTCCCTTACCATAAGGAGATTAATTGGCCCATCTGAACAGAGGCACACACAGGACCCCTCTAAACTGAGTCCCACAAGAATTTTCCTGTGTACAAACTCTGGTAAAGGTGGCTGGACTCTTAGACTGATACCTTTATAAGTTATCTTATCAAGTCATGTTTTCACTCTAGAATTTGTTCAAGAATTTGAGTTATCTATTATCCCTCCACTTTTTCTCTTTGGCCTCTCCATCTGCCTGAAATTTTAGGTGTCCCAGCAGGAAACTCATAGATCTCATGTTCCTTCCTTGTCTCACCTCTCTTTTTTTTAGCTGCAGCTTGTTCTGACCAAGTTTTAAGAGATTTCAATCCTGAATCCATATGTAAGGTGGCCTTCAACTTATATTTATTTCAAGGCCTTTTGGTTAAATAACTGATTTATTTAAGCAAACACCCTCCCCCCAATTTTATTAAATTACAGCTAATGTGGCTAGATGTTTATTTTGCTTTCATGAATGAAAAAAGATAACTATCTCACATAAAAATTCGGACCAAACTTTGTCTATCTAATGTTACATTGCCAATGCCTCTGGAAGAGAGAGACAACATTTCTTGTCTATCTTTTACAGAGACAGTAGGCACAAAAGAGACTTAATAACTGTTTTCAGAAATACTGAATGTGAAAAATATCTCTTTGATTTTGAGTCTTTAATCATGTACAAACTTGAGAAGTGGTCACTGTCCCTGTGTACAGAAAAATAAATATTCTGCAGGTGGCTTTAAGAATCTTTTGTTCCTAATTTCGGCCTGTAATGTGTGCTTCAGTTTGTCACATATATCTAAGGGGGTATACATTTCATGTTTCTTCTAAGAAAGAAAGGAATGGAGCACTCAGGATATACCATAATTGAGCATAAAAGACAGAAAACATTTGCAAAGCCATACATGTTATTATGGTACATATACTTCAACAGTTTTCAGTCCAGAGAAGCATGGACGTGCAGTATGGCTTATCAGGCATAACCTACCATGTATGTAGTAGTAGTAGTAATAATAATAACATAGGTATGCAAGGTATTATTTGTTTTAACCATATTTCATAATGGTAAAATTCACCATTTATAATGTTTTCTCTTATGGCACCACATCCTAAGAAAAAAGTAAAAGTGATGTGTAAGAATGTCATCTTTCTTTTCTAAAAAGTGATCCTCTAGGTGTGAAAAGATTGATTTTGTCAGCTTAGGTATATATAAGGCTCAGAAGTGAAAATGTAAGTGAAAGAGCTATAAAAAAAAATCTTAAAACTTCAATTGTTTTTAACAAAAATAGCAATTTTCAGAAGATTTTAATGACATTTTTATGACCAGAGTTGACAACGCCATTCATTTCTCTTTCTTTAAATACATTATATTTCTTCTTATAATGTCCCTCATATAAATTTATGTATGTCTATAACAGGAGCAAACTACAAAATCTGGAAATAAAGTTTTTGAAAGCAAAGATTTTTTGACTCTTTTAAGCAGACATGTAATAAAAACAAGCCCATAACAATTACATTTATTCTTTCCCCAAAGCAAGCTACATCTTTTAACCATTAAAGTTTTTCTTATTCCAAGTTTGCTTCAGTCTGTAAACCCCTCTTTAAGCATGAAATAAAAATCATTGTTCCTTTGGCAAGTGTACAGTTTCTTTGTCAAGAGCTGCTTAATTCAAATATTCTGCTCACAAAGATATGTTACTTGGCAGCTTGACATATATACTAAAAGTGAAAGTTATTTGTTAATAGCAGAGAAGAAACTTCATGTTCTTTTTTTCCCCCACAAAACAGAGATTTTTCAAGTTAGCCATTGTTTCAGATGGACAAATGTCAGGTAAACAATGCAAAGTCCAAAGGTCTGAGTTCTTTTATCTGTATATTCAGTGGGAAAAGAACACACTGGCATGTGGCAGTATCATAATTTCAAAGTCTGATGCAAGAGGTGGTGCAAGAGGAGGTGGTGGAGTCTCCATCCCTGGAGGTGTTTAAGGAATGTGGATGGATGGATGGATGGATGGATGGATGGATGGATGGATGGATGGATGGATGGATGGATGGATGGATGGATGGATGGAAGGATGGATGTGGCACTTAGTGCCATGGTCTATTTGACATGGTGGTGTTCTGTCAAAAGTCGAACTTGATGATCTCACAGGTCTGTGCTACTTAAAATTTAAAATTCTGCTATTTCTATCTAAGTGAAGTTGGAGTCATGACACCTTTCATTGCCTTAAGATATAAGCTATTGCTGTTTACAAGAGCTTCAGACCACATCTCACCCTCTGTAGACATAGCACTGTAATTCCTGGAAAGCTTGCCAACTTGTCTATTTAGATAAGAGTCTAACCTCAATACAGAATCCTTTTGTCTCTTCTCACAGGAAAATTTCTGTAACAAAGATAGAGTATACTCCAGCATGTTCCTAGATTTGGCTGGTTGGAAGCCTGAAGTGGTAAATGGCTTGCATTCATTGGCATAAGTGAAAAGAAAGCCCCACAGTCCTGACTTTTGGAATGGGATTGGTTTTATGTGTCAACAGAACTTTAAAGATAGATATATAAAATGTAGCTAGTCTTCCTTTGCTTCTTCAAGGGAAAGCATTTCATGTCCCAAAGCAGTTGGTCTGTCCAGTCTTGAAACATGATGGCTGGTATATTTAAACTGAAAGAGGGTAGAGTGTTAAGAAGAAATTTTTGCTGTGAGGGTGGTCAGACACAGGAACAAGTTTCCCAGAGTAGTTGTGGATGTTCCATTCGTGGAAATGTTCAAAGCTGAGCTGGATGGGGCTTTGAGCAACCTGATCTGTGGCAATTGTCCCTGCCTATGGCAGAGGTGTTGGAACTGGGTGGTCTTTAATGTCCCTCCCAACCAAAACCATTTTATCATTCTATGATATAAAAAGATGACCTACAAGTCTGATCAGCCCCATCTTGTCATCTCACCTGGGCCCATATATTTCTGTAGCAGAGTTATATTTACTTCAAAGCAAATAAAATAGAGTAATTCCAATTCACTCTACAAGCTCCAGAGGGACAATGGTCCAGTGATTGCAAAAGGGCTGCTATGCCAATGCATCTCCTGATAACTGAGATCTGTGTTAGAATGGAGATGCCTTTTGCCATTCTTCTAATGTATACTGGCAGAAAAGCTAGCAGGAATTCAGCTCTATTTTAGTTAAATTTCTTTTGCATATATTTTTCTATATTAAAAAGCAATATTTTATGCTTAAAGGACAGAATTTTTTCTCATTAACTGGGCAGAGGTCCGTGGGATGTACAGAAATTGGGTATTAATTTATATAATTTGCATACAGCAGTTTCCAACATGCAAAACACTGTCATATGGAAATGCATTCACCAGATAGGACTTTTCACAGTATAACATTTATTAGGAAAACATATGCATCATGATATATACGTTCCCATGTTTTAATGTATATTTTATAAGGATTTTTCGTTTTTACTCTGTTATTGTAACCTTATGTTTTTGAAAGTTGATTCATTGTCATTAAACAAAATCAAAGAGGTAAAGAAAAGCACGTGGCAGCTACTTTTGTTGCTATCACCATGTTTTATTATTTGTATTCTCAGAAGGTATCTACTGTACTTTTATTGATCAAGGAATAGGATCCTTTTAAAATCCAGGTGTTGATCACATGTTTATCAGACTTTCCATAAACAACAAAGAGTTTTTTCAATATCTGCTTTCTTTATAAAAACCCAACTGAGCTTTGCAAATATGTTAATCCAGGTCTGCAAAATCTTCAAGCTCTTGATTTTATTCATGCATGCTAGTAAGGGTCAAACTGAGGGGAAATAGTAAAGCAACATTTCCTCTGAGGTGATTGTGTTGCTCATGCCTTTGTATATCACTACCAGCACAGAATTGTGGCAGGTTTTCACTGCTGAGGATTAAAACTAATTTAATGTTTCTAAACTAAACATGCCTAGGATGCAAAGTTCAGGCCCAAATCACAGATTTATCAGATTAGGTGTTCAGATACAGTGATTGGGATTTGCTTCAAATATAAAAAGCATTCAGATCTAGTTTTTTCAGTTGTTCTCATATTTTTAGGCACTGATTTTTAAATGCACTGTGAGGCTAAAAAAGACCCATACTTTTAAAGCAGCCCTCTAATTTGATACCTCTTCTTATCTCACTTCTACTTGCCAAGGCACAGAGTGGTAGATTAAGAGAATGGATTTTAGATACCAAACAAGTGTTTTCTACTCCTGGGAATCTCTGTTTCTGTAAAATATTATTTTATAGGTGTTCTTTATTTAATTTACAATGCTTGCATAAATATATATCATGTGCATATAAAAAGAGATTGCTGAAACAAAACTGTAATAAATATGGATTTTTAAAATATGGAATAAATGAACAAACATCATAGATCTTGAACTTGAAGATCCTGTATAGTTGTTTGTGATAATAATAATTCCCAAGCAGGTATTCAACAGTGGAAAGGAAGAAAAAAAACAAAGAAAGACAAAGAAAGAAAAAAAGAAAGAGAGAGAGAGAAAGAAAAAGAAATAAAGAAATAAAGAAAGAAAGGAAGATAGAAAGAAAGAAAAAGAAAGAAAGAAAGAAAGAAAAGAAAGAAAGAAAGAAAGAAAGAAAGAAAGAAAAAGAAAGAAAGAAAAGAAAGAAAGAAAGAAAGAAAAGAAAGAAAGAAAGAAAGAAAAAGAAAGAAAGAAAGAAAGAAAGAAAGAAAGAAAGAAAGAAAGAAAGAAAGAAAGAAAGAAAGAACTGAAAAATACATCTGAAATTAATGTAAAACAATGGGATAAAGTTTTGAAAGAGTAAAGCCAAAACAAGAAAATTATGTGGTTATCACTTGTTTCTTTGATATGTTTGGAAACTTTATGAACAGGCAGCATCTAGCATTCTATTTTTCATTCTTTCTTGACTAAACTTGTTGGGATTTCCATGACGTAGTAAAAATCAATTAACAGAAGAGCACATACACACCCCATGGCTGGGGTGAATTTCTCTATATTATATTTGGTGCTTCATCATGTGTGAATGTGAGAGAAATTTATACAAGTTATCTAATTAGCACAGCAAACCTTTCAAACACTGTTAAAATTTAATTAGGATTCTTGTTAATTTGGAGTAATGTTAGTTTATTTTTCTCTTACAATTTATGAAAATATTTTCCTTAACTCTTGGTGTTTATTTCAGCAAAGATTTCAGTAGGACTAAGGTTTCAAAAGTAATGCCTTAAGTTACTTAGAAGAATGGGTTCGGGTTTTTAAAACAAGATCATTTTATGCTGACAGCTCACATTAGATATTTTAACAAGTTTGTTTGGTAACATGCCAATTTTAAGTTTTTAAGTTATTTAAGTTTTATAGATCAGTTTTTCTCTGGTTTAATAAAGAATAAATAAGCATATTTAGAATTTAGACTGCAATTCACTATCACTATTTAAAAAATAATACATCATGGGATAATCATATGCATCAGCAATAATCATATGTCTCATCGTGAAGGATTGTTCTGATCTTGACATAAACAAGCTGACATGTTTCTGAGAACTGGAAAAATGGAGGGAGTAGTGCTCATAACATCTTGACGAGTTTACATCTTTCTTTGTCAGTTTTGGTAGGGTCATTTCACAGGGCATATTTTCACTTGCTGTAAACTTATCCTTTGCTGATTAAAGATAGTCTAAAAGGTAGCTTTAGAAATTACCTTTCCAGCATTAGCAACACAGAATAATTGAAGAGAAAATTGTTGCTATTCTTCATGATTTGGAGTAAGCTCCAAGTTAATTGTGAGCACAGAAGTCTTTGGATGAAAAAGGTAGAATTTATGTGGTTTTTGTCTGTTGTGTCATATTTTCTCTTCCAAAAAAAGTAATATTTTCCACAAATAAGCAACAGGCAGATGGCCTGTTGGATCAGGTTACGTCAGTTTATGTTGTGTTACGAGATATGACATGCCCTGCAGTGACCTGAGGCAATGTCAGCTTGTGTTACCTTGGTAAGGAAATACTGTTCTTTATTAAGCAAGTGAAGAGAAGGCTAATCATCTTTAGCCATGAGGAATTTCTGTGCTCTCTGTAGGTAAAAGCACTTAATGACAACCAGTATGTTCTTTTGATTTTCTTTCAGCTACTTCTAGGCAGTCTAAACCCCATATGAATCATGTCTTACTATTATTTACTAGTTGGCATGTACTTTCAAATTCTAATTTAATATGTTCCAGAGTACACATTGAAGAGAAATTCCTGTAGTGCTACAAAGACTTGTAGTACTTGGAGAGTGGATAGACAATAGCACCTATTTGGTTATGGAAATGAGAGACTTTGCAAAAGGGATATTAAGTAATCTTCTTAGATGGAAATTCTGAGTGTTGGGAGTCTAACTATTTATACATTTTTATGCATAGACTGGTCATTATTACTCTTCTACGGTTCTTATAAGCTTCTTGCTTAAATAGTACATTATGAAAATGAGCTCTTGCAACTGCAAAGAATGATAAAACTGAGTCTATAGTGTGACCCTACCCATGACTCTATCAGGATAGTACTCTCAATAAGTAAGTCTTGAGTTATTGCATTATGGGATATTATCAAAGGAACCCATTGTACTTGGTCATTCAGTGTAATGATCTTTTATATTATTTCCTATTGATACATTCGGCATGTCAATTCACTTTTGAAAGATTTGCACAAAGAAAGTGAACACTATTACACAGGTACAGCTATCTACTGATTTTGCAGTAAATTACTGGTGCGTGGTACAGAATGTAACCTCTTGGTTATATTATGCAGTAAAAGGAATGGGTTAGAGAGGTTTTTATGCAAATTAGTAATGCTCTGTGTTGGAAGCCTAATTGTACTTTTTATTGTTGGACAAGTCAATATGCTTTAATACACATTTTATAAGCTTCTTGCTAAAATTGTATATGAAAGGGATTAGTTCCCATAGATGAAAAGCATAATCTCAACAATGAGGCCACGTAAGCAGAATGGTTGAAGTACTGATAAAGGATTTGTTAGCTTCAACATAGAATAAGTCTTATTAGGGTTATTAGTCACCACTATTTGATCCACTACAGTTCATTGTACAAGTCACATGTACTCAGTGATGGAACGAACATCAGATGCTGTATTCTGGCCAGACACAATAAACAGGAATGTGTGAAGTACCTTTCCCTAAATCAGAAACAACATAAATTTCATTTTTCTTTAGTTACTCTTGAATGGGGAATGCAAATCAAAAATATAAAAAATACTAGGTAGCACATCTTGAAGGAGGCTGGAGGAGAAGTTCAAGGTTCAGGTTTTGCTTGCTGTCTCAGTTGATCTAAATCTTCCTATAGGCTCAGCGGTGATCATTATCACCAATAATAAAATTCAGATGTTGAAGAACAAGAGTTCAGTTCATCACAGGAAAATCTGAAGAAAATTATCTTCAAAATGGAGGTTTCACATAAGAAAAAAATTTCAGTTGTGTGTTTTCTTGGACAACCAATTTTAAAACCCATATACAGTTGGTTGTTTTTTTCTTTTCTTTTTTCCCCCTTTTTTTTTTTTCTTTTTTGTGGTCATAGCAGTGGGGACAGAGGTAGTGAAGAAAAATGGAAGCAAAAGAGTCAACTTTTAACTAAGGGCTTTTTAAAAAGTATTCCTTAGCTTTAAATAATTAATCAAAGTATATTAGAATCACTGAATGATGACAGCATACAAAATAGAGACCAGCGTACAGCACAACTGTAAATCTGATAAGGCATCTGTGGTCTTCAGTAATGTCATTTTTCTTCCTCTTATGCTGGATAATGGATTGCAATGGAAGGGTGAACAGATTCTTAAACTTGATCTGCTCACTCAAAGCAATGCCCAAAAAAATGTATTTTAATGTTAATATTTCTAGTAGATCCAGAATACAGATTATATACATGGTTCTTTCTCTGAAATGCCTTTATTAATTTTTACTCTTCCCTATGTAATCTCGTACTAGAGAAAGTCCTGGCTATCAATATCAAGAATATTGTTTGGAAGAGCTTTTCCTTCAAATTATGCTAAGCATTCTCTCCCAGCACTGCAGTGTGTTCACTGTGTCTGTCAGGAAGATATTTCTCACATAATAGTAAGTGTAGATGCTCCTTTTAGATCACAAGAGAACCTGTCCTAATTCTAGGGATGCTGTTACTCAGCATTTACAGGTTCATAAGTAATATATCTGCACATTTGGTCTGTATTTGTCTCCTGGAAAGAATCCAATCTATGAGCCTCTAGTCCAACTGAATATTTGCCACCAAATTGCTTATTAGTTTGCCTGGTTTAAAGAGGTGTCTAGACAGACAGGCATCCTTCTTTCTTATTTTCTTATGCTAGCCTTTCCTTCTTTTTTAAAATATATGTATTTGTCTATTTGACTTATACTTTCTGTCTCGTTTTAGCTCTTGTTCTAGATTTCCAAAATAAACCTGCTTTTTACAAAATCCCAGAGACAACTGAGCTGGAAGGGACCCACAAGGACCATCAAGTCCAGTTCCTGGCCCTGCACAGCATCCTCCCCAAGAGTCACACCCTGTCCCTGAGAGCATTGTCCAAATGCTTGAACTCTGTCAGGCTGGTGCTGTGACATTCTCTGGGGAGCCTGTTCAGTGCCCAAACTCCCACTGGGTGAAGAATCTTTTTCAAATATCAACCTGAACCTCCTCTGACACAACTTCAGGCCATTCCCTCGGGTCCTGTCCCTGGGCACCAGAGAGAAGAGATCAGTGCCTGCCCTTCCTCTACTTCTGTGCCTTTTTTTATTTTCTCATGCTAGTCTTTCCTGTATTTTCAAAATTTATTTTTATTATTTTATTTATTTAATGTTTAAATTTTTAAAATATTTTTTAGCTCTTGTTCTGCATTTCCAAAGCAAAACTTACTTTTCTCTAACAGACTTGCACTCATACAATCCCAGTTCTACTGGAAATGAAAGGCACACGGTGGTTATTTGTGATAATGAAATTTAGATTTAAAGACTCAGGCATTTCAGAGCAATGATTCTACTACTGCTATGTTGTGCAATATGAGATTTTGGCAAAGCAGAGGATAAGATGATCTCCAATTGTCTGAGAAATTGAAGACATTCTCCACTATTTTTAAAAATATAGATAAAGAAGTCAGAAAAACAGATATTTATGGGAATGAGATAGAGGAGAAAAAAGGTGAAGACCAGTGGAGCTTGCTTGTGGAGCTGTGGCTCTTCCTCATAGTGCCAACAATCATTCACTTTATCTTACTTTAGAAGTTTAAAAGGCAAGCATCCAGGTTAAACAAATACTCTAGAGGCAATTGGAAGAGTTACGCTCTTCCAGACTGAATTTACTAAATATTGAAGCTGGAATCATTGGACACTATTTCAAGATCCATAACATTTAGCATGCTATAAAATAATGAAACAAAGATCCCACAGCAGTGTTTAACTTGGCTCAGTTTATAGTTTATAGGTGAGTAACAAAGCCTTTTGCTCTTATTTTTTTGTAAACAAATGTTTTCTATGTTTTTGTTTTCCTTTCTCCAGCTATTAGTTGAAATTTGCATTTTCAAAAAGAATTTTTGTCTGAAACAAGCTTATTTTATGATTATAGAAAAGAAAATCTTTAAAGAACAAACTGTCTATGTTGGTCTTGAGATTATTCACATTTTGAATGTGCAGAACATTAGACAGAGAAGCCTCCCATTACAGGGCACACTATTTACCACATGACAGAGAAACAGCTAGGAAGATAGCAGGTTCCTCCACTCCTATGATGTCTGTATCTATCACAGTCTCCAGAGATGGTGATATGAGGTCTTCCTTTGGTTCTTCTCCCTTACACAGTTTAAAAAAACCTGCTTTGATGGCTTTGCCTTTAGTGAAAGGTCAGTGATTGTGCCCTTGTTTGACATAATTGATGGTGTAGTTAATTAGAATTATACTGCACTTAGAATAGCCTGTGCTTCTAAGATCTGTAGTGGAAGAGCTACCTCCTGCAGAGTTTCTGAGATCTAAAGAATGGCAGCTTCCTCAAGCACTGTTTACAAGCTCCTTTAGCATGACTGTAGCATCTACAATCTATAGCAGAAAGACTCCCTCCTGTGGATCTAATAAAATCCACAGAAGAAGTGCTGTGGATTTTCTGTGGGTTTTCTGAATCCTCATTAGCGTGAAAGAATTTAATATAGTTGCAGATATCTTTAGTTGTGAAGCCATTAAATTCTATCACATATGTTCTTGGTCTACAAACATGGATCCATGTTATCACTGTGTTCCTTCACTTTTAAGATTGTATAGCTTTTATGACATAGGTAGTAGCACCAAAAACCTCAAAAGCTGATCATCTGATTAATGCATATGCCAAGTGATATCTTAAAATACCCCTGAGTAGCCTAAGAAGAAACAGGATGTTTCCTGAAAGTGTATTTTTCAGCAAACACTGCTGAAAGAACCCTGGTATTAAGTCTAAAAAGATCTGGCTATGGCCCTTTACATTATAAAAGGTATTGGTGTTATTACAGAAATATAAAATTCATATATAGAGTGTATCAGTTCCAAAAGATTCACACCCCCCCCATTTTGTTAAAATTGCTTGCAAACCCAAATTTTAGTGTATAAAATATTTAATAAATGCCTAATCAATTCCCAATCCCCCAAACCAAAATGGCTTTGGAAGACTGGATTCAGAGAATATGTCTAAGCTAAAATTAGAGGAGGTGACTTATCAATTATTTATCTTTTATAAAATATAATGAAAGATAAAAAAATCACCCATCAGCCATTTTTATAACTTTTTTTTTGTTTATGTCTTCTTAGAAAAGAATACAGATTTTAGATTATATTGGTATAAACTGTGGCTGACAGGATAGTAACTGAGATCCTTTCCTTTAAGAATAACAGACTTTAAAATAAAATTACTGTATCTTCTAGTATGTATAAAATTCATTACTAGCTATTGTAGCTTCAATGCCATTTTAACTTCAGAATCACAGATATCTTCATGCATAAAATGTATTAATTTAGGAATGAAAAAAAATACTGTAGAAAGCAGAGCCTGCTTTCAGCCCTTCCTTTTGAGCAAGGGTCTTACTTAACCCAGTATGAGAAGCTAGTGTGAGTTTCATTGTCTTGATTTTAAAAAAAACACACAACAGTTAATCAAAGAATAATGGATAGAATATCTTCATCTGACAACATCTGTTGATCTGAAACAGGAGAATAGCCAGTGTGACAGTGAAGGTGTTCTCTACTTTTTTTTCCCAAGCTGAAAAAATGGGGCATAGAGCTGTACAACCCATAGCAATGTGCATGTCTTTATAAGATGTTGTTCACCAGAGACCTGTCAACAGACTGAGCCATATTGGTTCTGGCAGTCTTTCTATTGGGACAATATTTGCCTTGAAGTACTATCTTTTCTCTTTTTCAATGTCAGCCTGAAGGCTCTTAGACAGCATATGTTCATTTCATGTCTTAGAGATATTGCTTCTGGTATTGCAAATGCATTACCACATTGAGCTTTTTTTTTGTAAAACAGATGGTACATATTAAGGTCTCTGTTTCTTAGACAATTTCTGCAACAATTGCACCGCATTCTTCACATTGACAAAAACATCAGCAACATGCAGTGAGGCACTAGATTATGTCAGAATGGTAAATGAAAGCCCATAACAGGAAGAGTTATAAAGGTGAATCAGTCCCCTCAGAGAAATGGGGAAGGGTGTTACATTTGGTAGGCATTCAGTTAAAAATTAGTGCCTTGATCCTAAAGTAAAGTGATTTGTTGGGGTGGGACTTAGCTTTCAAGGAGTGTTGCTGATTTGCAGGAACTGCATTTGGAATAGATATTATTTCTTGTAAGCCTGGGTTCTAAGACATGGTGGAGAACACAAAGATCTGAATGAGGTGAGCACAAGGGAGAAGCCATAAAGGGGTCACTGGAGGACTGCAAGCACGACAGTGGGGCAGAGGTTGATGGGCCAGCAGGCTGTAGCACACAACTGGGCCAAATTAAAAGACCATCTAAGACTGGCTGTCAAAAATCCGTGTGCACAGTGAACAAGCAGGAAATTAGACACAGTCTCCTGAAGAGAGTGTAGATAGTACTCTTTGGTAACATGAAGGTGCCTTTAGGCAACACTAGGGAGATTGGTCCAACTACAGTTCCCACAGAAAAGAAAGGGAATGGTAAATTGGCATCAGTAGCCTACTTTTGTGGTATTGTGTCTTTGCTGCTGCAGCATCAGCCTTTTTGAAAAGGCACTATCTTAGTGACTTTAATGTAAGCTGGATTTCTTTGTCCTCATTTCAAGCATCAGATCAAATGCAGAAGGGTGGAAAGTGGGACTTTGGTAAAAATAACATTTGAGGCCAGAAGTGAGGTTAGTTGGCACAACTGGATGTCAAGACACACTCAGAAAAGTCTGAGTCTTTGCCCTATGGTCATTGTTTCTTCTGCTAGAAGGATTGCTGAAAATACAGAACTGCTTTGCCATGTTCCTACCCATAAAAGAATAGGAATATTTGTTCCTCCCATAAACAGATCACGTTTATTTGATATCTACATTACTTTCTTGTCCGAGTATGAGATTTGAAGAACATGAGATCAAACAAAAGAGCAGGAAAGTAACATTTGAGCTATAGATTCCAATGAGACATTAGTGTAGTGGGTGAACAGTGCAGGGGCTGTGTACACATATACATACCTTGAGGAAATAGCCAAAGTTTCAGAAGTGATTGGTCCCCCCGTTCAATTTGAAATTGCAGCTTATTTTAAGAACTCGTGATGAAGTCATGTCATAGTGTGTGAAGACAGCAGAACCTTACAAACCAGAGTGCTGCTTTGCACATTGCTTTTTACAGGAGCAACAGGTCAGCTTGAAATACCACAGATGGTGAGCACCATTTTCTGAGTTATAGAGGTGTTCTGAGGCTGCGTTTGCTGATTATCAGTAATGTCTATAAATAATTCAGAAGGTCAGGGTTTAGGCAGGAAAGCTTTACATTTGCTTCTATAAAGTGATGGCATTATTTGTGTCTTGTAAAAAATTGTACATGGGTTTAGGTTAGCATTTCTAGTTTTACTTTGAACTGTCAAATTACATTGTCTCAGGAATTTACTATTTTCTTTACTTCAGCAACACCTACTCTCTTCCTTGTTTCTTTTTCCTATGCTCATCCAGTCATGGAATTTTTTCTTTCTGTACTGCATTTCTACTAGTCAAAGACAAATTGGACTTCAGGTTTCAAACTTGGTGCTTTCTCATTGTAAAATTTTTACCAACACATATGGATATAGCATTAAAGTCATCAGTTTCAATCAAAACACTTCAAATGGAAAGTGTAGCTAAGTCCTAAAAAGAAGATGGCTCAAATGACTGCTTATTGTATTTGATGATAAATAAATAAAATCGTTCAAGGCATAGTTAAAAACCCCCTACACCTCTTAGAGGCTAGACATATGATTATATGCATGATCATAGTCTGCTTTTGCAGAAATAAGAAGTTATTCTCGAAGTTTTGGTGAGAACAGCTGAGTCCAGAGAAGGAGGGAGTAAGATGATATTTTTCCTCTTCCTTCCCTTGGGGATCCTTTCTACCTAAATAGGTAAGGTCAAATTTTTGACCTTTGTCATATATTATCAGACTGAATGACTTACTCAAGTCAGTGTTGAAGGCATTTGGAAACTATTAATTATTCTGGTGGCCCAGGTTGAAATAGCTTTAAATTGCCTGATTTTAAAAGGTATCCTACACCACCGAGTATTCTGGAGACTTTTAGTTGTTTTTTTCCTTGAAAACTAATCAAAAATCCTATCCACGGACTTAAGGCACATTTGTAAATTCTTCTGAGTGTGATCTGAATAAAGATCATAAATGTAGATTCCTGAATCTAGATAGAACCTGAAACAGAAACTTCCCAGTAATTACACAGAAATCTAGGTATCATTAAATTCCAAAGAGAACTTCTAAAAGACAGTATATCTTCTTGCAAAGTGGCATGAACTCCAATGAACTGCAGAACAAATAAAAATATAAATATTTTAATTGCTAAAAAATATTGTTATTCACACCAAAGTATAATTTACTGGGCACAGAGAAAAAAATCAAGATACACATTTATCTTATTGGGTAGTAGTTTTGACATTTGATACAGGGTTTGCAAGGCTTTCCAGTTTATTTAGACAGATGAATTTCCCTGAACTTATTGTGTTCCAAATTAATGATGGCACCTTGTTTTCCTACTTCTTATGCCCATTAGGGAAACACATAATTCATTCTAAAGATGTGCATGAAGTGAGGTTTTTGTGTTTGTGATCAGCTTTTATAAACAGGAAAAGAAATGACCACTTTATGTAAACAGCAACTGAAGCAGAATGTATATTTGGTTCTTCCCACTTAATTTCAGCCTTGTTTATTTACTCTGTTATTCAGCAACTCTACAGATCATGAGGAAAAACTATCCGGCAAGAAGGGAAATGCACATATTTTTGAGATGAAAAATAATCATTACTTTTTATAATGATTCTCTGACTTTAAAAGACAAGCAGATTGGTAAGAGAAAAAACATCTCTGATGTTGGTGGAAATCTCACAAACAGGAATTTAGGGTCTGTTTTCAATGGTTAAATTAACAAGCAAGCCATTTGGGCAAATTTCCAGTTTTCACAAATAAAAGATATTTTACTGGTATAGCCTTTGTCTTTTAGCAATTCACTGTATGCACTGTGCTAGTATTGTCTGATAACATTGTACAAAATTTATTTTTCTTTCATTGTGCTTAAGCTAAACAAGGATATGAAGTGAATTCTTGTGAAAAGAAAACAAAGGATATAGTTTCTGAAACCAAAAGAAATTCTTCATATTTCACTTGGCCCTATGAGCAGAAGGTGTGAAGGAAGGGGCTGAAATGCTAGAGACATCAAATACTTTAAAAGCCAGCACTTGAGTGTTTAAAAAATAGACTGTCAGCTGAAATGTTTCAATGTGAGAGAGAGAGAAGGAGAGGCTCAAAGGTGTTTAAAAGGGCTGCTGGAGAGGCTTGCATCAGGAGCAGTAATAGTGAGAAATTCATCCGTGCTGATGATGGGGAGGGCAGTATCAGAGACTAGTGAGGTGCTGAATGTGCTGGCACTGGAGCTGCAAGTGGTGACACTGGTGGCTGTGGGAGGGGTGGAGGTGACAGCTTTGTTAGCAGCCTTGTGTCTGATGAAGAGAATGTTTCTCTCAGAGTGTACCCTTCACCTTCATGTTAAAAATAGCATTTGGTAAGCTATTTGAGGGGAATTTGGGGGATTTTAGTTCTCCTTTGCCATATCGGTGGCTGCTGACATTAGATTTGGCACTTTCTTTCTGAACTGGAACATTGCAAAGCCAATGAGATGATATGAATTTCAGTGATGCCTTAGTGTTTGCAACTTTCACTGGAGACATTCCCTTTGTTTCATCTCTGATTTAACTTTGTGAGAAAATGAGAAAGAATACCTACATTAGACACATCTATAGTAAAGAAAGAGATGCAAAATATGAATTTTGAATCAGATATTGGACATTACAGACTGCTTCAGTGTTAATTAAAAATTGGCAGTGCTCAGATATGCTTGAAGTGTACTTCAAGAAACCCTTCCCTTCCCTTCCCTTCCCTTCCCTTCCCTTCCCTTCCCTTCCCTTCCCTTCCCTTCCCTTCCCTTCCCTTCCCTTCCCTTCCCTTCCCTTCCCTTCCCTTCCCTTCCCTTCCCTTCCCTTCCCTTCCCTTCCCTTCCCTTCCCTTCCCTTCCCTTCCCTTCCCTTCCCTTCCCTTCCCTTCCCTTCCCTTCCCTTCCCTTCCCTTCCCTTCCCTTCCCTTCCCTTCCCTTCCCTTCCCTTCCCTTCCCTTCCCTTCCCTTCCCTTCCCTTCCCTTCCCTTCCCTTCCCTTCCCTTCCCTTCCCTTCCCTTCCCTTCCCTTCCCTTCCCTTCCCTCAAAGCAAGTGCAAAAAATCTGGTTTCTAGAGTTTTGAGAGTTGGGAGTATTTTTATGTTGGATTATTATTATTATTATTATTGTTGTTGTTGTTGTTGTTGTTGTTGCTGCTGCTATTGCTGTTGTTGCTGTTGTTGTAGTGCAAAATTATAACATTGTTCTCACATGTTACTAAACATCTAAACTCGACAGTACTTTTGCTGTTTGTTTCAATTTATGATACATGGTCATTCACTTCAGAACTTTTGCTCTACTTTTCTGCTGGGAATGTTGAGGAAGATTTTTTAGGTCACTAACTGGTGGAGTTTTTTCTCCTGTATTACAAAATTTCTTGGAAAAATTAATCAAAGTGCCATGTTTTTAGGACATTTTCAAGAATGTTATAAAAGCTAAATCCCATAGCTACTGTTTTAGGGATAAATATTGGCAATGTATTTGCAGCAGTGTCAAAGTAGAATACCATGCCATTTTGTCAACAAATAGTGTTTAATTGGGAAATTTTTCTATAGCTTTAAATGTATTTTTTTAAAAAAATAGCCAAAACAAACCTAGGTAGCAGACCTATAAATGCTCTTTATACAGGCTTTCCTCACTTTATTGCCTTTCATCATATAAATAAATAAAAGTATTAATACACTTTGTTTTTTAAAACATAGATGTGAGGACTTCCCCCGTGGTTCTTTTTCAGGCAGGTTCTGTATTTGTCTAGCAGTGCTCCAACATGCACATGTGTGTGACACTGGAGTTCTGAGAGCTGCAGGGAATGGCACCACTGCAAAGGCTTGCTGGCAAGCAAAAGTCTGGAGATATTCATAGTTAGCTGCATTCCAGCCTTCAAGTAAATAGTTCACTAGTCTTTTCTACTCCTGGAAAAGAGCAAGTGTTAAGATTGCTTCCAATGGAGCACAGGTATTCATAGCAGGCACACATCTTGGTCTTATTTCAGTTCTCTACAGGGTCCAAGGAGCTGCTTTTAATTATTGTTTGAATTTACAGCCTTTCTGCTTGGACTTCAGATTGGCTCAGGACTCAAAGCCAACTGAACACAGAATTGTTAAGGCATCTTACTTCCACTAAAATTTTTTTTTTTTTTTTTTTTTAATTGCTAACACAGTCACTGAGAATTTCAACTTCTGGAATTTTCTGAGGTCTTTTTAACAGAGTATCTCTAGCCTGCTCCAGTGAAGCATGTGGATGCACAGTATATTTAGACTACTCATAGTTTTTATTCTACTGATTTTTTTCCTCATCAATGCTGTATTTTATAGAATACAGGTTGCAATTGTTTTTGTTTTTCAACCAAAATGAAGGATGATATTTGAGAACATTGTGTTCACTGACATGTAAGAAATTCACCTGTGTGCAGAGCTTGTTTTACTAAAATTTACAAGATTATTCAAGAGTTCTGGAGTGCATAGCAGTTTTCTAAGCTGCTTATACAAAAAACTAAACCAGAGAAAAAGGAGGAGAAGTGACATTTCTCATCATGTCTACTTCTGATAGGAGGGATATTTGAGGGAGATTTGTTTATGTTTGTTTTTGGATACCACCAGTAGGTGCCTAAAAGAAGACAAGAAAATAAAAAGTTGCTTTCTGTAAGCTTTATGATTTCTGTTTGCAAATGGGTTCAGTTCTTACAGCTCCCCTTCTGCTCAGCTCTGAACAGGTAGCACTCATGAAGTACCTTACTGCCTTCCATGGCAAAACTACTGACACAGCAAGCATTGTGCAGTGCCTTCTGGCTGCCAAAACCTCACCCACAGCTGTCCCCTCTCTGCTCACCTCACCCCTTGTGGTGGATGGAATGAAAACTGTGGGAAGTGAAAAAAAAAATAAGCAAATAAACAAAAAATGTCAAGATAGAAAAAATATTGTCGTTCAGAAAAATAGAGACAGGGAAAACATAGTTGGTGTTCTGTAGTTTTTGAATTTAATGTCTCTGGAGACCGTAACGGTGATCATAAGTAAGGAAAAATGGAGAGGACACTGTCACTGTACCAGAAAGTTCACTGACAAAAGGAAAGATAAGATTCAATTATGTGTCTTTGAGTATATTTTCTGCTTTATTAATATTATTGTAGCACTTAGGTCTGCACTTTTCATTCTTTGCTGATTGACTTTTTAATCACATTCATGATGAACTTAGAGGAAATAACCAACAACACCCAAGGCATTTGGACAATTAACAGTTAATAACAGTATATCCCACTTTGTCCAAGCTTCCTGTACTACTTCAAATTCTTCCTAACAATTTCCCTGCCCTGTTGTGCTGCACCCGTGCTTTATTGTTGCTGTTCAGCTGGTCCTTCAGACTGCAGTCCTTTTTCACTTGGAAAACCTCATTACAGTGCATGCCAATTTCATACAGCCAATTCAAAACATTTCTAAGCAAACTACCTAAAAATCCTCATGTAAACATTGTATAAGTTATTCATGAATAGATCCCTCAAGTCCATATCCTCGCGTTGCATGTAAAAAAACCGGCACAGTGTGTGTGTCTGGAAGGTGGGGGAGCACGGATGGGGAGATTCATCTCAGAGGATCTGCAGCTTTTGAGCTATTTCCAAGCTGTGACACAGGCCCTTTGGCAGTGAGGTCGGCTTCACACTGTGATGGCTCAGGGTGTTGCCAACAGCTCTCACAGAAGAGGTCTTAGAAACAACAGGGCTCCTGTCTGCAGATCCTTGCCCATATATATCTGAAGTATCAGCTAAGCAAGTTTATCACAGATGGTTTACACAGTGTTTCCAGATTCTCTTCACAGTCATAGAGTTTCTGATATATTTCAAAAAGTGCAACTCCTTGGGAGAAGTATAATACCCTGGATCAGGTCTCTCAGCAGCTTCTGAGGATGTCTATTTTGACCCACTTGTATTGAGAAAGGCAAGTCCCTACCTACCCTCTGCACAGACTTCAGGTCTGCCTTTATCTGCTCTTTCTTCAGTGTCAATGCAGTTGTGAACAGGCCTGCAGAAAACTGGAAAGTTGCTGAACACAAAGGAAAAGAGGCCAATTACAAGTGACCTGGGGGGAGCAAAGTATGTGTCTGTCTGAAGGGTTACAGTGGAATGGCTGGCATGAGTCAAGGGTAATTTTGAACTAAAACTGTATCAGAAGGGAAAATTGTGCACCGTGGATATTAACCAAACAGACACACCTAACTCATTAGAGTGTGTACATATTTATTTATATCTTATTAAATTTTTGGAGAGATGAAGCTGAGACTGTAAGGTGTTCCAGGTGTAGATTTGCTTCATAAATCTTTCAGATAGGACCCACGACTCAAGATATACCTGTTAGAGAAAGCCTTTAATTTTAAATTATTATATACAATCAATACACTGAAAATTGAAAGAAAAAATGCAAAAAAGAAAACAATATCTTTAAACAAAAGAAAAAAATAAAAACAAAAAAAATTGCACCACCAACCAAGGCATATTTCAAAGCATTATTTATGAAAATAAAAGCATATATAAGCCAAATGTGGCCTGTCAGTGATTACTGACTTTTCACTCCCATTTAGAATATTAGATATTTTAATATTTTCAAAAATTCTCATATATGTGTGTTCGCAGTCCTATTTAGGACCATATAGTGTATATTATTGTCACACTGTTTTGTAGTTCTTTCTGATTTCAAAAAGAAGCAAAATGCTATTCAGCCTTTGAAAGGCAGAGAGGGAGAGAGAGAGAGAAAAGGAAAAGGAAAAGAAAAAGGAAAAGGAAAAGAAAAGGAAAGAGAAAAAGAAAAAGAAAAAGAAAAAGAAAAAGAAAAAGAAAAAGAAAAAGAAAAAGAAAAAGAAAAAGAAAAAGAAAAAGAAAAAGAAAAAGAAAAAGAAAAAGAAAAAGAAAAAGAAAAAGAAAAAGAAAAAGAAAAAGAAAAAGAAAAAGAAAGAGAGAGAGAGAAAGAAAGAGAGAGAGAGAAAGAGAGAAAGAGAGAAAGAGAAAGAGAGAAAGAGAGAAAGAGAGAAAGAGAGAAAGAGAGAAAGAAAAAAGAGAGACAGAAAGAGAGAAAAAGAGGAAGGAAGGAAGGAAGGAAGGAAGGAAGGAAGGAAGGAAGGAAGGAAGGAAGGAAGGAAGGAAGGAAGGAAGGAAGGAAGGAAGGAAGGAAGGAAGGAAGGAAGGAAGGAAGGAAGGAAGGAAGGAAGGAAGGAAGGAAGGAAGGAATCGAAGTGATAGGGAAGTGGTCAGACAATATTTCCTAATTTCCTAGACAAAGCAAATTAACAATGGATCTGTTTTCTCACAATTTTTGTCAGCTCATGTAGTAACTTCATAGGTTGCTCCTAGTATCAAAAAAAGTCTGTCTTGCTCTGAAGTCGTTGTGCAATCTCCAAAGAAGTTTACTGGTCGTGTTAGTCTGGACTCCTAGCATCCACCTGAAAGCAAGTGCAACTGTTTCCCAGGTTTTTGAGCTTCCCCTGTGGAATCCAGCAGCAATGAACGCTCTCGGCATTGGATGAGCCACCCTCCTGGAGGAAAACTGCTGAAGTGAAGTGACCATCAACTCTAGGCAGAGCAACTACTTTCATTGGAAAGATGATACCGCCTGTGCCACCTGAGAGAACTTACACCACACAAATCTGTAGCATTCAGACGTTAGGCCAGCTTTTCACACTATACAGAGTTTCTGACTGCATTGATATTTTGTTCGTTCATTCCCTTTCGTTGAATTGTACCATGATATGTAGCAGCATCATGATAATTGTTTTGATCACAAAATGGTGAAAAATGTCTCATAATAATGATGAGCGAAGGGAAGAACAGAAAGAGCACTCAGTGAAGAACATTAAGAGAAGTGAAAATAGACAAAGACTGTGCAGTTCCAGATCCTCAGCAAGGTTTCATTGACAGATTATCATTGTAAATACCTATTCTTCCCACTGAGCAGACAGGTGTGTAACAGATGCAAAAGAACAGACTTTGTTTTAAAGTCAATTTGTACATGTGCAAAGCATTCCTTCCCAACGGTACAAGACAGACAAAGATGCCAGAAGACTGAAGCTGTGAGATTATTTTATTGCATTATTCTCTATCTCTCTTCCACCATTCCACTCAGAATAGATATTCATGATTAGTCACAGAAAACTTATTTCAAGGACTGAATAACACATATTTAGGTCTGGGTGTTTAATATTATTTGATTTTTTTTTCCTTTTTTTCAGCCAAAAGGTAGTTGTCTTCTCCTTTGGAAAAATGTGATAGTCATTCTCGAATTGGTAGGAAGATGACATATGCAGTGAACTGCTCTTTCACAGTATGAAAATCAGTATTATTTTCTTATCCTGGCCAGACAGTATTTTTCATTCAGACACCTTTTATACTGACCTATTATGCATCTAGACAGGACTTTTATAGCTGCATTAAGAAAACATACATTTAAATGCACAGTCTTTGGTGTGAAATGAAATTTTTTGGTAGTCTTTATTCACACTAGCCTTTTTACGTAATTTGATATAATTTGAAATGACTAACAATGACTGATAATTGTAGGGGTAAAATGTACCCTTAAAGAAAAGAACTTTGATAGGTGAAGGGTAGAATCCTATATCCAGCTGTGTTGTCCAAATTGATATTAGTTTAATAACGTGTAAACTGTGATAGAAAAATGTAATTGTCCTGCATTACAAGGGTACTCCTTTAACTGCACAGTTTATTCAAACGTATAATCTAAATAATTGAGTACCTATGCATACAATAGAACATTGCTTCATATGCAAACACTATTAAATAGACAGTTATATCCAAACAGATGGATAAAAAAGATGCCTGAATATAATTGGTTTGCTTTTGATTATTCCACAGATACAAATTTACTTAAACAATAAGTCTAGACAAGGTAGGGTTTGTTGTCTGACAAAATTCAGTGTGGGAAAGTGAAGCTGAGGGATTTATGAGGCACTTAGGCACTGTTTTTTAATCTACTTCTCACCTTGCTGTTTAATAAGGGTAATATGAGAAAATAAGCAGAGAAGCAGACTAATGTCTGACCTGCTATTTATTTATTGCTTTGAAGGGGATACAAAATATGTTATCAGACTTTACCATAAAATTATGCCGTATAAGTGTGCATGTAGATATAAACATCTACAAGACTGTATTGTAAATATTCACCAAAACAGATTGAGATTGGAAAATAGTAATAGAGCAACCATAGTTTCAAAAGCTCTTGGTGCCTTGGAAAACCCTTGTAAGTCTCAGAGTCTGCAATTGGTATTAGGTACAATTGTGGCATATCTCTGAAAACTTCACACTTGTAGAAAAGCCCTATGGAAATCAGCAATGCTGCGTGTGAGCACATGAGGTCTGTGCCACAAGTAGTATTCAAATGGCATCAGAATCTGCAGGTAGAAATGGACCTCTTGACATCCATCTCTGAAGACTATGGCTGTATAATTTCATGGACCACACTAAATTCTGGTCAGGTCTACTTTACTGTTTCTTAGAGCAAGACTTAGGAGAAGACTCAGACCAGTCAAATAAGAGCTACATTAAGGGACTGTAGTGAAATTTCTGCCCTACAATATTTTACTGTTTCAGAGTTTGGCTCTGTATGATCATACCTGTGGGATTACATATATAAATATGTGTATCCATATGTATAATATATAGGTATGTATATTATGAAAAGATATGACACATACACTCAACACAGTTACCTAATAGACAAGGGAAAATAAAGAGCTTTTGCTTAATACTAATCTGAGAGATTTTACTGGTGTCAGAGGAGGTTGACTATTAATCCCCATATGATTGGCCACTGTATCTAGAAGTCATCTTGAGACAGAATTTAGAATGCCTTCACTAGTGCCTAATTTACCCATTACTAATGGAATGTTTTAGTTCAAGTGAGAATGAGCAATTCAGACTACTTTGCATGTAGGGCTATTATATTCTTGTTCCCTAAAGTGAAAGAAGGGAAGTAATGCCAATGACTAATTTAGGTACCTGTGTTATATGATTTGAATACAGCCTTTAATCACTTACCAATAATTTGCATGTATTGCCATTGTGGTGAAATGTCCAGATGATGTTCTGTTAATAATTCGTTTTATATGTCATATTGGTTATAATAAAATTAAGTAAAAAAGAGTCTGTAGTAGTAAATATTTCAAAAATTTTTATTCCTTTTTTCCCCCTCACCTTTATCTTCTTTCTTCTTAATTCAGAAAAGGTCTAAGTTTGGGGTTTTTTTAAAAAAATACCAACTCTTTCAGCAAATGGAAATAAAGCATTTCCACAGAATGCTGCCAACTTTGTAATAAGATTTAGTAGCTTTCCTGAGAGCTACTTGCACTTCTAATAATAATTTTCTTTAAATGTTCCGCTTTAGAAAATGTCTTCTTTGTTAGTGAATTTGCCATATGTACATATGGACTTTTTTTTTTCTGAAAATATTCCTGGGATTTTATTACCATTAATCATTTCTGAGGGTGTATATAATTTATCTCACAAACCATCAGAATTCCCACAGGGTAAATTACTCTAGAGGTCTCTGTGCCCTCATACTGTATCAAATTGACCCGCTTCTTGTTTGCCATTTTTGTGTACTACATTGCTTATTTAACAAGAAACAGAATGATTGTGATTCTGAGAAGGTCCTTTGATAGTAGTTTTGACACTCTGCCTGAATAATGACCCTCATTATGGAGCCCATGACAGGCTCTGAAAGTACTGATTTATGAATACATCACAGGTTCAGCATTAGAGCTCCCCCTACTCACTCCCAATATAGGAGTAGATATAGATACCATCTTCAAAAAGAGTGAAGATGAGATAATTGCATGATTATGACCATTCAAGTAATCACTTTTTCTGATTTAACAAAGCACTGTCAGTTAATTTTGATTGTCTCGCAAGTTATTAGAAGCCTTTAGCAAAATGTTTGTTAGGAAAATCTATTTCTTGTGGAGTTGCCAGCCATATCTTAAAGGACTGTAAGGCAGAAGTTAGACATAATCTTTTTTTTTTGCTAAGAAATGCTTTTCTATAGCAAACACTCATTAACAGTTGATATGAAAATAAACTGTTAGAAGTAAGCTTAGCTAAGAGCTAGAAGTCTGTGTCCTAGCTAAAACAAATTATAAGACACTTTGTAAACACATTTTTGTGAGGATTCTTGTTGATTTATTGTTTCCTCCATAGCAGTTATTTAAATAAATGTAGCTAATTTAGATCATTTGCTGCACTGTATAATTTTGTTCTTTGTGTGAAGGGGTTATATGTAAAAGCCTGAAGGAATCACATCCCCATTAATCTTTTTACAAGTGCAATAAATAAATAAAGAGACATGCTTTAATTTTGCTAGTTAGGAGATTTTAAAAGGCAGTGGTACCAACCTGATTTATTTCTGTTCTTGCTGCTGTCCATGTCCTTCTCTTGAAGACATAGTAAATATTCTTACTTAATGAATTAATGGTTCTTGGTAGGAAGGCATGTACACGGACTATGAAATACATCCATGAAGATGAGTATTTGAACACACACCTAGAAGTGATTTTATCTCCCCTAAGTGCTCATTATGGAATGTGTTTGCTCCCATTGACTCTGGAGCATGGTGGAGTTCCTGCTCAGAGACATGAAAGCTGATGTCATGCTGAGAGTTCCCCTGCTCGCACAGGACATCAGTGGGAAGAGCTTCCCCAAGGCTGAGTGAGTCTTTGCCACCTCAGGTGTAGAGCTGGGTCTGAACAATCCAGGCAGAATCAGAGAGAGGGCCACCCTGGGAAGAAGGGCTGGAAGCAGTGCAGGATGGATGAAGTAAAGCAGTGGCATGTGGCAGATTGGTTGGCAAAGTAGGAGACCACAACTCTGTAACCTCAAACCCTGCCTGGGGTAGCACCTGTTCATCTGCATATAGGGATGTTAAACCAGAGCTCGAGGGGAGCAGGTGACTAATGTGAGTGTGCTGAATTGAAAATGTAGGCCAGACTAAGACAGCTGCACCAACATCCTGAATTAACCCTCAAAATGTAAAGATTCCGTGGTGGTTATTGATGTTTGGATTCATACAAACACACATGCAGGTACAGGGGCTGACAAGTTTCTATGCCTGAACCAGAAATAGATGAGGCTGCCTTCAGCTTGGTGTTTTCTAAAAGTGCCAAAAATAGGTTGGTTCTGACAATCAATCCACTGGAACAAACAACAATGTAGAAGCAGCACATTATGTCATGAAACTGGGTCATCTGTGTTAACATCAGTGTCATTGCCATCTGTATGGAGAATACCTGTTAAGTCCTCAGTAATCTCCTACTTTGTTTTATTTTTTGTTCACTCTGACATTTGATTCATGAGAAATTCTGGAACAGGATATTTGCTTGGAAGGTATTTTTATAGTTAATTGCTTATTAAGTAAAATTCAATTATGATGCTCATCAGTGTCATTTTCATTATTTGGAAAACTATAATCAAGAAGATCTAAGGGGTTTTTTTTGTTGACTGTTCATTTCAAGGCTATCAAATTCACAATTAATTTTTGCAAACTTACTTTGTTTTAAGACTGTGACTTAATATACTACTACCTGGTTAGCATTGTTCAGAAATTCTAGTGATTAAATATATAAAAATGGATGTGTTCTTCAAAAGTAGGTCTGGTAAAATATTTTTTTTAGAAAACTTTAAATATCCTTTTCAAAGGTGGCAAGGCTAATTCTTGACTTTGTTGCTTCCCTACTTGGCAAAGCTCGTACCAGAGTATTGTAGTTCTATAAAAGTATTTCAGAGCATAACAAAACCTTCTAGACTTTAATAACTATACATGACTGATCTGTCCTCTCTAGCAAGGTTAACTGTTTCTCCCAAGGAGTTAAGTGGCATATAAACTATTGTTCACACCATTTGTGCTAACAGCCTAGCATGACCTCAAATACTGTAGTGGTCATACAAGATATCCTGTACAATACATTTATCAACAAAGGTAAAAGGACCACAGGGGCAGTGCTGACTTTAAGTGTATTAGGGATCTATAAGGATAAATGCCTAACCTCACTTCACAGCAAAAAGTAATTACTGAACTATTGTTTCTATAGTGTTAATATTTTTTCATGGTTCTTAAGAAATATAAGCTATTTAGTTCTTAGGTTGACATCTGTACTGCATTATATTTTACACAATGCATCGAGACTAAAGGGTAGAGCAATCATATAACAGATCATTGTACTTTTACAAGAAATAATCAACAGAAATAAAGCATGGAAAAGGGAACAGATTGAGTTCAGTAGTTTTTTTTTAATAGATTTAAATGATCTAATTAGCAATAGCCTGAAAAGCAGAATTTTAGGTTTTTATTTTAAAATTGTGTGCCCCATTTACAGTATGTATAATCTTGTATATTCTTGCATATTATTCACACTTAATTTTTTTCCACCCATTAGCTCTTGGATGCAACAGACTCCCAGTCCCTGGACTCCCACCCACTTCATAAGTGAATGCCCTACCTGAAAATAAGGTAAAAACCACTCAAGTAAAGAATCACCACCCTTATACTTTTTAAGATAATTGAATTCAGGACAGGAATAAACAAATTTATCAAAAGTCTTTATTTGGAAAGAACATTCTGGAAAACATTCTGGAAGCTTGCTTACAGAAAGTCCTCATATAGGCATTTATGATTTGCAGGATATTTGAAAGCAGCAATTATTCTTACAGTCTTTAATAATGAATAATCATCAGAACAATCACTGTCACCTGGCAGAGATATTTACAAAGGTCATAGTCCCATGTTCCTGATTTCAGGAAAATGTCCACAAAGCAGATTAAAAAATTATAATAAAAATTTTAAAAGGAAGCTAGCTAATAGGAGCTGGAGTGAAATTATTCTCTTTTAAGTTTGTAGGAGGAAATAAAAGCAAATATTAATATATGAATCTGTTGGACTGAGTCCTAAGGATGCTCAGAGGTCTGGAGTACCTCTCCTACGAAGACAGGCTGAGGGAATTAGGGTTGTTCAGCCTGGAGAAGAGAAGGCTCCATGGAGACCTTAGAGCAGCATTCCAGGGGTTTCCAAGAGAGCTGGAGAGGGACTTTTTACAAGGGCCTGTAATGACAGGACAAGGGGGAATGCTTTAAAGGGTAGATTAGGTATTGGGAAGTTCTGGTGAAGGGTCTGGTGGAGGCTGCCCAGGGGTGCTGTGGCTGCCCCATCCCTGGCAGTGTTCAAGGCCAGCTTGGATGGGGCTCTGAGCAACCTGGTCTAGGGGAAAGTGGCCCTGTCTTTGGCAATGTTCGTGGTGTTTTTTGTAATTCACCTAAATAATCTGATCCTGCACATCTCTAAAGATACCTCAGGATTTCTATGGATCATTTTTTGAAAACCAAAATTTTATTTATTGCTTTTAATTATCTAACTTGTTAATTTCACGAAGTTCCTCTCTTACTGCTATTTTATCATATATAAATAGATATTCTGATATGTTCTTGCTTACATACAGACATATAGATAGATAGATAGATAGATAGATAGATAGATAGATAGATAGATAGATAGATAGATAGATAGATAGATAGATAGATAGATATACAGACACATACAACTTTTATCCCAGTACCCATTTCCATTCTTAACTGTGTAAGAGAGATCTTTTCTCTCTCTCTGCACACAGAATCCCCTCTGTCTTCTCCCAGGACCTGGCATCATGTGTCAACTGTCCCATCCTGGGAATGGATACAGTGGGAGAATACTTACTCTCCCTCGAAAAAACAAACAAAAAAATACTGTCACATATTTAGTGTTGTTTTTTTCATGCCAAAAAAGAACATTTTCCTTTTTACCACATGTATATCATAGCATTGACATCTGCCCTCAAGGTGAGGTGTCCTTTTACCACACTTAGGACTATATCAAATATTTCAAATTACTGCCAGTTTCTCCCACTTACATAGGAACCTTTTATATGTTTCCTATCTAACTGACAAAATGACAATATGATGGCCAGATTTTTAACCAGACCTCCAATTTTTGAGCCCACCACGACAGAGGCATAATATAGCTCATTAGGACATCGAACATCTGGAGTGCAACAGCCATTATGGCCATGTGCCATTATGAGAAGGACATGAATTTAAACTGTCAGAAGGAAAGAGACCCACACTGGGATTCTGCTATTTTCCCATAGTCAACCTGGCATTTTTTTCTTTTCTTTTTTTTCCCCAATTACTTCTTCTCTATTAAAAAAAAAGGAAAAAAATTGAAATATCTTCTGCATTACATAGAGAAAAAATATTGTTCAGTATTACAACATATTTAGTTTGAGACAGATGGCTGCTTACATGAAGAACCCTCTCATAACATGAATTTTCTCAACTCTGTGAAATGGTTTCTTGACCAGTGGCCTGCAAAAGTCAGACAGCAACATGCAAGACAAAAGTAAAATCATAGTGTACAATGAAGGTTGATATTATCCAATATCCCTCCTAATCTGAAAGAAAACAGACTATAAAAATACTCATATGTGGTTGATCAAAGGCCATCTACATTATTAATTATCAAAAGACACTGCTATGATGATGAATATATTAAAAAACTAAAGAGAAAATCTTTATGAATTAAAATGCAGTCTTTCTCTCGGGACTACATTATTTGGCTTTTTTTAAAGGCATGGAACAAGTTATTCCCTATTCTATGAATTCAAAAGCAATTGAAATTGGATATTCACTGGAATCATATGATCTTCACTTCAATTGCTCATATAAAGTGCTTTCTTTCATCTGTCCTAACATTTGAGCTACACCTAGCTGCCATGCAGAAGGTTTGTTTGGTCCATGTATGCTAAATTCTAGAACATATTTGCTCAGCATTACAGTTAGTTCCTTAGAATTTCTCCTATTCAGCCTTGCTTTGACCTTTTTGTTGCCTTTTGTGCAAATTTTGCTGTTGGCTGCTAAAAACAGGTTATGGCCTGTTTTTTCTTTGTAGATACCATTGATGGCGTCTTACAGAGAGGCATAATTAAAAAGCCAGATACCAAACTTTCTAAATTTTCCCAATATGCCTCTGAAACCCTAATAATCATCTGGTGAATAAATCTGACAGCACTCATGAAATTATTTTAAGAATTTTTCTTTTCATCCACCAAACAACATCAATATCTCTAAAAAATTCTTTAGAAACAGATTGCACAGTACTATTTTTACCATTTATTCTCAACATAACATTTCTTCATGTACACGTTATTGTTATTGACAGCAGTTCTAAAGCCCTTTAAAAAAAGAAATTAAACAGTGAATCAATAAAAATTAGCTATTTACTGTAGATTATTACTTTATCATTCTCATAATTACAATAATGGTAGCTGATGGAAATTCTATTTATGTGAATCATTTTATACTTGTTATTTATTATTATTAATGTTACCATTATTATCTTCTTACCCTTCAGTTCACAAGATGTATCTTCTCAGTGAATTTTAATTTCAATATCTTGCTATTATACTGTACATAATCCTATCAAAGACTGTCCTTCATGCAACATTTTCAGTGATATATTATCACAGAGACCATTAATGAATGAGCTTCATATCTTACTAATACTGTTTTAGATACTATTTTTATTAATTTTCTAAGCTGTAATTCTTCATACAGTACCTATGTCTGTCTTCCATTAAAGTTGTGTTTTTGATTTTAACATGAGGATTTCAAAAGGAGGCATTAACTGTCTTTAAAAATACATTTAATTTCATAGATTCTAAATGACGATATTATAACATCTGTGCTTTATTCTTTCAGATATTTTCATAAATCTATTTTCATGTTTTTCCCTAAGTTTTTTTTATCAGATTCCTGTTAACAATAAAAAAAAATATTTTTACAGATTATGTTTCTTATAGAATGTCATATGGATGGGAAAAATATAATTTAAGAAATTGTAGGTTTTTCTTTGGAGTTGTGAATTATTATAATGAAAGAAAGATAAATATTTATCAATTTTTAAGCATGTGTTGCAATTGATGAAAATGACACTACATATTGTAAGTTTCTATTAACTAATTTTTCAAATAAATGCCAAATGTATTTATATGCAGCTGCTATTATGACCAATTAGCTCATTTTCCTGTCTTTTTTTCTTTATTCCTATGGTTTGATGTTCAGATTACTGGAAGAAATGCCATTACACATCAGTATATGATATTAATCTTTTCAAATATTTTAAATATGATGACTTCAGTTCACTGCATTGTCAAATATTAAAAACAGTATTGGTTTAGAATATTAATTTAAAGGCAAAACATCCTTATTGGCATTTTCAGGCCTGATTTTACTCATCTCATACTGTTGTTTAATCTTTTTTGCATATATTAAAGCATTGTGATGGTATAGGATTGGTGGCCAATATTAGAAGATCTTTAAAGCTGCAGGATGGATAGAAAATGTAAATAAGTCTTACAGACTTTCTGAAGATTATTAAATATACATTTATTCTGCAGTTTAGACTAATAGCTGAGGAAGGATGCACCATTACAGTAACATAAACCTATGATATATTTAGCAAACAGGGTGCCATTGTACATAAACAAAACATAGCCCTGTGATTATTTTGTAAATATATACATCATCAATCATTGTACTGAATATATTATATTTGCCTAATTTTAAGTGAATCACACTACTTCAACAAAATTCAAAATCTATGAAGAAAAAGTGACTTGCTTGTGTGACATACTGCAGACAGTTGAATAAAACTTCATTTGCATATCAACGTGTAAATGTGAAAAATCTAGAAATACACATTAAAAAATTGTGTACCATTTATTTTAGCAAAGCCCTTTCCTGTGAACCTGAAAAATACTTTGCCTGTGTTAGCAAACTCTTAGTTATGTGAGAATTTTTTTTTTTTCCTAACATTTGACTTTTTCCAATGGGCACTTCTACAGCCTCTCAGGTTTAAATGCTTCTATTGATTTTTATGTCTGGATTTATTGTGCACATATAAGCATCAGAGTAGAGCAGCTTGTCTGATATCTTAGGCAAAGCAATGTGATGTACAAAAGCCAGAGGATTTTACTTTAGCTAACATATAAAAAGGAAGATGTACACTGATGGAACAGTTCATCATGGTGCTTTAAGCACATGCCTAAATGTAGGCATAAACTGCAATGTGCCTAAAGCACATCAAGTGCTTGAGTCCTGGATGAAGCAAGGCTTTAATTTGGTTTATATTATTTTGGAATCCATTTTTTTAAGTACTTAGTTTTCTGTATTTACCATTTGGTTAGGCATTTCTAATGGATTTCTTCTCCTCACAGCATACATAGCTCTACTCTTTGTGCTTAAGTATGACTAATTTAGCTGAGGCTTGTAATGCTGATAAGATACAGGCATTGCATCTTTATTAAGATAGTGACTTGGCAAAGCATTGAAATGTGTGTTTTACTTCAGGAAACTGTAGAAAATCAACTCTATAGAAGTTAACAGGGTTAACATTCTTAAAGTTAAGCACATGCTTACATGTTTTGCTGGAGTGGGGCCAAGGGTACCAGTTCAGCAAAACATTTAAGTGCATGCTTACATCCCTTTGATGTTAATGGGATTTAAGCTTGAAGATTTACATATATGCTACAGGATTCATTGAACAGAGATACAGGGATGATTTGAAGCCTCAGACTGAAAGATTCAATGTAGAGACACCTCCTAGTGATTTCCAGCAGATGTGGGGGAAATCCCTAGAGATGTTTGGAAGCTGCACAATTTATTCATTTGTTTTCATGTGCAAATATGGTCTACCAGTCTAGATCCAATACACTTTCCCAGTGTTTCCTGCCTCTATTTCAGGTTGCTATTCTTATTATCTGTTTTTCCTCTCTGGCCATTGGGGTTTCATCCTATCCTAACACTGTGGTCAGAACGAGTGGAATTGCTCTCCCTTTGGAGGTATGTTCTTCCCTTGATGGGCTGCAAAGGGAGCCTAAATTAGATACATGCATGTAAGACAGCTAAATTCAGCTGATGTAAATTTTAGCCTCAGTAACTAACCTTATCTCTGGAATCCAATTTGAGTGTTATACCTTCTTTATTTTTTTTTTCTTCAGGATACCATTAAAATTGCATTTGAGATTCCACAAGGAGCTTCATAAGAAACATTACAGAGATTATCATCTACTCTGAATATACAGTGCTCACATACTCTGAATATACAGTAGTTACAGTATCTGAAACATGTTTCTGTTGTGATCCCACAGGAACAATTACCATGGACAATATTTACTAAATATGTCATTTCTCAGCAAAGACATGTTCCTTCTTTTTTTTCCCCCTTTAAATCTAGGAGTGTTGGTCTGCGAAAAACAGCAGCTCTCTTTTCAGTGCTTTTGGAGTAAAATTATATCTGTCAGGGATGAAAATACCATAATTATGTCTTCTTATAATTTATTCATTGCTTTATGGATCTAAAGCCTTCCAAGGAATGTCACAGATCCACAAAAATTTTTTGAACACAGCATTTAGCAACTTGATTTCTGATGTAGTTGACAGATTCAGATAAACACGTTCAGTTAGCGTATACGTAGGTGGTATTTGTTCCCCCTTTCATGGGTGACAGTGAGCTTTTCTGAGAGTGAGAAACAGATTTAAATTGCAACACCAGCTGCACAGTCACTATAAATTGGGTGAAGTTTTGCAGTTTCCACTGTGGGTCTTACAGTATTCTTCAATGTGTATATTTAGAATGGCTGTGTATTTAGGAATTGAACTTGATGATTCGAATGGATCCTTCCAACTTGAGATGTTCTATGAATACTATTAGATTTAATTTTATTTTTGGCAATATGTTTAGTGCATCTAACCTCAAGGTGCTCCCATGATCCTCCCAAACATTCATATCTCCCTTAATCTGCATTAGTTCTGCTTTTCCCTGACTCTTTTTTAAACATTATTTATTGCACAAACCTTGTTTAGTGGGAGGAATTAATGAAGGTTGATGTTTGAACATTAAACCACTGCTGACGTTCTTCCTGTCACCTCTTTTATTCATATTGTAGGAATTTTTCTTGTTCCGATTATGTTTCACAATTTTCATAGCAGACTTTCTTTACTATTAAACTCTGTCTTCCATGAGGAAAACAGGAAAATAGCAAATTCCTTCCAATTATACCAAGCCGGACAGGACTATTGATATTTCATAGATGTTTTAGCCAATAATCAAAATTATTTGTAGGAAATAATCTGCTTTCAGTATAATTTACAATCTAGACATAGAGCTGCCTGAGCCTGATCTATTTATTTAAAAAGTTACACCCCTTAGGAAAGGGTATAGTGATGGAGTAGCTGAGGGTACACCTCAGCTTGTATTCGACCCTGGCCTCAGCATGTGACAAGGGGAAGGATGCAGCTGTTATTAAAATCAAGATCACAGGGTGGCTTGGCCCCACGGAATGGCAATAACGATACAGAGCAGAGGGTCCTCCGGCTCAAGGGCTCTGCAACTCCTGTTTTGTTGTTTGCTCCTGAACACCAAAGGACCGACCAAATATCCCTTTACAGCTTGATTCTGCTCCTATTAAAGGCAACATAACCCCTGTTGCCCTAAGCAGGACTGGGTCTTTATAACCAGAACCTTTTATGTATCTGATAGAACGGTGTCCTCTGTGTCTGGTCTGTTCAATGAGTTTTGTAACTTCATCTCTTTGCCTTCACGTTTGGTGCTGCGTGAAATTCAATTGTGCCAGGTGTTTCAGCAGTGCCTTACTGATGTGGTTTTCCCCTTGAAATTAATGTCTTTATAATCACACACATTTAGAGATTAAAGAGGCATTTGATGAAGTACAATGGACTAAGTTCACTTCTGGCTTTAATGTCATATTCTTACCTTAAGTACAAATATTTTATGTTGTCTTTCCTTATGTCAGTGATTTTTAATGTCTCCATAAAATGACTTGTTCTATGAGTAGCAAACTCATATTTGTTTTCAGTTAACTCTACTTGTATATCCCTCAGGAACAGAATTACAGTCATGGAAGCTGATGCAGTGAATTTGGTGGTTTATAAGTAGGAAATACTTAGATTTTGGGGCATGTGCAGCCTTTCATGTACAAAGTTCTCATTTTAATATACCTCAGGCTACTGGCTTTACGATTTACAGTTAATTAGGATTCTGATTTGAGTTGAAAATTCCAATACCTATATGCTTTTGTACATGCATTTCAGATCATGCTGGCTGAAGCAAATAACTGTGACTGTAGTCAATAAATGAATGTATACCACAGGGAGCAGCCCTTCCCCCCCCTCCTCTGACAACCTGTAAGAAAATCCTACTGTGCTCCCAGTTCACAGCAATATCATCCTGACATCACTGTGTGATAGCTAGATTTCCTTGCCTATCAGTTAACAAAATCACAATGCCATATTTTACTCTTTGCAAAGTCTCAAAATCCCTAATGTATCCCATACTTGCTCTCCCTGTATTTTATGCTCAAATTGAACTCCTTAGATAACTGAGTTCTAATCTGCACATGGTATATTCAACTTTTATTAGCATCAGTTCTCACAGTATAAATGTGTGGAAGGGTAAGTAAGATAACTTCCAAAATACTAATAATGGAAAGAAACTAATAAGACATACAATTCAGGAATTCAGAATTAGAACTAATCAGTGAGTTTTTATATATATTACTATTTTAAATATTGCTTGTATATATCAAAAATGGTTAATTTCATGTCATTTTACTAGAGTTTTTAAAGCTCTGATCTTTTAAATATATTTTTATTTTCTCTATATTGAACTTCGCTTGAACACCCAAAAATCTTTTCCGAACCTCTTCTTTCTTAGTTTCATCATTTTTATTCATTAAAGAGTCAATATATTTTCAGTACGTAACTTATGCAGCAAAAAAGATCCCAATTACTTTCAAACATTAATCTGAGAATTTCTCAGTTAAGTTCATAACCTTAATTTTAAATTGAAGTTAGTCCTTAGTCTGGGGCTTAGACTGAGCTGGGGCCACATAGTTTGAACTTGGTACAGCAGGACATGGCTAAGATATAACACCAGGACACATCCCAGAGAGCTCCCTATGTTTCTCATATGACTGCAGAAGGGATAGAAAAGGCAGGAAAAGCAACTTCTGTCTCCAATCCCATTCCCCATGAAGGTGACAGTGAAAGAAGCTTAAGAGTTGAGCAAAGAAGGCAACAGAGCTTTAGCTCTTTTTATAGCACAACCATGCTGCCATGAGTAACTGCATACTTGCTTATTCCTAGAACCTTAAAAAAGTTCTTGATGAGAATCAGAGTTTACAATGGCACAGAATTTACACTGGAAGGGAATTATATTTTGAAAAATATATAGTAAATGTATACTCCTTTTTTATGACAAAACATTCTTGCTTAAGTTCTTCAGTGACAGTAGCAGCATAACTCTAAAAAAGAGGTGATGTAAAACCTGTACATCTACAAATAAGGTGTTGCCATATAGGCAGGACAAAACATATTTTGCAGACGAAAAAATGGAAGATTAATAGGTTCAATGGGAATGCTGAAATTTTAAAAACTCAGCAAGGATATTTAGGAGCTTGCATTATTTTCAGTAGTTAAATGCAGATAAATGCAACTAATACGGAAACTTTATGATGACATGCCTTACTAAAGAATAAGATGTCCACATTGGTACATAAGGTAACAGAAAATCAGTGTATTTCTATCCAGTTTACAGCAACTTATACCTGTTCAAAATTGTTTAGCATCAGGATAATGAAAGTGTGTAAATGCCCTAAGTTTTAGCTTTCATATTTGCCAGATTCTGTACTGCATTATTATATAACCCTGAACTTCATATAAACTGTTAGCAAGTTCTCCTCACAGTTTAGTCAGACAAAACGATCCTTTTCCAGCCTGAGAACCAAGGACACTGTTGTAGCTTCAGGCCCAAAAGGTGTAAACAGCAGTGAATTGAGGAGAGCAAATTGAGAGGATGGGACTGCATAACCTGAAGCTGTGATTGGACAATTAACCCAAATATGTAAATGGACCAAAAATTATAAAAGTGTGAAAACGTGTGATCCATCATCCATCTTGAGTGTACCCCTGGCCAGGCTCTTGTACTGCCCAAGGTGTGTCCTTTGAAGGCCTTTTAATAAATTCCTGCTTTATCCTTTTAACTCTGCCTAGCCTCTGCTCTAGGTAGCCTCTCTAGGCATCAGTCCTGCCAAGATTAGGCTCCTACTGCTCTATGCTCCACATAAACCCTTATGAAGCACTCACCTATGCCCTACAAAAATACCTGCTCAAACTGTAAACTTTTAAAATGGAATTACTCAATGAATAAACTACTTGTGGGTATGTGTTTCTGCAGAATTACAGACTTAAGAGACAAGATAGAAAAAATACAGAAGGACTAGCAAGAGAACTCATGGGGATTGCCCAAGGTCTCCTGTCATGCTAGTAACAGAATAGGCAATGAAATTTAATACAGAATCCTTTCTTATGTCCCCATTAGTAAATCATGCCATAGTGTGTCTACAAAAGTCCAATAGAAGAGATACACACTATAGCTATAAACATCTGAATCAGAGCCAAGTGTTCTCCTATTCAAGTGGGTTTTTTTTATATATTGCTAGATGAGTACCTTCACAGAAGCCAAGACACCTGTATCTGCTGCTTTCAAATCAGGATGGCTAGAAGTGTGTTGAGTGTGAAAGACAGAAGCAAAATGAAACAAATCATATGAGCAAGTTTAAGTTCCTTTTGAAAGTCAATTTAGTTTGAATAACAGGTACTTTTGAAATAATCTGCTCTTTAATGGTAGAGTAAAACTGCAGTAAATCCCAAATAACAATGGTTGAAGCCAAAGCTTGAGGTTAGAAAAGAAAGTGAGTGCAGCTACCGTTCAAAGCACAGTTTCTCAGCCCAGGATTTTGTCCCCATCTTTGCCACAGACCTATTGTGTGTTGGCAAGAATACAATTTACTCCATGTGAGGTAAGTATTGTTCTATACATTAAAAAAAAAAAAAAAAAAAAAGGAAAAAAAGAAAAAAGAGGCATATAGAAGTTGAACATATTTCAAAAAGCTATTTCCAAGTCAGATTGCCTCCATTTTTGACTGTGCATCTTTTACTACCTGTTGTGCAATATTCAGAATTTGGTGTTCCAGCAGTGCCTTTTGAAGATTAACCCTTAACTTTAATGTGTCTCCATTTACTCAAAAACTAACTTTCAAAAGATGCTGCAAATCTACTACCAAGGTCTACTACCAGTACACTTTCTGTATTCTTTCATTCTCCAAGTAGGGTTAAAAGAAAATACTTTCTGGGAAAAAAATGGGAAAACCAAACGAAAGCCACAGGGGTTTTTGGAACTTAACAAACAAATAATTTCATGCAAAATGTTCTCCCTGGCATCCTATCCAACAAGTCATGAATACAGTATGCACCATGAGCCAGACAGCTGTTGTAATGCCCTGTGTGCTCTCACTGGAAGAGGCAGTGGCAATCTCAATATTTAAAACCCTATTCCTTTTAGTTCGCGTGTGTGGAACACTCAGGATAAATTTCACAGCGGTGTGAAAAATAGGTCAGATGAACTGTACTCTAAAAGTGCCCATTCCTCTCCATTAGCCATAAATAAATCCTGAGATCCCTCATTCAGATATGGACATCAGCCCTTTATATCTCTAAAATTAAGTCAAGAAAGCTCCACCACAAAGGACAGGGTCACTTACAGCTTCAGAGGACTACAAATCCTTATATTCCTACTAAGAATATCTATAAAATTCACACAATTAAAAAAAAATATTGTAGCATATGCAACAAGTCGGGAGTGCTAGAACGGCAGACTGAGTGTGGAAGAGCTGCTGGCACATGTGAGGGGTTACTGGGGGTCCCAGGGATGGCTGACAGCCCTTGCAAGCCCTGGTTGTCCTGGGTGTTTGCACCACAGAGACACTCAGAGGGAGAAACTTGGTCAGCTTTGATAAGCATATATTTCAGCAGTAACCAGGAACAAAGCTTCTGGGGTGGCTGGTGTCACCAGGACATTACTCCTGCAGTTTGCAGGATAATTTATGGCATGTTAACATACTACACTTCATTGAACCACGTTTGATACAACAGCAGCATAAAATTTACTTGCATGTGGGAGAAGATGCATAGACCACTGCAATAGACTCTCCATCACCTGGAGCTTTTCCTTGCACAACAGGATTTGAAGGACCTCGAGTTATGCTCACTTGGAGCTGGTTGAAGATCACTCTCTAACCAGTGTGACAGAAAAAGCACATCAGAGCACCTTGGTTCTTTCCTGAAGGAGTAATTCAAGGTAGTAGAAGCAAATACAGTGGGTGGGGGTGAAGCAAACATTTCTCACTGCTGGGAAGATGAGCCAAGTACACAGCTCAGGGTGTGGGTGCTGCAAACTGGCACTGCTAACCCAGCAAGGGAAAGTGGCTAGAAGTCTAAATCTAGACTCAGCCACGTCTAGTAATTCCTTCAACAACTGTATGAAACCAAAATCCCTGAGATTTCCTGCCCTTGTGGCTCCTTCTTAAATCCAGAGAATCATGAAATGTTTGGGTTGAAAGGGGCCTCTGGAGATCAGGTAGTCAAACCCCCCTGCTAAAGCAGGTTCACCCAGAACAGATTGCACAGGATCACATCCAAGGTGTGTTTTGAATATCTCCAGGGAAGGAAGCTTCACAACCACTCTGAGCAGTCTCTTCCTCTCCTCTGCCTCCTTCAAAGGAAAGTTTTTCCTCACATTCAGATGGAACTTCCTGTGTTTCAGTTTGGGACTATTGCCACTTGTCCTGTTGCTGGGTACCACCAAAAAGAGACTGGTCCATTCTCTTAACACCCACCTGGTAGATACTTGTGTGCATTGATGAGATCTCTGTTCTCTTCTTGGTGCTGAACAGGCCCAGCTCCCTCAGCCTTTCCCCATAAGAGAGATGCTCCTGTCCCTAATAATGTCCACAGATGATTCATGTTTTTGTTAAAGAGGGAAGTTCCATTCTCCAGCTTGAGTGTGCTCTCGACCAATTTATGCCTAATTGTTTCAGTCATACTGATTAAAGTTGCCTATGCTCACAGTAGCCTGCAGAAATATGCATTAGTCATTGGTCATCATGTTCAAACTCAACTCTCGAATATTAACTGAGTGAATTCCAATAGGCCTAACTGTGTGCTGATTTATGCTATACAGAGTATCCTTAAGTTACCAAAAGGAAGGAATTTTGGCCAAGACATCAGGAAGATCATACTCTCTGGATTTGGTCAGCTTTCTGAAACACGAAATTGCTATTCCATTTTTTTGTTTTTCTGAAAAGATTTTGGTTGTCCCTCCTGTCAGACTTTTAATGGTCAACACTCCTATTAATATTGTCTCACACACCAAGCAATTGTAATTATTTTGATATCATCACCACTTAGGCTAGGTTTATTCTAGAAGTACAAGATATATGAGGTAGAAACCTCATTGTCTATAGGAATTATTTGGAACATTTTTGACGATATTTTTTTCCACAATGGCATCAATAATGTGGAGGAAGGATACCAGTACAAGCAGATATGTTCCTCCACAGAGGAACAGATATGCTCCTCATTTTGTCCATTCGAATAGCTTAGAAAGCAGAACTGTACTACTATTTCCTGCAACTACTAGCAAATATATGGTATACTGGCTACTTTTACGAATTTGAAACAAACAGATAATATACCTTTTTTTTTGGTCCACTCATTATCAATTGCATAACTTACTAGCAGGCCTTTGAAGGCCCACATGAAGGTGTTCAGCCACACAGGAGGTAGAATAAACTATAACAAATATGCCTGAGTAATTTCTGCTGGAAATAAGGTCAGAATTGGTAGTGATATAAGTATTGACTGTAATTGAGGAATTATCTGGAGATGGCTAATTATATAAACTGCATTGCTTCAATATATGAGACCTTATTTGAAGTCCATTACAATCAATAGAAAGATTTGGCTGTTGTTCAAGCTTTTAAACTGGAGAAAAGTCTGTGATATATGACCCACTGTCATATTATCACAGAGTTATTTAACTGATAATGGCCTTTTCCATTAAACAATTTCTTTGAAGAAACAATAGCTTGTTTTATTGTGATCCTTTCTCTCTGTACATAATTTTTGTTATGATCCTTTCTCTCTGTACATAATTTTTGTTAACCAAGTGCTTCTTTTATACTAAAGTCTGGATGGAAAACTGCTTTTTGTAAACTGCTATCCCTTATGCATTTGAGTAGATGATGCCTAGAGACTTTGATCAAGGAATTGGGTTCATCTCCTTTAACCAATTAATTTAAAGTAATATCCTCAGCAGTAGCTGCTCACATCATGTTTTTATATGGAGCAGAGTATTACCAATAACTCATCACAGAAATATGAGACTGCCTAGGAAAGCACATTTGTCACTGAGTGAGAGCTAAGCACCTACCACTAAAACACGAGTGTGGTTAACAGATATTAAAGCAACTAAATGAAAAGGCTCATGTTAAAGTTTAGTCTTCTTTAAGTTACCATTGCAGTCATGTTCACATCTTGAGAAAAGGGAAGTATAATTGGAGAGCAATTCTCAACTCCTAAAAGGGTAAAAAGATGTGGTTTGTTTATCATGAAAGACTGCTATTCCAACTACTAATCTTTCTGTCCTAGGAAGTGTCTTATTCTCTTTTCTGTGTTGGAAAGCTGCCTAACAAATGTATTTTCCAAGACAATGAAGGAAGCAGACCTCTATTCTTTCTTATCAATTTAATCTCTTTCATTCAGCTGACAATAATGTCCTCTTGTAGGCTAGGTCTCTTTCCACATGAATTACTAAGTGACACGTTACTTTTGCTTTTTCCTTTGGCTTTTTTTTTTTCCCTACCAGAATCTTAAATTGTAATAAAAAGGATTATTGGTATACACATTATTTTTAGCCATAAGAATACCTAAACGAGACAAAGTATTCAGGGTTCTACTATTGTAAAATTTGCAGACACCATAATTGCAATCATAATTATTCCTGGCATTTTATCATTCAGTATTTCATACTCCTTTTTAATTAAAAAAATTACTCAAAGAAGACTACAGAAAAATCTGGTATCTGTTGCTTTCTCTGTAACAAATTCATGCCTGAACCCTGATTAAGTCAGAAAGAATTTAAGGTTTTGTCACTGAGATTAATTAATTCCAAATCCTATATTGCCCTCTGCCTCAGTTTCTCCTTTTGTTAGGTACTCATTGTTTTGCAAAACAGGCTTTTTCAAGCACAATCCTGATGCAGGAAAATGTTGTCAATTTTAAAATACTGTCCAGATAAGTCATCTTGGTAAAAATATATATATAGTCTAACTACTGAAAATAACATGTGTCTAAGAACATTTCATTATACCTATTTAACAACCTTATTCTTTTCATCAGTAGGAAATGTGAGAAAGTGAAAATGGAAAATAGCCCTTTAAAAGCAACAAATATCTTCAGTATTAAAGACATAAAATTAAAATTTTATGACATAGAAGTAATTTAATGACCTTCATAAAGGAAAATAGTACTCCTTCTTTGCCCACCACCAGTCCCCAAAACAAATCCTGATTATGCAGAACTAAAAATCTCCTTTATGTGGCAATGGAAGTGCTTTTCTTTGATTATGGAAGTTGATCCAGAAATTACCTGGAGTGAAAAAGGTGTATCTCCCTCTAACCAGAAATAGACTCAGAAAGAACAGCAATTTTGATATTTTTAGTTAGAAATAATTTCTTGGGGGAAGAAAAAACAAATGAAACTCTAGAGCATCCACAGTGCATGCAATGTCAGCTTCCTGAATTCATGGCTGTGTGTTCATCTGGCATTTTGTCTGCTGGACAAAGTGATACCCCTGAATAGGCACAAGTGCCAAGAAGAGCACATTGACACTGTCCACACACAGAAGCACCAGTTTTCCTGTAGAGATGTTTACCTCTGTTGTTTTCAGTCTTGTCTAGATGAGGAGGGAGCCCAGACTGTACCCATCATGGGTAACACCAGGGATCAAAAAGATGCCTTTCCCTTCCCTGCCCTGAGGTAAAATTTGCTTGAAGAATAGTCTGTACTTTGGTGCATGATAGAAGAGCTTTGCTCTACACATACTCGTTACATAAGGAAAAGGTTTTTATTAAGATGAGAACAAAGAAAAAGTGAAACACCATAGCATCATACTGAGTCTTACAGCAAATACAAGGGGACAGGGCAAGTTATCATCAGCCTCAGTCAGAGTCTGGACTTTCCATTTCAATGCATTATGTTAGAAAGCATAAAGTGTTCATATTTACATAAGTTAGTTAGCAGATTGTTGTCAGAAAAGATGAATAAGACTTTATGGAGACTTCCTAAACCATAATTCTATTTTCGTTTTGCATCAAAACTTTTCAGCAATTTTGAGAGGGAAAGAAAAAAGTTAAAGAAGAAAGGAGATTAGTAACTTGCTCTAACTTGCCATTTGCTTGCATCAAAACTCTGGGGTATTGCCTGCCTTTTGATTCAGCTGTTCCCTTGGCATGGGAATACACTTAGACAAATAGGAAATATAATGAGAAACATGCTTCCTTATGGTGTTTCCAATTGGAAATAGCACAAGGAAAAAATGCTTTATCATTTTATTCCTAAACAGAAATAATCTAAGAAGGCTTGTTCCTCACAACATTCCCTGACTGCTTAAATAGGTGATACATGTCGGGGGAACACTTTTCAGTAAGCCTCGCTGGGGTGGGAAGTGATTCAGCTGCCATGGTAGCTCACTGCCTCCCTGGAGGAGTAGCTGGAACACCTGAGAAACAACCTGAATTCACATTTGAGACAAACCATACAAAGTAAAGTAAACCTAATGACCCAAGGTCTCAGGGATCTACTTCAGAAAATTGTCATGGTGCCATCAGAGAGAGTGTATTAGAGACTAGAATTGAGGAGTCAAAGAGGCAGATTTCCTGCAGCTACTGTGTCTATAGCTGTAAGTATTGTTGAAAATCAGGGCTGATTCTCTTTTCACACAAGCTTTATTCAGTGTATCTATTGATCTGCTTGGTATAAGAGAAAAGCAACAGGCTTGTTTCCTTTCCTTGAGAAAAGGAAATTTCTCAAACATATGCATTCAAGTTATGTACCAATATAATCCTGCAAGAAAATTCATAGCATCTGCATTTATAATGGGATTTAAATTAATGAAAACAGCCCAAGAGCCACTTCAGTTTGGAAAGCAATCTGCTACATCCCATTGATTCTGATAAGGGGTTGTTTTCTTTCACTACTGATATTGGGGAACTGATTTAGGATACTCATATTTGAAAATCCCAAAATATTGATTTGCTTTATATGTATCCATCTGCCTTTCTCATGTCTCTGCTTCAACAGAGTCCAGATAAAAAGCAGCTTGCAGTAATTGCTTTGGGAGGTGTTTGCACAAGTTCTGCTATGCAAATCAAGTCAGTCTACTTTCACTGTTATCCAAATGATAAAGTTTGGGTTGTTCCCTCTATCATTTTGAACTCCACCTTTCCTTATCTCTCACTTGCTCTGGAACATAGTGGGAATTAGGGAAATGCAGAGGAAGTTGCAGGATTCTGATGCTTTTTATTTGCCCTGGTAGAACTCAGGATATCTCCAAACCCATTCTAACTCCCTCTGCTGCCACAGGATAGAAAATAGTGGAGCAAAGATCTACCAGACCTCCAGTACAGTCTCTTGGTAACACATCTTTTCCTATATCATGTTTTATCTTGGTATCTTTAGCAAAATAGAATCATTATGTTTTAGATAAACAAGTACATTATTTAACCTTTGCAGTGCTGTGATCTAACCTTTCCCAAACTTTTTTATGTATCTTAATTACTGTTGTCCAGCTTGAGAAATATTTAATTGTCCTTTTGACTCACAAATTTTTAAAAGTTACATGAAGGGTTTTCCAATATAACATTAAAAAACACCATCAAAATAAATGAATGAAAATAAAGGTGAAATAAATGTGAAATAAAGGTGTCCCCAAAGCCCTCTGTGAAATCATCAAAATGTCATCTTTATGCATTAAAAACACATAGGAAGAATGTTTCTTTATATAAGTGTGTGACAAAATGCTTTATTTTTCTTCCTAATTGGTTTAACAAAATTTGCAGTACTGATGTGAACCAAGAAATACAGAACAATAAGCTGTGGGAATTACCTCCATTATATTAAATGTGCTATTGTTTATCAAGTTTTCTGACAAACAATACATATAATTTTAGGAAAAAAAAAGTTTGAAATTGTTTGTTAATTTTTTTCTTATGTTTGAATGCACATATGAACTCAAAAAAGATGCCCCTTAGTCAGAAGTGCCAGAAGCCCCATTCAGACACAGCTGAAAAGAAAGGCTGTGTGATTTTTTTAATCTTATATTGCTAAGAGGGTCCTGCCTTTCAAGCATTTCTGATACACTTTTTAAATAAAATTTCCAGAAGAACTTCTAGAGAAACAGTTTTCACAGATAAAGCTCAATCTCAAGATCCTGTGTTTGCAAGCTGTGCAAATCAAAAGTTTTCTAAAGAATAGCTCTTTTGTAATATGCTCTGCAAGTATCAACCAGGCTCTTTAAACAGCCTCAGCAGCCCCACCAGCAGGATGCCCAACCCTACTGACTGATCTTCCAGAGCAAACAGATGTTTTAAGAGGCTCAGATTTATTATGCTTTGAAAAGCTTATTAGCAGAAGCAAACTAAATGTTGAATTTTCACAATCCAGTATGTAATCATATACAAGTGCATTAGAATAAACTTCTCCCCTTCCACACCCAATTTCATCATTGGAATGGAAATTACGGTGTTAGCACTTAGGAGAGAGAGTTGCATCTGCATGCAATGAGAGGAAGAGATCACATAATGGTTTGTAAGGCATATCAGATTTATTCTGTGAGGTAGATAAAGGTCTTTTAAAGGTCTTACTCCACTTGTGGAATGAATTTCTTATCATGTATAAATTCTGTGTAAAACATTTCTTTTTCCAGGATGTGGTTTGTTTTCAGAGAGGGGAGAGAGAAGCTAAATATTTCCACTCCTGTATAATAGAAAATCCTCTGATTTCAAAAAGATCACACCCTGAGTGGTTAGTTAATACTGGAAACATAAAAAGGTACATTGTTCTGAGGGATTTTTTTATTCCAGCAAAGCTTTTGTAGCCAGAAATGGAGTGAACATTTTGCAATATAAGAATAACCAAAGAATAATGTCAATATTTAGAGGAAAGTAAGTGCAATTTTGGGACTTGAACTTAAAGTAAATTTTAAAATGTTATAAATTATATTAAAAATAAACCCAGAAACAAACCTCAGAAGCTGTTTTGAGTTGGTTCATAACCATATTTCCTTTGCTAAAAAAATAAATATTCTGGATTTGATTTCACAAAAGAGGCTTACAGAACACAGCAAAAGACACAACTAATTTTTTCCAAGAAAAAGTGAAACAGATTATCTGATAAAACAGCATCAAAATTCTTCCAAGGAGAGCTTAGGACATGAAAGTGATTTAGTGACAGCAGTCCAAACAACAATGAACTCATGAAAAGGCTTTCCATCGGCTTCAGCAGGTTTCCGGGAGGGCTCAGAATGATTGATGGAACTGCTGACAGGGGAAGAGATTTACCTGGCAGTGTTGCTGCTCTGTGCCTCTGCCCCCTTCCCAGAGTAAACTGTGTCCCCTCACTTCGGGGAGTTCTCCCTTCTGGCCAGGTCAGGGCTCTGCAGGGAGCTGAAGAAGCTGTTCTCAAGGGGTAGGAACACAGGGAGCATCCCCACCATTCCACGGAAAGGTTCTGGACACTACAGAAGAGAGCACTAAGGCAATTAGCTGATAGTGCTGTCCAATGGAGACTGATTTCTACAGCTTCAGATTGACTATTTTTATGTGATTAAGTGAGCCAGTTGCACTTTTCACAGCCAGCAGCAGACAGATTCTCCTCTTATTTTGGTTAGTGAGAGGAAATAAAATTATTTCCTTTCTAAATGTTCAAGTTTTTCAAGTATATATATCAGTTTACATTCCCCCTTTTCAAGACTGCTTTATTCCACAGTACTAAAATGCCACATTCTACTACAGGCCAGGAGGAAAAAAGTTCTAGGATAAAATTTTCAAGATTTTTATATTTTATTCAGATTATTTTGTAGATAAAGCCACATGGTTATTGTTATCACTTTTTTTTTTTTTTTTTTTTACTTATTCACAGTTATGATGTTCTTTAGCAAAATGTTCTGGTCCATTCTTCTGTCATTGAAGAAACATGGCCACAAGTTGTTAGATCACTACTATACTTAGGAATTCACCTGGGTTTGTCAGAGGCACAGAGATATTAGCAGATGGCAAAGCAATTGAATGATGATGTGGCCTTGGCAGCCCAGGACTTTATAGCCTTCCAACTGGACTCTAACAGCATGATCTATCTAGCATAAAAATTCCAGTCTTTAGGAAATTGCAGCTAGCACAGAGCACAGCAATAGACATTTTCATCAGAGCAAGATGCTGTGTGTGCCAGCCTTGTCTTCTGATTGCCATGCTGTTCATCCACTGAGTATTGCATACAGCCAAGATTGCATCTTCTCTGCCAGGAATAATTCGAGGGCTATACATCCGGAGAGGCATTATCTCTATTTCAGGATCTCAATCGTTTTCAAATATTGCTCTCCTCAGGTAAAGGTGCCATATTATAAAAACAAGAGGTTTTTTGTTTGGTGCAGAGTATTTTCTTTTCACTAGTCAAGACCACTCCAAATACTTTCATACCAGCTGCAAAACATTTTATCAACTTTCACTAGCAGACTTACAAAGCATAAAGGGGTCCCCTTATCTATTCTTAAAAATGCAGAAGAAACCTGTTATGACAGTTCTTAGCAATGCTGCTTTAGGCATTATTGTACTGCTCACACAAATCTGAAGAGAACTGAGTGCAATGGGACTGTCCACAGAGCTAGTTCAAGCATCAGAAATGAGGTGGCCACATTAATTCTGCCTGGATTAATCAGGCCTGCCAAGGCATCCATGCACTAGCCCGTGTGGAGCACTGACATGGCTCCAGCCCCTCTTTCTGGGCATCAGCTGGATTTCTCTCTGTTCCACTGCCTTGTGCAATCTCAACATACTCAGTAGCGCCCCTGCAGCAGTTTAACAAGAAGAATTATCTCTGTGTGACTCCCCCTGTTTTCTTACCATATCCATTCAAGGTAAAAAGACATTATATGCACACATTATGTCAGCAAATTAGAATGCCAAATACCCAAATGGATCATTTATCCCCAGTAAACTAACACACCCAAGACTCTCTAGGCTTGGCAAATCATTAACTCCTACTTTTGATTGGGATGCAAACTTTTCATTTCATGAGAAGCTCCAAAGCCCCTCAAAAGTTTTCTGGAACGAAGTCTATACCAAGGAAAAAGGCTGTTATGAACAAAAGTACTTCAATTTTCTAGGAAGTAAAAGTGTTAAAAACTGCGTAGCTCATATGAAGATGCTTTAGTTGATGGTTATCTTTTACATATTTGTGGTTACAATGAAGTAGGAATTTACAACATGAAGAAAAGGCAAAATTGTTCACAAAAAACTTTAAAACAATTCTGCATAGTTGAAACATAATGTACATACTTTTGAAGTATCTGTATCCTTTACAGGAGAAATTACTACACAAAAGTTTTGCAGTTTTCCCTTGGAGCATATAAAAAAATTCTCATCTTGGTCTAGCACCAAGTTTCCACTGCTCCTTTATCAAAACAACAATATAGTATATACTTGCATTGTGAGTGATCTGATCAGAAGACAGACTCCTCTCCTGTGAAATTTTTACAAAATCTGTTTACTATACTGATTAAATTATTACCTTTTCCATTTTTTTTCCTCCTCATTTCTTACTTGGAACTGCAGTTCCTGATTAGAACTGGTGAATCAGAGATGAAGAAAACCTATGGCTTACTTTGTTCTTGCGTTCTTGAGTCTTGCCTTTTACCTTGGATGTGAATTCCTCCTGTCTTCATACAAACTTTAAAGTTGTTATTTTTTATAATGTCTTAGGTAAGATTTATAAGAATGACTAGAATTTCTCATGATTCCTAGAAATCATATCCCCTTCTTTTTTGCCCAATTTCCCCCAGTTTTTCTATTTTTAAAAATAAGTATGAAATTGGTCTAATTTCTGTAGTTATTGCAGGGATCTTGCTCTTGATTTGGCATGATTAGAAAAAGTTGTTTTACCATTATTCTTTTGACCTGATGGAGATTTTTTTGAAACAGAAATCTTCTCTTCCAGTAACCATGTTAGTAAGCTAGTTTAATGGACCCTGAAACCCCTTCACACCTGATGTGGTGAATTGTATGGGGAACAGGTGATCCTGAATCAAACTTATCTAACAAAAGGAAAAAAAAGATGAGAGAGTTTTTTATTTGTTTGGTTGGTTCTGCATGGGCTTTGTTTGTTTTGGTTTTTTGGGTTTTTTTTTAGTGTAGATCAGTCTTTTGATGCATTCCAACAAGTGTTTTCTTTCCTTTCCAATCTCCCAAGGCAGCCCTTGTTGGCAACTTGCCTTGATATGCCCTGACCTATCTCATCACATGTGACATTGTAGTGTCCTAGTGGGACAAGGTGGTATGATATTCAGAGGTTTCTTGTGTCAAACGAGGAGTTGTGTACTTAACCCTGGGACACATGATATTCTGCACATCTGATTTGGGTGAGGACACGAGGGAGTGAACAGAAAATGTTAATTAGCTCCCTAATATGAAATAGCAAACAAAGAGTTACTCAAGATGGTGTCTTTGTCCAAGAATAAGGAGTTTCTGCATGGCTGGGATTCTCATGCCAGATGCATACAGTGTAATTTTGTAACCAGGTCAGGTCTTCAGCTATAAGTGACAGACATTTTCAATTCCTAAGAAAAATAAATAGTCTTTCGTACAATAGACCGTTGTTAGAGGAGCCATGTAAGAGGTAGGTAACCTGAGATGAATTCTGTGTTTCAAGATAACTAAACCCACATCTCCTATGAAGTCACAGTAAAATCCTCAGAGACGGTTCTTGAACTGAAATGGCCATAAAGGTGGGGACAGTTACCTCGCTGCTGTGCTCCCTCTGAGAATGGCAGTGTTCTTGAACCCAGCAGAATTCCACAAGCTTAATGACTTTTCCTTGGTAAAAAAAAGTAGAGTTGTCTGCAGCCTCTCAGGTCTAATAACAGTGCAGTGGGGTGGTTTTAGAGGTCACTATTTTAATTGTCTAAATTTGATCCAATCATGGATCAACATGTTTTGCATCTAAGTGCTATTTTGGAGCTCAACTAGTTTCATCATTAGAAATCCAGGTTTGGACATTAGGCAAAAAAACATCATTCTCTTGATGCCTCAAAATATTTCTTTATAGCAGCCTAGGCTTCCTGATCATTTTGGAGAGTTCCTATGTTAGAAACATCTGATAGTAGGCCCTAGGCCAGAGAACAATCACATGGATATTCATCAGCTGAATGCCACACTAGATTTTGCTGTCAATTATGAAACATTTGGTCATCTTGTTTGTCTTTTTCCTGTATATGGCACTAAGACAATGAGAACTTACATTGTTTTCCTATTTTGTTGTACATCAAGTGATTTGGGCAGCTACTTCATAGCTACCTCTTGAAATGTTTTGTTTGAACTTATTTGAATTTTAAAAGTCAGTGTACAATCTGCAGGTATCATTACTAGTCCTGGAAGATTAATTTTTAAAATATACAAATATTTGGGTCCCTTATCATCCATTCTACAAAGTGTAGAGCTCATGGGGATTGGTTTGATCACACAGGAAGACCTGCTAAAAAAGGCTGGTGGATTTTTCTGCGATAAACAACATTTGAAATATATAAAATCATTTAAAAATGCAATGTTTTTGAAAAATTCCTTGTAGAATCTATGGAATTCTTTGGTATATTATTATAGTGGCTCACTACAATCACCGTTTTAAAAAATGCACCTAATTTTGAGCCTAATTTTGTCAAGGTTCAATTTCAAGCAATTATTACATTTTTGTTAGCTCTATTGAAGAGCCATCATATTACGAAATTTCTGTTTCCCATGTAGGTATTTAAAGACTGTGATTAAGTTGTCTCTTGATAAATTAAGTTGACAACGTCTCTTGAACCTTGCACATGAAGATATATTTTTCAATTTCATTTTCCAGGCTTCCCCATAAAACCTCTCTAACTTTTCCACAGATTTCCTTAATTTTAGAAATCTGAACTGGACAAATATTTAAATAGTTGTGATACACTAAAAAAGCTCAACTTCTGCTTCTTAAGTTACAATTTATGTAAATGAGTGTTTTATTAACCCCGTAAAAGTAAAATATAGCAATGTGAAACATCCAGGATGCAGACTGAATAACACACCAATCTTCATAGTTATATTTTTCTCTTGGAGAAGTTTCTCGTTTTCTAGGTAAGGTCTGCATTTTTTCTCATGTATATGACTTCATATTTACCCATTTCAAAACTTATTTTTTATTTATCTGAAAAATTAGGCAATATAGTTGGTTATTTTGTACAACTGACATTATCAATGCAGTATTTCTCATTTGTTAGGGCTTAATATTATTTTTTGACATGTATGCCTTTGCTTGCACCTTTAGAAAGTTTCAGAATATTGTGAAGATAAGTCAAATATCTTATTTAAGCTTGCACTTTTTGAAATTTTTATGGCTCTAAACCAAACTTATAAGTATGTCAAGTCAATTTGTGAAGATCCATTTTCCACAGATGTTTGTTGATTAGCATTTACAATAATTTAATATAGTTTAATTTTTTGCACTAATTTCATGTCTGCTGTCCCATGAGTTGGTAAAAAGTGGAAATTTTTGCTCTATCTCCTGGGAATGGGTTGCTCTTAAAGGTCATTCAGTGTACAGTTAAAGCAACTTTTCTGAGTCATAAATTTCCTGTAAACTATGAAGTTGTTTTACCTATGTTTCACCCACTCATAGGCAGTCCAGTGTAACTGGATGACGGGAAGAAAAAGCTTTCCTGCTCTGTCATTTCAAATCTCTCTGCTTTTCTCTCAGAAGGTCAATTGCAAAAGACCTCCAATGAAATCCTCAGTCAATCATTTTAGAACAAATGTCATCTTGCTTCTTGTATCCCATATGAAACAAGGGAAGTTATGGAGTCCTTGAACTAAAAAAACTGCTCTCTAGTTTTTGAAGTTCATGATAATATCTCCTGCAATGTAGAGAGCTCTGTGAGACCGAAGGAACATTGCAAATCAGTGTCCTTCCTATAAGCTGTTTCTCTGATTTTGGCTGAACATTTCACTTTTCTGTGTGTTTTTTGGTTTGTTATATAGACATCCAGTGGTAAGCTTGATTGGAGATAAAGTGAAGGGTATAGTTCAAATAGTTCCTCTTTTATTTCAAATATCTTGGCTTTTCTTTGTTCCATTCAGTGAACAGAACACTTTGGTTCTGAGAACCAAATCTCCCACCCAGAGACTGTGTCTGGCACAAACCATCCCTTCACTTTTTATATCCTTATGGTCTGGCTTATCAAGTCACTAGTCAGGATTCTGTTTCACTGAGTGCTTCTTGCTTGAACTGGATCTTATTTTGTCCTATCTCAGGCTATTTTCTGAAGGCATATTTGCCATGGACTGAGGAATATTAGACACGAAAATAGAGATTGAATGGTATTACAGAACATTACTTCTTGTGTAGGTAATTATGGAGATATGTAGAGATTTAGCTGAAAGACTCCTATTAGTAGCAGTAAAAACCTCATGGCTAAATGCTTGTGCAAGGATTAGGAAGTTTGCAGATTTTCAAATTTTATTGAAGGGGTGGTAATGCAGCATCATAGAGTAAAGCCCTCTTTTTCTACAAAGTAGGTGTAATGTAGGCAGATTTAAAGAAAAGCTCTTCCCTTTTCCCAATGGAGAGAGTTCATGACATTCTGCAGTGAGCTCTCTGAGCCAGGAGTTGTTGTTCACCTCCTATCATGTAAGGCCAGCTACAAATGAAGTAAAAATAAAAATGAAGAAACTTTTCATGGCTGGTTCCCTCCTCTCTTTGCTTCATCAGTGAAGTGGACAGTGTGAAAGTTGGGCAGAATGAACACAAAGGTTCTTCCACATCTCAGAGGAAAAGGAAGGTGCATTGTGGCTTCAAAGTGAGATCCCACCTACACAGAAAACTCATGAGAGCAAAAAAGGGGTATTGAGTTGGAATTTCAGTGGGCTAAAATAAATTTTTAGCAAAGAATAGGAGCAAATGCTCCCCTTCCATGTAAACCTTCACATCCGGCTCAGGCATTCCTTCAGAGACCACAGTAAAAGGCCACAAGGAGGGAGTGGAGGCAGAGTGAGAAAAAAGTGTGGCCATCCTGTCTCTGTGACAAGGTATTTCTGTGAAGTGATTTCAGTGAAGGAGAAGCTCAAAATCCTGTGACCTGTGAAAGAAAGATGGGGAAATCTGTGTCTGTGACCAAAAAAGCTGAAAGATCAGTGGGATTTGTGAAGTGTCATATGTGACACAGGGAGGGATGCAGAAGAATAGAACTCATTTTCAGGTAGCACAGGAGCAGCGAAGGGAACTGAGCCAAGGCCATTGGTGTGTGTAGTGAAGAAGGGCTCAAAATGATTGGAGAGTTCCCACAGAGAAAGATACAGCATTGAGTTTAATTCATAAATTAGGAAAGTGCACATGAACAGTGTGTCGGTGAGGTAGAAGAGTTAATTTCCTCATCTGTTTTGCAATTACCTCACCTGCAACACCATTGCTATGACAAACAGCAGTGGCAACTTGTTGCAGCAAAGATGTTCAAAAGGCACAAATTAAAACCAAATTAAAATAACAATTTAAAAATTCATAGCACAAACGAATTTTAAAGATATATTGTTTTACTTTGTGATTATGCAAAAGATTTGCAATGAAAGCCAGCAAAAACATACACCATCATCTATTTCATGAGAAATACGTAAAAATTACCTTTGAACAATAACTGCTTTACTTAGATTCTCTTTATTAGGTGTTAGGTTCTAACTGGGGCTTTATAATTTAATTAAATATGAAGTTATTTTAACGTTCTGTTCCCAAAATTGAGGAAAGCATTGGGGAAATTGATTAGAAACTAAAAAAGTAAAAAGCAATGAAGACTCAAACATAAAAAGAGAAATGAAAGTGTCATATGAAATCTCATTTTGTTTGATACTGATTCCATTCATTCACAAAAGATGATGTTTAAGGTATTACTAATAAAATTACCACTTTTGAAGGCTATAAAATAATGTAGCATTGCAAAGTTCTAATAGATTTCTGTTTTAAAAACTCATTGGTATACTTTAAAAATACTTCACATTTTGTCTTTTTTTCTAGTCACAGAAATGACTGAAGTTTATACGCCAACAGAAACATTGATGAGTGACAAGGTTTTAGCTCTGATAACATTCCACTTTCCTTGCAACAGCAGCTGCATCAGTACTCTGCAGTATAGGCAGAAATAACTTACTTCATCAAATGCTATATGGTTACACAAGGTTTTAAAATAAAAAAAATCATTATAAACTCTGCTTTTCATCATAATATGTTATTCTATGATTGAACTTTTAAATATCTCAACACTTTTAATATAAATGTTATGTATAAATAACAGATATTCTAAAATATTTTAATTAACTACAAATAATATATTAATTCTGAAATAATATAAAGGGAACTTTCTGTTAAAGTCACCTGAATGGATCAAACATATTATTTCAGATTTTGTTAACACAATCGTGCTCCAAAGAGTGTATATTTTAATTTGAAGTCTGAGTTCTGTTGATTTCCATTAGTCAAGTTGTGTCAACCTATAGCACCAACTAAAGTGACTAGAATTTGGCCATACATTTGGCAATACATAAAACTGGAAAACATACCAGAAAGAAACTGTGGTTTTAAGTCTGCATACTTATGCCACATTCTCACCTTTATGAGGCATGACTTGCAGCCGTGCAGAATGAAGAATGTGTGGAGATCAGGAATCCACGGAAAAATACTTCTAAACCCATAGACCTGGGCCCAGTTGAGCACAAACACTGACATTTTAATCTGAAACATTTTTCTGAAACTGTATTCAAGTGTGGTGAAAAACATAATGACAGAAATGTTCTGTGTGATGCCAAATGCTGTTGTTTTCAACAGTAATGGTGATATAAAAAGTGCAGGTGGTCATCTTCTTGACCCCGCCTTTTTTCCACATCTTTTTGTTCTTTCCTTCTCCATTTTATACTTTAAAAATATATATAATTATTTATTTAGACAGTGGAAATGCAGAGAAAAATTTAAAACAGAAAAATTAATTATATCTGTGAAAAGCACAGATATTGTGATGGGCTCAGAACAGTGAGTCTTACTGCACCACTATTTCTTTGAAGTTCTTGCACCAATGGCCTTACTACAGAGCCATTGAAATTACCTGGAATGTGTAGAGGAGCTGACAGTGTTTAATCAGTAGTAGCATCAATAGTGGTATCTTGCTTTGCTATGGGATTTGCTACAAATAGATAATTTTCCCCCAGGCTCTGTCTTCACTGCCCAAATAAGTGTTCCTCTCTCAGTCACTTACCTCTGTGCCCGTAGGTGTGGGACTTGTGCATGTGCAGGTGTTATATGTTAGATACTTCTTCCAACAATCTGTCTTTCCTTTTCCTCCCTCTCACCTAGACCCAAAGTCATATCACTAACATAATGCCTCCTTTTGTGCAGTGTGATGAGAAGGAATTTTCAGGGCCTGGAGTTACTTCTCAGCAAGTCAGGAAAGATATTTTTGAGCATTGGTATTTATTTCCCACAGCAGTGAATCATCTTTGTGGTAAGGGTAATGTCATATGGTGCCATGAATTATGTCTCAAAATGCATACAAATGCTTGTCTTTGGTGGAAGGTCTGTCCATTTTTTTTTTTTTTTATTTCATCAGAGTGGAACTTTGAATGATGATATCAAACAGAAGGAAAATCTGCATGAACATGATTTCCAGCATTGGCCTTGCTGAATAAGAAACAAATAGCTGAACAGAAGGAAATGGTGTTGATGCTTCAGAATGACTACGGGCCAGTAAATGTGGAAAAACCCCCAAACCCTACAGTATTTCAGCCAGATGGCTGCAAGATGACTTCAAGAAAGATAGCACTCACTGGCAACCTGTCCTTGCAGCAAAGAGAGGAAAAAGTCAGTCGTCCCTTGTCTCTTCCTTCTGAGCATGAGTTCCAAGGAGTCCCCTCCTGCCTGGCAGCCGAGATGTGAAGCTTAGTCAGATTTTTATTGCTCCCTGGTTTGCATCCCTTCCAAGGCTTCCATCCATTTCATGGCCTAAGAGGCAGGGCAGCTTTTGCAATCCGCTTGGAGGAATGCTGTCATCCACGGGGATCATGTTTCACCTTCCCCAAAGTGGAGGGATGCCCAGAAGGAGCCATGCCAGGGAGATCTCTAGTTTCAGAAACTCTCCCTTTAGCATAATTAAGGGAGAGCTTCTAATGCCAAGAAGATGCTACTGGGCTTCCTAGGGCTGAGGCACTCTCCCACTTGGCATCCTGTATTTTGGAAACAATGGCAACAGCCTGTGCCTCTTACCGTGTTTCCAGATAAGTGTTCCAGGAAGAAGTTTCTATGTTCCAGTGCATGATTAAAGACATACTTTGAGCTAACACAGCTCACACCAAGTTTTCTCCATCCACCAACATCCTCCAGGTTGTTTATAATCCCTAACACTATTTTTTGTTTATTTAGCTCTTAAAGGCAGACATAAAAGGCAAAGGTGAGAAGGATTGTCTCTCTATTGACGTCATCAGGGGATGCAGTAGCTTCCACCACAACTGAATTTTATTCAAAATCTATGCAACTATATAAACATTTGCTTTTTTAACACAGTAAATATACATCACTCTGAGTCCCTGCTGGAGAGGAAAAAGTTAGTTCTTATTTGTTTTCCTACTTAGGTGGAACAAGAGAACTCTTCAGTAATGTAGGTTATGTGCTCAAAGAGTGAGTTACCTTTTGAATTGAGAGAGGTATAAAATTAATTGCCTTTTTTTGATTGTCTTTCTGTCATTTACAAATTATCCAAGGATGCAGTCAAGTTTGATACACTGCTATGCCTCATTGCAGTTCTGAATGAGTGTTCATGGCTAAGTAATACATCCCTGGATAACAGATCTGGAATATTGACCTAATGGCCCAAACTGTTTCTGTAATACAGGAGAAATTAATGCTTGTCTTTTGTTTCAGTGTTTTGATGTTTTTTGGTTTGGTTTGTTTTTTTTGTTTATTATTAATTTGGAAAAAGCTATATCCCAATTTTTTAAACTTTGAGCAATTTAATTATTAAAAAAAGGAAGTATTTTGTTGGCTTCCCAGTGGCCAAATCTTGCCCTTTTGGGAACCTTTTATGAAAGCATGAAGCTCCTTCAGATTTCCAAGTCACATATGAAAGGCTAGCCAGAAAGTAGAATTTCCTCTGCATGAAACATTTGAAATTATCTGAAAATTTTTAGCTACTCAAGGAAATAAAATAATTTTCTTTCCCATTAAGAAAAAAAAGAAAAAAAAGACAGAGACAGTGCAGCACAGATTAGTCAGTGGGGATCACGGCATCTGCAGATCAGATGGTGCCCTGGTCTGCCTATAGCAAAGTGTTGTGATGAAAAGCTCTTTCTATTCCAGTCTGAAATCCTCCCTGGAAACTAAGATGCTGTCCTAGGGAAAGTTTTGACAAACAAATTAATTTCTGTGGAAAACCTTGATGTCAATGGCAAAAATATCCTAGTGTATAGGAGTTGTACAAGAAGCATAGCATCTTTATCAGCTTTCCTCAACCCTGGAGAAGCCTACCCGAAAGACCTGGAGGTAATGTCCTTATTACTCTACTGTATTCACCTTTTAATAAATTTTTATCTTCTTGTTCCTCACATATCTCCTTTTTCCAAACACTTTGTTCTTTTGGCGTTGAAAACATAAAGCAGGACTCCTGCAAAAGCCTTGAACTCTAGGACCATCCACCACCATGTCAGTTATGGCCCCAGATCAGAACTCCAGCTCTATTCAGCAAAAGACATACCTGATTTCTATTTTTTTTTCTATTTTTATCTTATCTGGGGCCTTTGAGTATGACCCTGCAAACCGTATACATACAAGTAGTCTCTGATGTCCTTGTATAAGAAACAGTTAACTGCTTTGTGTGTAAAAGTTGCAAGGTGAGTCCTTTTGAATATCATTATCCCAAGTATAATAACTGCTTTACTGAAACTCACGTTGTCTTTCCAAAAACAACCCATATTACTCAATAGAGAATTCTGGAGGGAAAAAAAGGCAACATTTTGAAAGCAGGCAAAGGTCATATGAATGCTGCCCAAGATTTTTGATTGAGTAATGTATTTTGGAATAACTTGCTGTGATTCTTTGGCAGAACACTGTTTATTGTTCAAGTGAAATTTTTCACAGTTAATAAGATGGCCAGTTGCAGGTATTGAAAATATTTGCCCTGCCAAATACCACAAGAGTGAAAACCTTCAAGCTGGTTGAATAATGAAACAGAAATCATTCCAACAAACTGCTTGACAGCTGCTGGAGAAATTTCCAGAATATTATATGACCCAAAATGAAACTGTTTTATTGAGTAAAAATAAACAAATTGAAAAACATTTCCGAAGAAAATTGCCAAGATATTTTGATTATGTTATTTGCAGGGAACTGTTTGACAGAGCAAAACTGCTTGATGGTTGTTTTTTTTTAAAGAAGATACTATAGTTTATTTAGGTATTTCTCTACATTCATAGGCTTCCTTCCATTGGTCACATGATACCATCAGTTTTCAAGCAAATTCTCCAGTGATGTTCATGGAAAATTCTGCTTAGAAAGCTCTGGTTAATTTCTTCTGCTTTGCAAGCATAGAAAGAGTATGAATCACTGCAGTGAAACTTGAATTTGGACAATAAACCCCCAAAAATCCACACGAATGTGTGTGTGTGATGATTCAGGAACAAATACTTCTTTGAGGAACTAATATGCTTGGCCTAATATGGATGAACACTTGGTGTAACTGAAAATACAACTTAGCTTTTGCTGACACTGTTTACAAATGATATTCACATACCCTACCCTCATGTTCTATAAGGCAGAAAAATGCTATTCTAATATGGGCACATCTGGACTTTGCCTATTTCCAACAATCTGAAATACATCTTTGTCATAAATTACTAAAGACACACTGACACTTTCCCTAAAATCTCACATAAAAAATGCACTCGAATTCTGTAATTACTTAAGTAGAAAAATTACACAGATATCTGCATTGTTTTCATGAATTTCAGGGAATGAAAATGGCAATAAATGGAATAAATCATGGAACGTAAATATCTCAGAGAACCTAAATCCAAATCTGATTTAAATTAGGAAGGACTTAGCAACAACAGCAGCAGCAGAAGTCTTGTAAAGTAAAATATACCCAGCCAAGAGTGAATAATGCATTACCCCAACAACCAATCCTCCCTTTCCAGAGAAAAGAGCAACTGGACTCTTACACAAAGCCTGAACTCACTGTTTACATCCGGAGGGTAAAAAAAAGAGGAGACATTTAGCATACACTACTTCCATGGATAAAGTATCTCTACTTTGTAATTGTGTGTGTGTGTGTTATTTAATCTGTTTCCTACCCATTACCCCAGAGAAAAAAAAAAAAAAAAAAAAGGTCTAAAAAGTATAAAGAGGGAAAAACATTACAGTGTGGTTAAAATTTAGATCAGCCCTCTATGCCACAGATCTGTTGTGTTCAGCCTGCTTACTCACTGAATGCGGCTAAGATGCTCAGGAGTTTCTAGTCTACCCACCCACTTGAGATAAGATTGTAAGTACTGTACTTGGGACTGCTAAATTTGCAACCAGGTTAATTGTGTACAGCATCTGGGAAGCCTCAACTGATTCCTGCAGAGGCGATGATGTTTATTCACGGTGCTGGGAAATCAAGTCGTTAAAATAGAAAGCAAAACCAGGGACAAACACCGGTGGCTCAACCCGAGTGAGTAGCTCCGGTGATAAAAAGCTCAGGAGAGGATGCCAGTGCTCGTACCAAGTTTTATCTGAAGAGGCTTTGTGGAACCGTAGCTGCTTATTCCTCGAATCACCCTCTGAGAGAGCGCCAGAGCCCCGAGAGGAGCTGCCTCGCGGGTGGCACCTCTGAGCTGCTGGCGCGGGCAGAGCCCCAGCCCGCACCCGCGCCGCAAAGTTGCGGTAGCGGGCAGAACACGGCGGGGATCGTGTGCGGGGAGCGGGGGATGGCCGCCCGCAGAGGCTCCGTGCCCGGCAGCCGCGGCCCGGGCGCTGAGGGGCAGCCCGGGGCACACCGGGCCGGGCGGTGCGGGGGAGCCCGGGGCACACCGGGCCCTGGCACTGCCGGGGCAGCCCGGGGCACACCGGGCCCTGGCGGTGAGAGGGAGCCCGGGGCACACCGGGCCGGGCGCTGAGGGAGAGCCCGGGGCACACCGGGCTCGGGAGCTGAGGGGGAGCCCGGGGCACACCGGGCCCGGGCGGTGCGGGGGAGCCCGGGGCACACCGGGCCCGGGCGGTGCGGGGGAGCTCGGGGCACACCGGGCCCTGGCACTGCCAGGGAGCCCGGGGCACACCGGGCCGGGCGGTGAGAGGGAGCCCGGGGCACACCGGGCCTGGGCCGTGAGAGGGAGCCCGGGGCACACCGGGCCCGGGCGGTGCGGGGCAGCCCGGGGCACACCGGGCCGGGCGGTGCGGGGCAGCCCGGGGCACACCGGGCCCGGGCGGTGCCGGGGAGCGGGTCCCGCCCGCACCGGGCTCTGGCACTGCCGGGGAGCGGGTCCCGCCCGCACCGGGCCCGGGGCACCGGCCCCGCGCCTCCCGCTGCTCCGCCCGCGGGAAAACCCCGCTCCTCGTCTTTCTCTGCGGCGGCCGAGAGCCCGTCCGAGCTGCTCAAAGCGTGTCACGTTCGGCCCTTCCAGGTGCTCGGTAACCGGCCACGCACAGGGTTAACAGCATCCCCGGTCGGACAGTATGTGTTTAATATGCGAGCGCATTTGATGTTCATTGACAGAGCAACAATAGGAATTATCTTGCTTTATGTACCAGTTACAAGGTTTAATATCATTATATTGCATGCGATATTAGTTTTTATTAGTCGCCATTAACAAGATGTTTTCTACTCGAATTCTCATTTACTTGTTCAATGCAAAAATTATCTTTGTAAAAGAGAAAAACACATCTTCAAGTGTCAGCTATATTAAATTAAAGAACTGTTTACCCTTCCTAAGGAAAGCATATGTATCTAAATAGGCATCTTTTACCGTTTGCATAGTAGATTGGAAATTAGCATTTTTGTTCATTTTCCCATGTATGCACAGCGCCTGGAAGAGTAATACTCCATGCATATCAGATCAGCCAGCCTACAATTTTTGTGCAATATATTATTTGGCAATCTAAAATTTGTAATTTGCATGAAATTGCTTAATTAAAATACAGTCACTCAGGGTATTAATTTCTCTGTCTGGCAGTTCAACGTACTAAAGGCGGGCTACAGAAAATGTGAAATCCTGTCAGATGTAACAGTAAAATATTAGCAAAAAAAAAAAAAATCCACTTCTGGCAACAAAGTGACAGAGTGATAATGCTTTTGCCCTGATTCCGGGTTCAAATACGAGCTTGGGTTGACATTGAAACCGGCGAAGAAATTTACAATAGCAACTCTGGCTTTTTGCCAATAAATCTGCATCACGGACCTTTCCTGGCGAGACCCTTTTCCCTCTCCCCACCCCCTTTACATCTTTCCCTACTAGCTAAGACAGAGAAGAAAAAAAAATCCTTTTTTTGAAGCCCGAAGCCCCTTACTATTTTTGGCAGTTTGCTTTTGAAATCAGCAACCCTACTGATAAAATGATCCAATCAGTCCTTCCCAGTTGTCAAGACAACAGTTCATAATTGTACCAGCTCTTTCCATTGCAGCTAGACATTTCATAAATAGATAATTCTCTAATTGATCCAGCCAATCCTACTTTGCATACCCTGCCAAACTAGGTAAGCCCGGGTTCTATTCTAGAACGGCAGCAACTTTCTGCAAAGACAAGAAAATGGGTTTTATTTACCGGTCGAGACAGGGGACAGAGGGGAAAAAAATGAAGAAGGGGAAGAAACTTTAATTCTGAATAAACCTGGGTTGGGGGTGGGGAAGAGGGGCTGATTTTGAGCGGCAGCCCCGCGGTGTGCGGCACGCTCGGAGCCCGGAGCGGCGGCCCGGGCGGTCTCGGTCCGAGCGGCCCGGCCCCCGCGGGCCGGGCGGGTGCCGGGCAGGCGCAGCGGGCCCGGGGCGGCGGCGCTCGGAACGCGCTTCCCGAGGCTTCGCGCCCGCAAATTGCTTTCCTGTGTTTCTGAAATGAATTAAACATACAAGTTACTGATCTCCAGCACTTGGGGGAAATCCTGACTTCGGGAGGGGGAAAAGAAGGGGGGGCTGGGGAGGAACTGGTCGCGGGC